>OX371223.1:129679373-130077621 GCA_947310385.1 Nephrotoma appendiculata | reverse complement strand
GTTTGTTATTGACATTTCTTCAAATAGCTTTGTGATTGTAAGAAGCATGTTTATTGGACGATAAGACGAGGTTTGCGTTTCGTTTTTCCCAGGCTTATGTGTCATTGTGATCAAAGATATCTTTCACGTTTGAGGAATTGTGTTCTTAACTTTCCTCCATTCAAACTGTTTAGGTTTAAAGGATGAATCATCATCCATCTGGTGAGGCAGCACGATATTATTAGTTCCTTCGTGTGGTAAAAACACCGACTTTAGATGTGCAGCGAAAGCATTTTCTTCGCCGCTTCTCGCCCAATATCCAGTTTGTAGTCTACTCGGTGGATTCGACTTTGCAGGCCTTTTTAGGTTTTTTGTTTCCTTCCACAGTGCAAATTTTATGGTTTTAATAGCTCGATTTAATTTGCAATTTCAACAATGCTGATTTTGTTTGTTGCCATTGCCGTTGAATTATCCGCTTTTCCTGGATTATTGACTGGATATAATGTGATAATTTATTAATTTTTTCGAAACTGTTAGTGATTGGTGAAGTCTTTTCAGCTGATATTTCCAGTGCCTTTTTTAGCTTTTCTGCAGCCACATCAATATCTGCTAGTGTTATTAGGGGGATATCAAGATGCAATTTTGTTCGACTAGTCTCCTATATTGATTCCAATCTGTTCGTTTGTTTGCCAGACGTTTCGGTTTTTCTGATTTTAAGACAACAGTACTCATTGTTACTATTATTAGTGAATGATCAGACGACAGATCATAGCAATTGGGTGGCCTTAACATACGTACGCTCAATGCCTTTGGTTATACGCAGAAGTCAAATAGATGAGGTACTTTCTTTTTATCCGTGGGCCAGTAAGTAGGATGAACGGTACATAAAAATACCAGAGATTGTTCCTCTATAGCTTCATAAAGTTGTTGCGTTGTTAGTCTTGAACCCCATTGAGTAAGTTTGGCGTTGTAATCACCCCCCGCGAGAAACTTATTACCCAGCTCAAAATAAATAATAAACTGCAATTTTTTATAGCGTGCTTTGGAGCGCAGTATACTGTTGATATCACAAAATTTCCTGATTCAAGAAAAATGGATTCAAGAGAATAAAACTAAGGTCTTACTGCAGCTGAATTGAGTTATAAAAATCAGGCATGATAGTCTAGTTATTACTATTCTCTGTGCGATTGCATTGCAAGATGTAACGCGCAACTTGGGCATCAGTTGTGGTTTATTTTCGACCTGGTTTTACTAAATGTGGGCCACATAACAACTTCAGTACGGATTTCAATGAAAAAGTCCTACACATGAAGGTCCTAGTGAGGTAATCCTGACCATCATTGGACACTTCATAATTTGACATAAACCCAAAATTTAGTAATTTAGAAGCTGTAGAAATTTGGGGGGACGGTGAGGGGTGTATAACCTAGATTTTTAGATTTTCTAAGATATGGGTAATTACATTGTACTAAACATTATTTTATAATGACACTTACGACGTTTTTAAAGTGTTGACATTCCACATAAATTTTTAGTTTGTCAGTCAGTCGTGAAAGCGTAAAAAACATATTTTTTAATCTCGTTTAAATATGCCGAATTTCATACCAACAAAACTGCATTTGCGGAAAGCATTACTTTTTTGCTTTAATCAAAAAAAAAAGCTGCTGAAAGATTTTGTTTGTTTCAAGAAACTTATGGTGAATATGCACCACTCAACAGACTTGCGAAAACTGGTTTAAACGATTCAAAAGTGGTGGTTTTGATGTCAGTGAAAGAAAGAAGAAGAACCTTCTGATCAACCCACTCACACAACTATAAGTAAACGTTTACATGCCATGAAAATGATTCAAAAAGAAGCAAAATTGGTACCACATGAACTGACTGAAATCAACATTGAAAATCGTTTAACGGTTTGCAATTCTTTGCTGACAAGACAACAAAGATGGCATTTTTTGACACAAATTTTCACTAACGATGAAAAATGGATTTACTACAATAACCCTAAACGCAAAAAATCATAGGTTCATCCAGGCGAGCCATCCACATCAACAGCAAAACGAAACATTCATGGAAGTAAGGTTATGTTGTGCATTTTGTGGGATCAGAAACGAGTAGTGTACTATGAACTGCTAAAACCAAACGAAACTGGTGAACGTTACCAACAACGATTTATAGATTTGAACCATGCAGTGAACGAAAACCGTCCGATTCCAGCACGACAATGCTCGACCACATGTCGCAAAACAAGTAAAAAATTTGCTGGAAGTACTTAAATATGAGATTGTGCCCAATCAGATTACTATTTGTTCCGATCGAAGCAAAGCGATCTTCAAGACCAACACTTCAGAAACCACGAAGAAATCAAATAATGGCTCGACGAATGGATCACAGCAAAAGACAAACAATTTTTTTTCGATGGAATCCTTAAATTGCCAGAAAGATATAAAAACTAAGTTATACTCCCAATAAAAAATTAGTGTTTTATGTCGAGGATGCTTAAACTAATTTTTTATTGCCCCTATTTCTTTGACGAAACTTAATCGACAAAACATCAATAACACAGCTCAACTGGCCAGAGGCCGCACATGAGGGCAACATTGAATGTTTTACATAAAAATTATTTGGTTGCATTATTTTACATTTTGTCCATGAAATCTGTATTGCTCCAATCGTGCTGCAAATAAATACATTTTTGAATATTATTAGAAGGCCCTTATGGGAGTTGCCGCGTTGCAGTTCCAATTGTGTATGAGGAGTTAAGAATGCAATTGATGTTGAAACAATAATCCATTCATCTTAATGAAACCCAACATGTAAGTTAAATAAATAATTAAAACAATTCAAAGTAGAAATAAAGAGTAGATGAAGGTACGGTTAACATCGGTATCGGTTACCTCGTTGTTTCTCTGACTGACATGAGCTCCAACACACTTCAAATAGAGGATAGTTCTGTAATATATGATTTGCTACTAGATATTTAGTAGAAACTATATTGACCCAATCAACTATATGGTATAAACATTTTAAATGAAATCTTAAACTGCAACCTTCGGCCAAGGTTCTAATTATTAAAGTATACGTTAAATTAAAAATAGAAACTGATTGCTAGACACTAGCAAGAAATTGATTTTGCTTTGATATGCCCGCCGCGTTTCGCTAATTTATCACAACTAACAATGTATAATGTCATGATACATTAATTAAAGAGCATTAACAAACCAAAATGTGCCAAAGTGCATCGGAGTCAATTGATTGTGATGCGATTCTAACGTGTCATGCCATACTTACTTACTATACTATTATAAGCTCGCCCGCGATATATTTTATGGAATTAAATTGCTTTCATGAAATTGATATTCGGAAAAACAAAATGAAGAAAATAAATTTAAATTATAAATATAAATCACGTTTCGGTGATGATGATGTCATTAATAATAAACCAAAGTATAAATCTACCCACAAGCAAAGTTCCTTCGCTTATGTACAGTTATGCGATGTGACCAGCGGCAAAAAAAGCACACAAACAAATTACATAATTTATTGTGTTCTAAACCGAAAGAAAACCAAACGAAACACAAAAAATGAAAATTATTAATCAAAATTTAATGAAAATTTTTCACAGGAAGAAAATGTGTTATTATGTTTCTGTTGTGTAAGTTGAATGTCTGCGTGTGTATTGGTATAGCATTATTCACAATTCTGTGTGCACGATCGCACTAACATGATTGCGCGAGGAATGAAAATGAAAATGCATATATTTGTTGTTGTTATTTTATTTATTATTTTCCATTTATATAAATAATTTGCTTCCTCTTTCAAGCAAAACGACTTATCATAATGCTGGGATGTACACGAAGAAATAAATGAATGCTTTTTTGTTCCATCATTTTCCGCGTTGTGATTTTTCCGGTTTTTTGCTTATTCCTGGAATACATTGTAAATTGCGATGCTCTAGCATCCAATGCCATTACACAATCCTCAATTGTTATGTCGAGTGAATATTAAGGAAATATGAAACGACAAATAAATCTTTTGTAGCAATTCAATTGTTTATCGTGTTTGGCCTTTCGGTGGATTGTGAATAAAAATATGTGAGCCATTACAAATTAGATTATGGAATTAAATTAATGCCAGATAACTACTAATATTCACACTCAATTAGGTCTTCGTACTTAAACAAGATTTATTTTCAACTGATTCAGAGTATGTTAATATGTTTCAAATGTTCGTAATTATTTATCTGTTGGCTTGATTATTTTATTTTTAAATTATAATAGTGAACCAAATTTTGTAAATGTTATTGTTTTTAATTACTACGTATAATTTCGTTAACTAAATTGTATTTGGTAAATTTGGATGGCAGGTCATTATGTATAAAAATTGTAATTTAGATAAATAAATTCCTTTGGCATTACGCAGAATGCAAAGGCCAAATTCCTCCCCTTCAAAACGCTTTTGTTTTTCAAACATGGAAGGGAGAGTTTAATACTCATCGAGTAAATCTTTATGACCACATTTAAGGAATATTTTTATTTAGTTTGGCCACCCAGACCATCTGATACTGTAGGATTTTAAGTAAGCTAGGTATAATATTCTTTCTTGGTGGGCTAATCTTGAAGTCAAGTATAAAATTATACTTACCCCAAATATTGAGGCATAAATGCACAATCTTGAAACTTCAAAATTAATTTTAAATCGTTTTAAATTTTTATTTGGAAAGAATAGTGTTTTGTAAAATGTTATAACCCACACTACTACAGTAAACATGTATAAATGAACATACAAGCCATTTTGTAACCGTTTGCTTACTTGCCACCACGCACATGCTTGTTATGGTATGCCGGGAGCTACAGCTATGGCGGGTCAATTAAGGTGGCAATCCCTTAGTAACGAGTTACAATTAATTCGGCTCATGTGCAAATTGAAACAACAAAGAAATGAAAAATTTGTGGTGCTAAATTTACCGCCACCGTACCGTCTTTACCGTTAGCCCACCTGTAACGTGGGATGCTCACGACCCCACAACCAAAACGTGTCTACTATCTTTCACCTCCCCATACGAACCCCCTTAATCCATCATACCTCCTATCCCATATACAGAGGAACAAAGAGAATCTGGTAAATCGATACGAAACCGACCGAGAATTGAAGATGCAAATTCCGGTATAATGGTGTAAGTTTACAAGGTTTGTGATTTTTTTTCTTAATGCTGGCGTAATCATCCTCTAGGAACTGAGGAGAGTTAATGTCTAATGAATTTAGCAGGAGAGGAAGGTTTTGCTGGAGTTCAGACAAGGAATCGCAATGTATCCTTGATAACGTGTCAGGCACAACATTCAAAGCTCCTTTCTGGTGTTCTATTACAAAGTCAAAGGCCTGCAATTTCAAGCTCCACCTTGCCAGTCGCCCACTGAGGTCGTTTTGGGACATTAGCCACCTCAGGCTAGCATGGTCCGTAATCACGGTGAACCGAAATCCTTCGATGTACGGCCGAAATTTGTGAATGCATAACAGGGCGGCCAGACACTCGAGCTCCGTCACGCTGTAATTTTTTTGGGCTCGATTTAACTTTTGTGAGAAAAAAGCAAAAGGTCGTTCGTCACTGATTTCATTCTTCTGGTAGAGAACGCCTCCCACTCCTCCGTGCTAGCGTCACATCGGATAAAAAAAGGTTTTGTGAAGTCAGCGTTAATCAACACTGGAGCTGATGAAAGGAGAGATTTTAACTGCCGAAATGCTAATTGCACCTCCAAGTTCCACTGAAACTTGACCCCTTTTTTCAATAAATCAGTGATGGGAGCAGTTATTTCCGCATAGTTGGGGATGAACCTTCTGTACCAACCCACCATACCCAGAAATCTCCTTGTTTGTTTAACTGTTGTAGGGCTTGGAAAGTTGCAAACAGCCTCAACTTTGTCTGGGTCGGTACGAAGGCCATCCTCGCCAACAAGGTAACCCAGATACCTAATTTCACGCATAACGAAATGGCTTTTGGCAAGATTTATAGTTAGACCAGATTCAACTAGACGTTTCGTCTAAGTTTGTAATAGAAAAAGGTACTCGTCAAGACTAGGAGAGATTACGAGCAGGTCATCCAAGTACACAAATACCCTATCGTGGTATTGGTGTGGTATGACGCGGTCCATTAGACGACATTGAGTTTGAGGCGCGTTGCACAAACCAAACGGCATCACGGTAAACTGGTAGAAGGGTCTACCAGGCACCGTGAATGTCGTTTTATCTCTGGAGTTTTTGGCCAAGGGGATTTGCCAAAAGGCATCCTTGAGGTCAATTGAGCTAATGTACTTCGTGTCATGCAATCTCCCTAATAAGCGATCAATGAGAGGTAGTGGATACGCGTCTTTGCGAGTTACCAGATTCAACTTTCGCTAATCCAAGCACAGTCTTGATTTCCCATTTGGTTTTGCTACGTGTACGATTGGGGAGCTCCATGCACTACTACTTTCTTCTATTACTCCCAGCTGGAGCATTCGGTCGAGTTCTTCATAGATTAGACATTGCCGGAGAAACATTATAATGTCGTTGTTTAATAGGAGATGCCTCTCCTACGCCAATGACATGTTCTAAGAGATGAGTTTTCCCCAGTCCGTAAACCTCGAAAGACGGAAATGAGCTTATGATTATTTGGAGAGCTTTATTTTGTGATTCAGTTAGTTGATGGTGTTTCAATTTGATTGGGGAACCGGACAGAGAAGATACCACGGCCGGACCTAAGTTAAATTTAGACCAAAATTCAATTCCGAGATAGAGTTCACCTTCTAAACTTGGTACCACATAAAATCGAATAACTTCTGATTTCCCCTCATATTTTACTACTACCTCTACAAAGCCCAAAGTGGTGTTTGGAGTGCCATCGGCCGTTTTAATTGATGACTTAATTTTCCTGAAGGGTAAATTTAATCTGTTAATCAGACTTAAAGAATTTTTGCCTAGTATGCTAATAGAAGCTCCACTGTCTAATAAACCAATCATTTCATTGTCAAGAACACTTATGCACACGTGCGGTCGAGGATCATTTTCCTGCCTAATCGTCGCTCCACTACAAAGCTTTTGTAGATATTTTCGCTCCTTCCAATAATTAAAACTTCGAGATTTTTGTTTGCTCGCGTAGCTGCCACTCCATCCCTCTCGATTTTAGTGACGATTTGACTATACGAATTAATACTGGATTGGTTTAGTTGATTATTATTTAGCGAGATTGCGATGGGGTTAGGAAGAACATTTATTTCCGAGGAGGGATTTGAGTCGGTGCCGAACGAGTTTCTCTTGGACGAATCGCGTTCGGTAGTGAGTTTCCCGCCGTGTAAGCTTTACAATTTGGACAATTAGGTTTCCTAGTCCCCGATCTACCACATCCAAAACAGAAGATTTCCTTGAAATCTTTTAGACAATCGTGATACCGATGTCCCAGATCCTTGCAATTCCAGCATATTAGATAATTGGAACTGTTAGCGTCTTGACTAGGTTTTGTGTGAATAGCCGAGATATTTGAGTGATCCTCGGAATCTTGATCACCGATCGTCAGATCCTCCAATGGAATACTCTCAATGTATGTACAGTTATAACAATTAACTGTACAGCTTAAGAGGATTAAATGAAACTGAATGAGAACTGCATGAAGTAGTTATCCCAGTATTTCATGCAAGAAAAACAAAAAACAAATTCATCGGGCAATACTAGTTATACCCCATCCCAGGATTTTTAAATTCATTCCCGAAAATTTTAAAATGTCACAAAATATGATAATAGATGATTTAAAGTGAATACGACTTCGAATATATTCACAGATTCAACCCTAACAATCATATGGTCTTGCACTTTTATAGGGAAGTAGTACACGTTTTGTCCAATTGATTTCAAATGAGATTGGTTACGACACTTTAAGTTCCAGAGAACCATTCGTTTAAATCTGAAATGTATATTTTATTTAAAATGGGCCATCCCAGGATGCTTTAGCGCCAATATCAAAAACGGTGGGCTTTCAAAATTTTATGAAAGCTATTTGAAGTATAGACACTTTAAATCATCTTTTATCATATTTTTTGACATTTTAAAATGTTCTGGGATGTATTTAAAAATCCTGGGATGGGATTTAACTAGTATTGCTCAATGAACATTTTTTTATTTTTCTGTGATGAAATACTGGTATGACTTCACGCACTTCTGAATGAGTCTTGTGGAGGGCAGTTCATCTTTATCGGATTTGACGTCAGATATTTGTATAATGCTCGTTTCACCAATCTAATAATTAATTAGACCGCCAACAAAAATTGCCAAAAAATTATTTTTGTATCTCATTAACCAAAATTGACTTCAGACGATATGAGTTTCAGATTATTGTAATAAAAATGTAAATTTTATTATCTTCAATAATTTATTACAACAACCCTCCACAAGATATTGAAGTAAAGGTTACGCTATGAGTTTTGTGGAGGATAGTCCAACCATAATCAGGTGCGTGATAAATGTGGTAAGGGATGTACTAGTTTGTGCCAGATTAGATGACATTGGCTGGAAATGATATGGGTCTAAGATAGGCAATCTAATATTCTCGTTTGGAAGAGCAACCCTATGGCTAGTTCCTTTTGCAGTTTTTTTATATTTTTACTCAATCCAGATTCTTCTTACTTGATTTGATTCATCCAACATACGACGTGTCTTATACCCTTGACAGACTAGCGATTAGCTAAAAACGTTTAGTCTTTTTTTTATCTCTTAATGTATCAACTTCGAGATTAGCTAAACGGGTTTTGTTTTAGGTTTAGTAACTAAACCGGTTAAGTGCACTAATTTCTCAATATTTTGAAGTTTATCGCATAAAAATGGGTTTAGTGAGAGCGCCATCTAACAATGAAGGTTAAAATTTATAAATAGGACAATGTCATTTAGTGCTGTGATACATTTATAGATGCCGCTTACTTTTTGAGTTATTCCTTTCGAGTTCAAAACATTTTTTTTGCTTCAATTTAAGTTCAACATACACAAATGTGTTTGTAAATAATGACAGGTTGAAACGGAATGCACAAATGTGTATACTGGTCTTCCATTTACACATAATTCTATTCTGACACATAAGTTTCTCGTAATCAAAATCTGCATACACAATTGTGTATACTGGCCGGGTAAGGTTATATCCCATTTCCTGTAGTGTAGGTATCGAAAACGAATCGAGTCAAAAATTGATTTTTGTATGTGATATGGACCAACATACACATTTGTACATTCCTGTTACCGTAGAGTGCGTATTATAATACCATGACAAATAAATGCTGCGTTTTTTTTAAACAATCGAGTAGAGTTCGCGATAGCTATTTTCAAATTGGTCCAATTTAAAATTAAAAATTTAATTTTTTTTAAATTAAATAATTTTGATTTAATATAAATCTATGTACATATAACCAAAAAAATCTATCATAAAAGTGGTATGGTTTTCTTGTAATATCGTTGTTCTATATAGTTCTGTCAATGACATTTGTTTAATACCGATTCCGAACAGACATAGCGCTACCGTATTTTATTATTGAAACAGGGTTTGCTAAGCCTCATAGTGTGTCAACCTAATTGGTTTTGTAGTAGATTAACTAAACTAATTTAGCTAAACGCGTTTAGCTAAACCCTAGTCTGTCAAGGATATTAGCATGTTGGTGTAGACTAATACATTGCAAATATTTTCTCGCGTGTTTTTTTTAATTCTTGACTGCCGAAATCCATCTTCAGATTTCTATGGAGATTGTCATTTCTTATGTACCACAGTGTATTAACTATTCTACGTAGGGCTTTGCTTTGCAATAACAGCGTGATTGGTCACATTGGTTTTCTTTGCGTGACATTGGTTTTCTTTCTACAGCTCCTGAGCTGAATACCGAAAGTCCACACAGGTTTTAGGATTTGCCGGTATAGTAGCAATTCATGATGTAGTAGTTAGAACAGAATTTCTTCCTAAGAACCAATCCAACTTTCTGTATTTAATGTTTAACTCTTCTTTTTCTTCCTTTTTAATATGCTGCTTTCATTTTACTTTCGCGTTTAGGGTCATGCCTATAATTATTTTGCCCTGTTTGCATAAGGAATTTGCTGAGAATTCAGTTCTACTGGTATTGTAAAATGAATATATTTTGTTTCATTATGTTTAATTCGCCATCTCATCGTCCTTTATCAGTAACAATATTAACAGCTTTTTGCAATTTGTGTGTGCTGCTCTATCGTTGGTAGGTTCGCGGCGTATAGAACATATAAAACTGGTCCTAAAACGCTACCTTGTGGTACTCCTGCTGATATTTTCTTTATTCTTAATTTATATTCCAAGCCTTTGTGCCATACTCTATCAAAGACCTGTGCTACATCCAAGAAGATACTAGAACATGCTTTCTTATTTTCAAATACATCTTCAATTATTTTTGTAATTTGATGCACTTGTTCTTTTGTTTAATGGTTTTCTCAAACTGATGTGGAGGGATAAGATTTCTAAAATCGTAACGAAATCGACTTTTACGGTTTGTTGGGTTTAGGTATCAGTCCTCTGCCATTTTCCAATGATGTGGATTATTCCTTTTTCAGGAAAAGCTTTTACAATTTCTTCTGTAGTTAAATCAGTTCCTGGAGATTTGTAGCATTAATTTTTTAGCGTTAAGATTGATTTCTTCTTTTATTTCTTGTAATGTGGCTCTAGATGTTTATTGTAGTTACCCATTTTATTTACTGGTGGTATGTTTTCATCTGTTGTTTGTCTAGGTAGAGGCTGGAACGTGTTCTCGAGGTATGTTGCAAACAACGAAGCTTTCCGCTTTGCATCTTCATTTACATATTGTACATACTGGTGTAATTTGGAGTTTAGGACGTTTTGAACTTTGTGTCGCTTTCCAAAAGGAATACTCGGTAAACTCGGCTATATCGGGTTTAACTGGCACCTGAAGATTAGTATTATCGTCAGCTAATTTCTGGACTTTCTCCCAGCAAGTGTTATATAGTTTTCGTTGTATTTTGTTTCTATCCGTAGGCTAATAAGTTGGTTGCTCTCCAGAATGAAACTTGTAACTGCATGGTTGTCCTGCTGCAAACAGCTCTCTTTCCTTTTTACTACAAAGTATTTGATGTTTTCTTTTATAGCCACCGGTGAACCTGCTCTTGCCCTTCCTGCTGGATGAACGGCGTGGTTACAGCTGTATCCGTATATTTTAAGATACACTTATCGACTTATTTGAAGTAAAATGGGGGCATATACAGCCTTGGCCAAAAGTATTAGGCACCGTACAATTTACTGCATTACACACATTCGGGATGAAAAATAAAACTAGTTTTCGTTATCCATATTAATATTTACATAAATTTTTAAAAATACAGGGTGTCTAAAAAAATGTACTAATACTTTGACTGTCGCTAACATGCTGGTTTTTGTTTTTTTGCAGGTGTAATTAATGTTACAGCATAGCCAGAAATCATTCTAGCTTGGAAGAGAGGAAGTTTGTCCTGAAATTTTATTGGAGGACCGAAAACGCCACGGAAGTTCAAAGACGGTTCAGAACCGAATTCGAGAAACTGCCACCAAACGCACCGGACCATTGCTCGCATCAGAGATAAATATCAAGCCCATGAAACCGTTCACAACATCAACAACAAAATGTTCTGGACGACCACGGACATCCACGAGCCCTGCAAAAGAAGAGCAGGTGCAGGAAATACGTAGCGAAATAGCGTACGAAATTTATAGTACGCTAGTAGTACAACTACATGGTGTTGCTCTATATAGACAATATTTTAATGTAATAAACAACATCAGTCGTCGCGACCTGATGAGAAAACTGTTTTTTTAAAATCATTATTGTCTCATCTGTTCGAAACTGATTGTTGTAATTCTTACACATTAGCGATCTATAAGTCAAAAATTCAAATTTATCCACGATCAAGCGTTAAAGGAAAGAAAAAAGTATGGGGTGGTTGGGAAGTTGATTGTGTATAAGTAGGTGTCGATTATCGTAGTCGTTGTCATACAGATTGACGCAAATGGAAGAATTTCCTACAGTTGTGTAATTAATTCGAGAGTGCTGAAATAAACCAATATACGGAACAATCACAATACACCATTACAATTGATAAAAACCAAAGTATTAATTATTTTACTCTTATAATAATTATAGTATTATTTTTCGGACGAAATCACAAATGGGATGGAGGAATGCACAAATGTGTATGTTGGTTCAAAATACATACAAAAATAAATTTTTGACATGATTCTTTTGCCTTACCCAAACAATTGTGATGGTAGGCAGGAAAAGGGATATGCCATTAAGTTTTATCAGTATTAAATTGTTTTTTTATTATACAGTGCTGTGAAAAAAAAAATTGGGCAAACATATTTTATTGCAAATTGGATTATTTTTTGATAAAATTACAAAACTTTTGAACGCAATTTGCTTATTTTTTTCATTTTAAATACAAGTATGACGTAATTTTTTGAAAAAAAAAATGTACCTGCAATTTAGGGGAAAAACCCCGAAAAATGCCATAATATTCAAAATACGGTGATTGGAGTTAAAGTAATGGAATAAATTAAACACTTAATTTTTATTTTTTTTTTGTTTTTTATTGATTTATAGAAGTTCTATCTTTAATATTAAAGTTTTAGTGGACCGCCATTTGCTTTTATTAGCGATATACCTCCGATTCATTGAATTTAATAAATTTTTCAAATTCGTAGGAGGTATGGTTTCCCAAATCGTCATCAACAAACTTTTTAAAGCTTGAATCGATCTGGGCGCTTTCTTGCTACTTTTAGCTTCATTATAGACCAAATATTTTCAATGGGATTTAAGTCTGGACTATACGAGGGCCAACTCAACACATACTTTTTACCTTTAAATGAAAAGATAAGAAAAAAAACAAGTTTTTAACAAATTATTTATGTTTATCTGAAAGCCAATTTTTCTATCTACAGTTCAAATTTAATGACTAACAACTTTGGCGGTATGACACGGAGCGCTGTCCTGTTGAAAAATAAATTTGCAAGTCTCGCCAAAAAGCTTTAACACAGAAGGCTCAAATTCGTTGTGTAGGACCTACAGATGAACAGCTGCTGTAATGCTGGAACTGAGGAAGCACAATCGACCGGTTTCATTTCCAGAAAAGCATTCCCAGACCATAATTCCTTCATTTTTCGGTGGAAGTCTTAAAAGACATTCGTTGCCAAGCCTCTCGCCCGGTTTTCTTCTTACGAGAATTCTTCAATCTCCAACATACAACTTGAATTTTGATTCATCGAGAAAAATCGCATCATTCCACATCTCTGGAGTCCAAGAAACATGCTCCTGAGCCCATAGCAAAAGTTGTTTTTTCACTAGTAATGTGAACTCAGGCTTCTGGACTGGTTTAAGTGCGCTCAAACCAGCTTTAACAAGTCTTTTTCTCACTAAGCTGGCTGAAATTTCTTTTTCTGTTGCTCGCTCAACATCCCGTCTTATGTCCGATGAAGTTTTAAAACGGTTCCGACAACATTGTAATATTCTGAAATGATCTTCCACTGCCGTTGTCTTTCTGTGCCTTCCAGAGCCTTTCTTTCTTTGTGTACTGCCCATCTCTCGCAATTTTTTAATATTCCACGCGACAGTACTTGTAGGAATGTTTAATATTTCAGCTATTTCACGCGTGGTTAAATTTTCTCGCGCCCAAATCAACATATTGCTTTTACACTGCTGACTAACTTTTCCCATTTTTTTTAACTTAACTTGCACTTTATTCTTTATTTGACTAGGATCACTTACAGAATAACTTAATCTTACAAAATATGCACTATTTATACTCAAACAAAAAAAAAATACACGCAATAAAACATCTGAACCGTAATTTCGGCCAAGAACACTAGGCGTAAAATAAAATAATTGCTTGACCAATTTTTTTGCACATCAGTTGCGGGGTTATACCGATGTAAAAAAACAAAAGGCGGTCAAACAAAATATTAATATTAAAGATAGAATTTCTATAAATCAATAAAAAATTTAAAAAAAAATTATAAAATAAGTGTTTAATTATTCCATTACTTTAACTTCAATCACCGTATTTTGAATATTATGGCATTTTTCGGGGTTTTCCCCCTAAATTGCAGGTACATTTTTTTTCAAAAAATTACGTCATACATGTATTTAAAATGATACATTAGCAATAAAATATGTTTGCCCAATTTTTTTTTTTGACAGCACTGTAGTATTAATGCATTTATACAAAAGTTTTATTTTGAATAATATACGTTGATGAACCGAAATAAACATTTTTGATTTAAAAAGAAATTACAGTAACACCAAACTTATTTGTCTGCTTTATCGACATTTTTAGGCTGGTTATTTATACGAATCTGCCTTGCCGACTTTTATGTTGTTTTAATGTGTATTATCGACATTTTCGGTCGGAGTACGTTCACGATATTTACATTGTTACAATATTGTTAACAATGACAGCTCAAAATCGTTCATGAAACTACATTGTAACAATGAACACGTGCCTTTTTTGTTCACGAACTCTACATTGTTACAAACGTCATTCTCAACCCAACTCGAGACTGCCTCTACAAATGTCATTTTTAATGGTGTAGGTATCAGAAGCAACATGATGATTGTGTAGATTTGAAAAATAATTTAAAGAATAAAATTCAATTTTTAATATATTTATTTTAAATAAATTTGTGTTTTATAGATACACTGATTATTTTGATGCTCCATAATACTATGTTTAGATCGTACTATTCGTATATTTTTTAGTTACGATTCGTACTTTATGGAAAAAAATTGTCCTCTAGGCAAATCGAACTTTACAAAATCATAAAACGTTCATAATAGATCATTAGGAATCTTAAGAGGTCTAATAATATCGTGAACGAATGCCGCATCTGTGATATTTAAATTACGACACGAGTGTTTTAGAAGCTGCCTCAACTGCTTGATATTCTTCAATCTATAAATAAAATTTTTATTCTAGTCTTGTATTTTATAAAGGCCGCTCGGTCTTACCGGTTTGGCGAGTTTGCGGTCACGTCGTCTCTCAACACGGATTATACCATCTGTAATAAGTGCTTTGCCGACATCGACATTAGTGGCAGGATCGGATAGCGTAGGTCAAAGCAGCAATTTTATACTCAATATTTAAGTTTAAAGGCTTGTTTAGAACATCTTGGGCAAACGAACGACATGCCTCAGTCTTGTCATCTGCATCGGGCGGGAGTACGGCTAATGCAAGAACATATTCCTGTGCATATATGGTTTGTCAGATTATAAGGCAGGTGGTAAGTGAGCTAAACGACTAGCGGGTAATGTCTGAAAAACAATATTTTAAAGTTAGTCTCCAATTCCGATTCCCTCGAGATTAATGTAATTAAAAATTCTTAATTTTTAAAAAATATTACAATTCAAAATAATCTGCCACAACTAACTGCCTAACTTCTCCGTTAGAAATTTATATTGAAAATTCACAACAAACTCCTTCGTATCACAATAAAACATTGCAGTCTCTTATTGACATTTTTGCTGGAGCGAGTCGGCTAACTTTAACAGTATATGTCTTCATAAATAAAGTTTTTCTCGTAATTCGAAGTGTTAGTACATTTTTTTGAAACACCCCGTATTTAGTGGATCCACCTTTTGCCTTGATCACCGCAGTAAACCTTTGGGGCATGCTGCGTATAAGTTTTGTAAACTCAGCTGCAGTAATGGCATCCCACTCTTTCGTTTTTTAACGTTGCTTTTGATGTCATGCTATGCACTCGTATCTTGAGCTGCAATATACCCCAAAGATGCTCGATGGATTCAGATCGGGAGACTGCGCCGGTCTAGCAAGACAATGTTGTTATATCTAAACCAACGCAAAAATACGCGTGAACGACGGCATCAAGGCAGTCTCCAGAATATTGATATATTTTTGCCTATTTATGCGACCTTCGCAAACGAACATTTCACCAACCTAATCGGCAGCCATGCAGCCCAAAAAATACACACACATGCTTCTTGACACTATGAACAGTGAAAGAAGACTAAAAAAATGTATTTTTCAAAAAATCTGATTTTGTGCTCCAGAAATTTTATGGCGCTTCGAATTATGCCGTGTGGAGTATTATTTAACAGATAAGTTTGTTTTCTTATACTTTATGAGTTGCACGTTACTATTTTTAATTTTCTTATTGATGGTTGTTTGCATCATTTTAATAGACAACGTATGCCATTTCATTTAGAGTATCTTGCTTATCTAGACGAAAGTTAAGAGCGTCCATGCTTCTTAGTAGCTTTTAGAGCGCTGTTGAACCTTCTGCAGTGCCCATCGAAATAACTGGGTTTATTATTACCACTTCTGAGTATAGTTTTTCTTCTACCGTTTTACTAGCATGAGATTTTGGTTCCTCTTTGGTAAAAGTTTGAATAATTTTTTCCGGTATTTCTGGATTTTGCTTTCGTGTTTTATTTCTTATTCTTTGTAACGCCTTAGCTATTTCACATCTCCGGTAATTTGCAGGATGTAGCTTCTTCGAGATACGAGTTTGTGTATACGGCTACCGCAACCGATTGTGTACAGCGGATAAATTTTATATTCCGAGTACGTTAATTCGTGGAGGTCATTTCTCTTTGGGGTTAGCTGGTTGTAGTTTTAGAGCTTGTTGTTTTGAAATTGATAGTCATGTTTCTGCTATTTATAGTGAGTGTTAAGCTTTCATTTTGTTCTTGGTCTTTTATTCCCAGTTCAACATCCAATTTATTTCTCTTTCTAATTCTTCTTCATCCGTATGCATTTTTGAGTTCGTCATTTTCTTTCTATAAACTTGTAAATTTTTCTTCTTCAATGCCGAAACAGTACCCGCTCCCGCGACGTCGACGTGGCTATCTATGTGTACACAGAAATAGCCGAAGCCTTCTGGGTACCCGAGGCTTTTGATCAGTTGCATAAATATGAAATTCTATTGAGTCATTTGTTTCTAATTATGCCATCATTTCTACGGCCATATTTCAAACCTTCATAGAAGCCAAAAATACTCTATTTATACAGCTAGGTGAAGGGACCACTTATTTCATAACATTGAAGTTTTAAATTGCTTATAGCTAAAATGCATCACATAAAGCCTGCGTTAGGTTTATTAACGAGATCTCCAAGGACTTCCAATATCATATCATATATTCAGCAGATAAATGTTTCTAATCTTCACATCAATTAAAATATCTGTTACATTAATTTCAATTTCATAAAAACTTATCCTGATACTGTTATCACCCAATTATTCTTGATACAACTCCGCAACCCACAACAGTTTGTCACCATAAAAATAAAATGGAAAGACATTAAAGCGGAATAAAAGAGACATCATGAATGGCAATGGTAAATAGCAACCCACCCCCACTTAATATTTGTTCGAATGTTCTTCGTGTTTTAATTAAGAGCTTTTTCTCGAATACACTCTTCCTGTTATCGGTTGGTTGTGTGTGTGTTTCTTTTGTGTTTTATCGGTTTGAAATTCGTTCTTTTGTTATATGCTGTTATAGGGTTGTTTTCTTATCTCTTGGTTGAATAAAAATAATGCCATTGTTCTGTAAAACAATATAGAATATAATCAGAAAGGTTTTGCGGATTTTCAATAAATGAGTTTTGAGCTTTTTCTCTCTTATGTTGTTTAATTGTTCTAATACGAATTATGGAAATTGTGATAAATCTAACCGGTGTGAAGATTATCATCAACTGTGTACAAAGGATAAAAATACAGCAATTTAAGAATATTCAACAATTTACATGGAATAATAGTTTACCATACAGATAATGAAATACAATTCTATTGTTGTGTGGCTTACATTATGGCTGTCAAATTACTGATTTTGTTTAGTAATGCAAATAATTTATAAACACTGCCAACACCAGAGATGAGAACGTTACTAAGTATATAACAACGCATGGCATGGACTGGACTCCCAAACGATTTTCTTATGAGCTTTTACAGTTCATCGAAATAAAATTATTTCGATTTTGAGTAGATTTTGAAACGAATTATAGTCATGACGTAAATAATTTATTTGGATCAGAACTGTTGCAATAATTCGAACATTTCGGAAACTTAGGGGGCAGTTGGTTGGTCCCAAATTAGATGATTAGGGGGCAATCTGATACCATTCCTTCGGCTAAAAATATTTTTAAAAAAAAATTGTTTCTGTAATTTCGTGAGTTTTGATTCCAAACCCCAGTAGAAACATGATGTTTGACCAAAAAAAGTTTGCAAAAAATTGGCTGATTATGGGGTATACCATTTTGTCAATACCATTATCGGGCATATACCAATACCGTCACGGAACAAACGACCAGAACCAAAGGCACCATGTCTAATCCAAATGGGTATACAGATAACCTCAATGGTTTTCACCTCACCAATCAAGTGCCATAGAACATTCAAAGTACCAAGCAAAATTATAATTTGAATACCAGTTATCATGATTCTAATTGATCCTAACTGATACGATAGTCGTACGAAACTTAAATGAAACAAAGCCAAATATGTATCAAGAAAGTTCACCTAATTGTCCGGACTATAACCAAGATTTCGACATAAACCACAACCAAATATCAGATGTTCCTCTCAACCAATTGGTTACCTGAATCTCAAATCACACCAAACAGTTACCCCTTTACCTTATATCCACATCAAAATTAACCCAAACACCAAATTAAAATTCTTATAGTTGATATCGGAGATATAATCAAAGAAAAACATTCCTTAATGGAACAACTTTTAATTCCAGGATTTAAGGAATTCAAAGAAAAGAAGCAATGAAATTAATTCAGTAGACTTATTGGCCCCGACGTAATTAAACAACTTGGAATTAAACTGAATTTTTGTAACTCCACGTTAGAAACCAATGAATCGTGTTTTCTCGGGCCTTGAGAGTAGCTTTCAGCTGTCGATGAAATCGTTCGACCATGCCATCGATGATACGCAGTCGTGCGTGTACTCGCTGAGAACCAAGGAATTTCATTAATTCGGCGAACAATTTTGATTCGAATTGCGTATCTTGGTCGGTTGTTAAAGAATGCAAAACGCCAAATCGAGAAATGTAACAACTTACGAACGTTTTAGCAATAATGGTGTGTGCAGACAAGTTTCGGGCCATCGAGTGAATCGGTCGACACAGGTTAAGAGATCAGTATATCCATTATGGACGGTGGAAGCGGACCAACTATATGCAAATGGATGTGTTCGAATCGACATCGTCGTTATTGTATTGCTGTAAAACTGTTCTGACAGAAGTGTTCGTGGATTGGGGCGAGTGTTCCAGCTAATTTCGGTAGGAATTCCGTAATGGCATTGATTTGTTCTTTCGAAGGCAGAACGCCATTCGGCGTGATCGTGTGGCTGAGGAAATCGAGAGAGTTCGCACCAAAAATGCATTTAGAAC
Organism: Nephrotoma appendiculata; assembly: GCA_947310385.1. NCBI lineage: Eukaryota > Metazoa > Arthropoda > Insecta > Diptera > Tipulidae > Nephrotoma > Nephrotoma appendiculata. The sequence goes on along the minus strand of OX371223.1, from coordinate 130,058,221 downwards.
TCTTAATATTGCGACACCAAACTCATCAAGTCATTTAAAAGTTGTACGAGACGTATTTTTAGTTGTTCCTCATTTTTCGACGCAACAAGGATGTCGTCGATGTACGTGACGACGAAGTCTAAATCGCGCGTGACTTCGTTGATAAGTCCGTGGAACGTTCGTGCGGCGTTTATTAAAGCAAATGGCATACGTGTAAATTCGAAAAGCACAAATGGGGTCGTAATTACCGTTTTGGGTACATCCTCGGGTGCCACAGAAATTAAATGATAGGCTCTATGACGAGTTCTATTTTAGAGAAACTAGAGCATCCATGTAAATTCATCGAGAAATTTTGGATGTGTGTTATCGGGAAACGATCCGGTATTGTCACAGAATTAAGTCGGCGATGGTCTCGTTATCTTTCTTTCGTGCCATACAAAGAAGGCAAGAGACGGGTGATGCCGATGCATGGCAAACCTCTAATTCCACCATATGTTGAAATTCAGTATACAGAGCTTTGTGGCGAATTGCATCTAGTCTTTGTGGTCGAGATACAGGTAAATGACCTACCGCTAGAATATGATGAATCATGGAATGTTTGACGGCTAAATTGTAGTTTGGTTCGGTTATTAGGGAAGGAAACTTCTGTAGCCGATATATTCGTTATCGATCGTATAGTATATCGGAGTGGGGTATCGACCCTGATCGAAATGGCATTGATTGACAGTTGAGTCGCTGAATCAATCAACCGTTTTTGTTTAATATCTACTAAGAGAGCGTATTTACCGAGGGAATCGTACGATTTACATCAGTTAAAACAAAAGTATGAGTGAATGGGCGTTTGAGCCTGATATTAACTTTGCGCAATTTCGTGCCGTAGTTATTGATTTTCGATCCATTGGCTGCTGATAAAACTAGATTGTTCGATTTAAAATTCAATAATAATGATGACGTATCGTAACGTCTGCCAGGGAGCACCGAAAGGTCAGCTCACGTGTATTATTTCGGGGTGGTTGGCCATCGCATGATCGTGAGCGAAGTTGTGACCATGGCCTAGATTTTTGCGTCACGAACCGATTATTTTGGTAACACATCGACCGCGGTTACGAAATGACATTTCTCGTATTACCGTTTCGAGTTTTTTAATTCGGTCCTCGAGTGACGGTGATGGCGCTTGTCGATCGGAATCTGTTTGTCCGGTTAGGAGTGTTCTATATGTTCGATTTAATTGAAATGCGGAAACGTAGGCCTTCTGTAATTGCGCCCCACACTTGTTATCCGCCATTTCCGCTATACAGCGATCATAAAATTATGTCCGAGAAATTGTTTCCCGCTAGGTGGTTTATGTGTAGAAGTTCTATTTTGTTTCCCATCAGTAACGTTTCGAGCTGTCGTTCGTCTGAGGGGGCCAATCGTTCTATCAACGTTCACTTGATGTATTCGTATTGGTTTTGATTGGTACGTTTCTTAAATGGTCCGATGCCGCAGGTACTGCGAACATAACTTACAGGTATTTCAATCGATCGCTTTTAATGCGGTACAATTCGAAATGTAATTCCGCTAGCTAGTCCATAGTTTCTGTAATTTATTTTTCTCCATGTTTGCGACTTCTTTAACGTCGTCTTGCTGGTCGGTATGCATTTTATTACCTTGATCTTTGTTTTCGTCGTCAGACATCACGCCATTCGCATCACTTAGACCGGTTTACAAAATACACCTTTTCGATATATTCGATCGGTCGAGTTGAAGCAAATTTATAGTCGGTTATTAAATATCGAATTAATTGAATGTCGCACGGTTGAGATGCTACAGGTTTAAATAAAAAAATTAAATAAATCAGGTCGTACAAGCGACTTGAGGTATTCAGCTCAAATTCAGTTTCACTTATTTCGGCTTCGCAAAGTAATTCGAAAAGCTATGATCCCAAAACATAGCTCACTTTGCTAAAAAAAACATTGCTGAAGTGTGCAACGGGTCTAAATCAGAAATTTTTTGTTGAAAGTGTCTTGCCCATGCTGAATTAATTGCCCATTAAACCAGTAGACGAGATCGTACACTCAGAGAAAACAGTTGTTGAAATAACAATTTTCATATGCAAAATCAATAAAAAACATAGGTTGTTTTTGGCCAATAAACGAAGTTATTGCCGTAACAATTTTATTTATTGATTTAACTACCTTTAAATCGATACAAAAATTATTATATCAATAAGTATTTAGTTCCTTTCAATAACTTGACGTTTTAAATTGGACGTTCTTTAGTTATTATTCCAAAAAATTAAATTATTAATTTGTACAAAGAGCGTAATAATCATAATAAAGGATACTCTGGATAATATGGGGGGTGATGGTACCTACCATGATAGGGTGAGGTTGAGGTGAGGTTACCAATACCAAGACGTTGGAACGCATTTTGAATTTTAAGACCATCTTGCATTTAACCATAGAGGATGCGAGGCGAGGCCCGTAGAGACTATCATGTATCATCTAACATCTTGCTTAAGAAAATATCTCTAAAGAGTTTACCACCAAATTAGTGCTGCACCTGCAATATCAGCAACACGACTCTCTAGAATTCGATGTTTCCATTAGTGCGAAACTAAGCAATGCCAATGGAAGCTTGGTTTCGCACTAATGAAAACACTGAATTCTTTACATTAAAAATTCGATCGTCTCATCACAGTCATCAGACTGCAGTGACCAAACTACGAAAATATTGAAAAAATTTTGAACATATAAAGTATAAGTACAATGCTTTAGCGAATTTTAATGATTTACTACGCAATAAGTAAGGAGTAATAAGGGGTTGACAATGGCGACTATATATACCGGGTGTTTCTTTTAAACTGAGACGATCAAACATCTCGAAAAAAACCCACCCCAGCAACAGTATTTTCAAGATTTCTGCTAGCTTCTCCATAAACCAGAACCATTTCAAATTTCTCTGGCACAGTTAAACGCTCCATTCTAAAGTATTTTATCGTTTATTTTGCAATTACGAAAAACATGAAGATAAGAAATAACACCAACGTTAAATGTGATTTACAAAACTGAATAAATTGTTTTGATGACGAATTTCGAGTATTTCCAATGAAAACGTGATGTTTTTTATTTCAAACGTATTGCAGAATCGAATGCGTGTGTTCTAAGAAGAAGAAATTGAAAAAATTGAATTTCGCCGATTACAACGCCATCTATCATGAACCGAACAAAATATTTCATTCAATTCATACGTACTTTTAGTCGTAGAATCCGTATCTGCAATAAAAAATATGGCTTCCTATCTTAGTTCAAAAGTTACCCCCGCCCCATCTACAAAGCGGGGGGTGGGGGACTATTTTTTTTGCACAAATGTATTTCCCTCGCGGTATGATTAAATTTTGATTGTGGACATTTTTTCCGTAGAGTGGCTATTTTTCGAGATATTTGATCGTCTCAGTTTAAAAGAAACACCCGGTATATAACTATACCGACTATAACGAGAACAGTCACGTGTAAATGTAATAACTTTAGTTATTGAATTAGTAATTTAATCAAGTTCTAATATTTATTTTAACAACGAAGATTGTCCGATCAATAAATTTAGTAAGTTTAGAGACTTGATAACTAATACATTGTCATCTCAATAACTGTATTTATTAGTAAAACTATTTTATTTTATTGATAGAATACATGTTTTTGTTAAACTTAAAACTAAGTTATTCATTAAACAATTTTATTGCCGATTTTCGAAAAATACGATTCAATAAGTCAAAGTTATTGAATTAAAAACGATTTTTTTCTGGGTGTGGGGACCATTTCAACTAGAAATATATTCATATGATTCACATCCAGAGGAGGGGCCAGATAATAAAATTTAGTATTATGATCAAATATAATAAATTACTTAGGCTAACTGAGATATCCCTAAAGATATAAACACAACCTCAGGTGTATGGGGTGATAGTCATAACAATACAATGGGCGCTTTCAGGACACTCAACAGTCGGAATCTTTCATTTTAAGCTCCTAAATCCTTTTTTCGTTTGAATTTTATCACTGTCACTGAAAGTTTAATACAATTTATTAATTTTTGTATTTAATTCTAATTATAAAGTAGTTTTGTTGAAATTTTTTAGGCAGATAACGAAAAAATTTAATTTACTTACATTGGTTTTGGAGGTATTTGTGATGGTGCATCCTTCTTAGTACGTATTAAAAACCTGTAAAATTATGTGTAATAGTAACTTTATCGATATCAAATACATTATATTATATGCCTTCTTACCAATTCATTGTATAATTAGTAGAAACTTTAAAAAACCACCTGCAGTTACTAAAATTTTATCTTTTCCAGAAACGTACCATTTCTATTGCGCGCGCTACTTCAATGACGGAAAAAATATAAAAACAAAAATTAAGAAATTTTATTGGTATAAAAACTTAAACCCAAGCAACAAACGTATTCAGCAATTTATTCAGCGCAAAATGGAATGCTATTTCACGCTGCACAAACATAAAGACCATAACATAAAGAAAATAAAAAAAAAATAAGCAAACATAAAGAAAATTCAATTTTGGAGATTGTATTTCTATCCAATTGTCTCCAGCATAAATAAAATGTTTCCAAAACAGTACGTTCCGTATCCATGTATCCAAATCTTAAATTTAATAACAAAATGTATCCAATGGATACAATTGTATCCAAAATGGTAACACTGGGTGCAAGCAAGGCCCGTAGAGACTATAATCTCGTTTAAAAAGATACATATATCTAAAGAGTCGTGTTACTGATATTGCAGCACTAACTTGGTGGATGGAGTTTACCACCAAGTTAGTGCTGCTGGCAATTTCAACAATACGACTCTCTAGAATTCAATGTTTCCTTTAGTGCAAAACCAAGTAATGGAAACACTGAATTCTTTACATTAAAAATTCGGTCGTCTCATCAGACTGCAGTGATCAAACTACAAAAATATTGAAAAAATTTTGAACTTACATATAAAGTATAAGTATAATGCTGTAGCGAATTTTAATGAGTAACGAGAACAGTCACGTTGTAAATGTAATAACTTTAGTTATTGAATTAGCAATTTAATCAAGTTCTAATGTTTATTTTAACAACGAAGATTGTCCGATCAATAAATTTAGTAAGTTTAGAGACTTGATAACTAATACATTGTCATTACAATAAGTGTATTTATTAGTAAAACTATTTTATTTTATTGATAGAATACATGTTTTTGTTAAACTTAAAACTAAGTTATTCATTAAACAATTTTATTGTTGATTTTCGAAAAATACGATTCAATAAGTCAAAGTTATTGAATTAAAAACGGTTTTTTTCTGGGTGTAAGAGTCATCTATCACGTTTTTTTGCATGTTCTATTACCGATAAAAAAAAATGCCGAATAGATTGTTAATTGAAAATTAATGATCTAACAGCAGTCAAAATGACTGTTAAAAATAAAAATTAAAAAGGTAGTAAATTACCGCAAGTTAGACTTAAGCGAAAAAAAAATATTACTGTAAAGTTGCATGGTGAAGCCATGTGGATGCTTTGTTAGAGCGACCAGCTAATAAAAATTATTTACTGTATTTTGCTTAATCAAACATGTGACCTGATAACATTTAATTTTCTTCCAATGACTCGTTTCTACTTAATCAGGTCTCTGTTTCGGCGCCAATTGTAACGTATGGTCTTGGGTCCACCCAACAACACGTGGCACACTTGTTCTATGCGGGTATCAATCAGTGGCTAGGACGGTTCATTTGAAACTCGTGTTGAAGGAAGCCATTGTATAATAATCAACTATTAACGTTGACATAAGTGTGCTGATATTTATTATAAAGAAAGACAAATTTCCAGATTAAATCAACCTCAGCTACCACAACCATCCCCCTAAATTCAAGCTGTCCTAAGCTTGAAACATTACATGCATTACCTAAAAGCTCTTAACAAAATTCAACCGCGCCAACGATGGCATGAGGCCGGCTATAAAACTCGAATTATGCAAAAAAATCCATTTACAATATATTATAATGAGATAGATAATAATAAGAAGAATGATTAACGTGCAATAATAATAATCATAATATTGATAGTAATAATAATAAAAAGAAGAATAGAAATGTATGAAAGAATAAATAAAATGGTTATATAATAATAATTGTACGTCACCGAAGATATTTTTTAATGGTGTCCTTACTGCCGCTATTCGATATATCCGCTTCTGCAACTATTGTATATGCTCGTGCTTGGGTTGTAAATAAATCCACGTCTTCTGGCGATGATGGGTTAACAATTATGCTAGTTTTTTTATTTCATAATAAATAACATACGATGTATAATAGGTTTAAAGCTCAACTTTCGATATATACATTCGAAAGCTTTTAATATGGCAATTTCACTTAGTTTAAGTCGATTGATTTATAAGTTTACTTAGTTAGTTTTGAACATAACAGCTTTTCTTTTTATTGTTATATTTATAGTTATATTATTAAGTTGGGTTTAGTTATTACACTTAACTTGAGTTCTTTATTTTTTTTTTTTTTTTTTATTTATTTGTCACTTTAAATATTGTTTTTGTTCAACACACTTATGTTTATTACACACAGAAGGAAAGAAAACATACAACTTCCCAGAAAAGCTCGACTTAGGCAATAGTAATTTAAAAGGCATACACTTTTTATTTTATTTGTTTTTTTTTTTTTTTTTTTTTTTATAACGAAAATTACATTTTATTGAAATTTAAATCGTTCGACGACCAACACTTTGGAATAGAGTCATTATTAACCATTATATAACAAAATGGTTTTTATACATAATACATATATTTCTTTCTTTTCTTTTAATTCTTATATACATAAATAATAATAAATATTAAATTATAATTTTTAAAATATTAATCTATATAAATAAAACAAAGTCGTGTTAGTTACACCATTTATAACTCAAGAACGGCTGGACCGATTTTTATGATTTTTGTTTTGTTGGATTTGACTCCGTTCCGAATAGCATAATAACTATTAAAACATCGGAAAAATTCACCAAATAAAAATTTATCAAGAAAATTCATTTTCTCATACATTTTGTTTTTTTTTATTTTGTTCGTCTCAATACAGTGGTGGTTTAGGAAAAAAGAAAAGTCGGAAAAACTCAAAAGGGATGTCCCAAAAATCTAATAAAAAAACATTTTTTTATATGAATTTTGTAGGTGTAGTTTGTATGTGACGAGTGGTGCAGTGGTTAAAGCTTCGGCGCTTGGACCGCAAGGTACTGGATACGAATCCGACTGGAGGCTGCATGCACATTTACCATTTTATTTTTTATCCAATTTTTTTTTTATTTCATCTACTTATCTATATAAATAAAACAAAGTCGTGTTAGTTACACCATTTATAACTGAAGAACGGCTGGACCGATTTTTATGATCTTTCTTTTGTTGGATTTGACTCCGTTCCGAATAGCATAATAACTATTAAAACATTGGAAAAATCCACAACAACAAAAATTTATCAAGAAAATTCATTTTCTCATACATTTTGTTTTTTTTATTTTGTTCGTCTCAATACAGTGGTGGTTTAGGAAAACAGAAAAGTCGGAAAAACTCAAAAGGGAAGCCCCAAAAATCTAATAAAAAAACCTTTTTTTATATGAATTTTGTAGTTGTAGTTTGTATGTGACGAGTGGTGCAGTGGTACTGGTTACGAATCCGACTGGAGGCTGCATGCACATTTCTACTTTATTTTATTTTTATCGTTTTCTCTGAACTTTTGCAATTTTGTCTCAACGAAGGACGAGCTCATCAACAAAGTTTTCCCGAACAATATTACTAACCACAAAAATCACAATTGGGTGAGTGAACGAGTAATTCTTGCGGCAAAGAACAAAAATGGGGATCACTTAAATTTCACAATTCAAAATCTAATCGTCGGTCCACTTCATTGCTTCAAATCTATCGACTGTGTGACAAACAAAGACGAATCAACCAACTGTCCAACTGAATTTTTAAACTCATTGGATCTGGCTGGCTTGCCCCCGCACAATTTACAACTGAAATTTGGTGTGTTGCCGGGAATCATCATGCTACGAAACCTGAATCAACCAAAACTATATAACGGAACGCGTTTTATTTTGAGAAATCTCAAGGAAAGTTCAAAGGTGAGGAAGTTCTCATTCCGAGAATTCTGATTAACCCAACCGATATGCCAATCGAGTTTAAACGAATTCAATTTCCTATTCGTCTTGCATTCGCCATGACGATCAACAAATCACAAGGCCCATCCTTGAGTGTTTGTGGCCTGAATCTAGAAAATGAATGTTTCTCTCACGGCCAATTGTACGTAGCATGTTCACGTGTCGACATACCGCTTTGTTCGTTCTCGCACCTGACAATAAAACAAAAAATGTCGTATATCACAAGATGTTTTACTGAAGGGAATCGACCCTATTGCAACCTACTCAGGAAATAGTTTAAAAGAAAGTAGTGCAACAATGCTACGCGAATCATTTCGAATCAATTCAATAAAACGAATTCCTTGCTGCCACGTGAATTACATTCATTTCAATGTAATTAAAATATATTTCATTTTGATTGAATTTAATTAATTTTTAGTATTCATTTTATCCGCCCCGGAGGTCTCGGGTTCAATTCCCGGTAGTGACAAGGAAAAAATTGGACGGCTGGTTTAGGATCAATGAATTAATCACTCATTAGTCATTATCCGAAATGAAAATATGATTATTAAACCTCATTTAAGACGGCCAAATCTCTTAATGGGGTATAGTGCCAGAGAGAGAGTGAGAGAGAAATTCATTTTATCTTAATAAAAAAACTCAATTTAATTAAGCTATAATAACTTTAGCAACATTTATTGATTTTGAGGCGGTACGAAGTTCGCCGGGTCAGCTAGTTAGTAATACATATAGCATTGGTATAGAACTTTTTTTTTATTTTTGCACGACATTTTTTTAACAACAAAACTGATTCTAATTTATGAAATTTTTTATGCAAACTTTTCGCATGATCACAATATTCACACCAATAATTTTATTCAAAAAGCCCCCCTCGTCACCTCTTGTCCATCGTTTTTATACTCTTCTTTCTGTTCCCGTTTTTTTTTGTAACTCGTTTCCCCGCTGTTACTACTTTTTTGTTTTCATTAGAAATTGTACTAGATGTGATCTATGTACCATAAAACAGTACACGAAACAATTGCGGTGTTTTTAAAATTGGGGCGCGTACCTAATTAGAATATTTTTTCCTTACAATCGTTACATATTTCTTTAGCAATCAGCAAAATTCTATGACTTCTTGAATAGTTGAACCATTTTACGAGAGCTTCTTACTTTTCTGACACACAAAACATTCTAACCCAATTTTTTCTTTTGGTACTGAAAAACATTTAGGTATGTGCTACATTTAAAGTGCTAAATCGGTGTTAAATGGGGCTTATGCTTCCGACATGTTAGCTGACCCGTTCATCTAAATATTTGTACATAAGTGGGAGAAGTAGGCGAAACAAGTTTCTGCATGCCCGTGACAGTTATAGCGTCCGTTAACCAATTCAATCCTATTTATGGTAGTAAACTCATATCAAACAGTCCATAGGGTGAAGGGTGAAACATTTTTCGAATATAGGACCTTCGTTTCAACAATTTTGGATCAGTAAAAGAGTTTTTTTTTAATTTTAATTCAAATATTTACCGATTTTGCACTTAATCTTAACATAATTAATCAATATGTGTTGTAATGCTCAGAAAGTCGAGTGATTGGGAAAATTGTGTTTTTTTTCTTGTTTGTATGCCTTAGCTGTGGACTATTCTGGTAACTCGCCGGGAATAGGGAACTGGGGAAAGAATTTACATATAATTTCTGTTTAAATTATTTTTTTCTGGCCTACTGAAGAAAAAAGCAGGGAAAAATGCAAGGAAATGGCATTGAAAATTTCACCAAATTTTATTTTGTTTAAAAAAAATACCTTTAACTTTTTACCGTAGTAATTATTCCAGAAACAAATAATTTAAACAGAAATTATATGTAAATTCATTCCCCAGTTCCGTATTCTCGGGGAATTAAAGGAATAGCTACTGGTTTAGTAAAATTTTAAAAACAAATTAACACAGGTCGCTATGTTAAAAAAAGAACTTTACATACAGTTAAATTTTTAAACCAAACACAAAGCTGTCAAAATGCCAATGTGTGCCAAAGTTGGACACTTTCAGGTTTGCCAAATGTTTTGACATCATGACTAGTGAAGTCATCATCAATTTTATTTGAAAATTTTATAGAGCTCAACATAGTCATAACGTGAGTCATGCGCTGTTACTCAACATGTTGCCATACGATTTGGTGACCTGAAAACGCAAATTGATCAACACCATCACAACGCAATAAAATGATAACGCTAAAAACGATTTTTTAGGCAAATAACGATCATTTACAAGTTCGTCGGTTCATAATACTAACACATGCCAAAATATGACCGAAGGCTCACTGGTATCGCTTAGATTAAAAAATCATCCATAGTTGTTCAAGAAAAGATTAATCAGAGCTATTAGACAATTTTAAACTAGTAAACCATACAAAAATATTAGTTGTGCACAAACTGTTTGTGCGGCCGCCATAATTTTGAAACACAAACAAAAACACTAAAAACTCATTTATCAAGAAAGTTTTGTAGCTACCCCAAACATGTGGAACATCAAACGGACGTTAAAATTTAAAACGAAGTATTCGTTTCGAAAATTATCATGATAGACGGCACTTTGTATAGAGTATTTCTTTTTAAAACCTACAGCCGGATTTAGTCTCGTTCAGCGTCATGATAATCGATTAAGCTCATGAAAGTACATAACATATCGACATTTTATTTTAGCTCGTTACGGATGTAGCTCGATTTCAACCAGAACGGAAACTATTAACTTCTTCTGCGCGCTTGATACAGAAAAAAATCGTTGAAGATTCTTCCATTTTGCAGTTTCCTTGTCGAAGGATCACGTCGATACCTGTGTAGCACGTAGCATGGATACGACAATTAAGAAAATGTTAAAGATTCGTGAAAACACTTGATATGAAAATTGCAGGAGCTACCAGCGTACGCTAATGGAGCAAGTGATACGCGAGATATGTAAAATAAATTAATTCTATTCCATGAGCTGGAATGGAATAGCTAATGGTTTTGCCAGTATCGATGGCGTCGATTGAGCAAGGGGCCGGTCGAGTCGTTATCAGAACCTAACAAATGTTTAGGTTGTGTACCCATTGCACTAGCTAATAAACGAGAAGTCTAGGAGAAACCTGAGAAATTAAACGGATAAACTTGGCCAATACCTTTTAAAATCGTTTGATATTGATGGGGGCTAAGGAAGAGAAAAAAAGTTCTGAAGAAATTGTCTTGATGATAGCTGTGATATTCTCATTAAACGATCAATAAAATTTAAATTAAATTCAACGTTGATAATTTTAGCTTGTTGCAGATATAAAATCAATGGACGCGATCCAATTTGGCTAAATAGTAGTGCAATGAAAATTCCAAACAGTATCATGTAAAGTCGAAATCGAAAGTAAATGATTATTGGAAACGACGCCACACATTATACCCAACTGAATTATTTGAAAGATTTAACCGTCATTTAACTGACATTAAGCCGACAAAATAATTTATAGGCTCGAGAGGATATATTGATAGTTTATTTGAATAAAATTGGAAAAGATCCATTTTTATATGCGTTATTTTTTAAATAGTGTTAATAAAATATTGATAGTTTAGTTTAGTTAAAATAATTTTTCAAAATTATCATAATTTCGAAAATAAACAACGAAATTTATCTTCTGAGATAAAAAATATAATTTTTCTGGAGTTGCCGGCAGTACTTTGTAATATATGACGTTAGGGTTTTTGATGATAAAACCAGATGGTATAATGCGAATAAGCACTTTGAGTAGGATATGGAAAATTTTGAATTACAGGTAACCCTCTAAGAACACGGTATTCGAAGAACACGGTTTCAAACAACACGATTTTCGTTATTCTCTTTTATTTTATTTTTTGTATATCATAACAAAAAATAAAAAAAAAAACGTAACGTCTTTTTTGTAGTTTCGAACAAAACGGCTTTAAAGAACATGAAACGAATTAATCGTGTTCTTGGAGGGTTTCCTGTATATTAAACGTAATCTCACTTATTTCTTTTGTAAAGTTTTAATTTTAACTTCCAAAATATACAGTATGTGCAACAAGAGCGTGTACGGCAAAAACTAAGTAAAAATAAACTTTGTTTGTTGTATTTTCTAGGGCGCTATCAACTAATACATAGTAAAGTCACCATTACTGTTAATATTTGCCCAGCTCTTTTTGTACATACTATCAACCAAATTTTCTGGATACTGAGGTGATAGTTTTTTCCATATCTTCTGGACAACTCGCGCTAGAGCCCTCAAATTTTTTATGTGGTACATTTTCAGCTTAATCTTCATGATTGCCTATAAATTTTGATCGGATTGGAATTAGGTTACTGAGATGGCCAATCCAATGTTGTGATGCCCGTTTTGAGTTTAAATTTCGAACAGAGTATGCTATGGTGTTTTCGATCGTTGTCCTCTTGCAAGATCCAATTAGAGTTTCCCGCTCCAAACCATTTAAGGACCGATGGTAACAAACCTCCTGAATTAATTGTATTCATGAAAAGTGCATTAAGTTTCCGTGTGGAAATGAATAATTTACCAAAACGTTGCTTGGTGAAGCATCCCTATAGATGGAGCTAGGGCAGGTGCTTCATACAGTTCGGACAATTCTTTCTTTTTTTGCTTCGTTGGTCAAATACGCCTTTTAACATTAAAACCACAAAAGAATGACTCATCGGTTTAAAAAAAAATATTTTGTTTTATATTCATTCGCCCACTGTAGTCCCTTTTCCATGTATTTTTGTGTTACCGGTGGTTTTACCAAAGTATTTCCATATGTGTAGCCATGTTCCATAATTCTATTTCGTATGGTTGTTTTTGGTAAAATAATATTCTTTTTCGCCAAATAACCGTATGATGGCCTCATTCTCCTTTTTTGTAGTAGTTCGGATTTTGCTTCTATCTGGCTAATCGTCAACATTTGTATACATTGAATAATGTGTATCCTCTTCTGTACAAATGTTTTCGACTTTTGTTAATATTTTGCTGCACTTGTAATAGTCATTTTTGGTCCTTTCGGATGTGAACTGAAAAACACCGCTTCAAATCATTTTTTATAAATCGCGCTCATTTCTTTCATGTTTGTTATCCGCTAAACAGTTGCAGTTAAACTAATGTTTGTTTTAGAGCGTCCAAGAGGAATCAATAAAACAATAGAAAGCCGATGTAATCCCCGCCCATATTTGTGCCTATAGTTTTAAATACAGTTATGCCGTACACGCTCTTGTAGAACCTACTGTAAGTAAACCCCAATTATAACTGGAAACTGTAAGTGCCGAAGAAACGACAAAAAAGAATAATATACATTGTCTAGTAATTGTCTACATACTCTACCAACCTTAGCTTAAAAGATGTTTCTCGCGTTAAAACTAACAAAATGACATCTAAATTCATTCCCCGCACGTCCAATCGCAACAAATTGCATCTTTATTTTATTATGCAAAGCATAATGTAGATGTTTATCTAAACATTTGAAATGGATTTGAAAAAAACGTTTACCACTATTCCAATCGATTTCAATGTTACAACTAAGAAGGTATGAACATCAAAACCATAAATGTAATACTCATTACGATAATCGAAAACGGAGAACTATTTATTGCGGCCATAAATGAAACGTGTAACTGTGTTGCACAAGTAAAAAAGTCAAGGTGCACATTTAGACGTTATACAGCACACAATATTATCGTAAAGCTTACAAAGTTTTGTTTGTAGCTTTTAACTTATTTTTAGATACACAGGTAAGATAAACGTTTTCGTATTATTAAATTGTTTTTATCAGGTCGATATGCAGCCAACAGAAATTCCACGATTCTAGCTAGGTAGTAAAATAAAACTCTAGATCTAATCGTTTAATTAAGATTTCAGAGCTTTAACTTTTTTTTATTGCTTGTAGACGGTAGGTAAATTATATGTTCTAAGTTTTCAATGCCAATATCAAAGTTTCTTACAAGACAACTATACCACAGTCATATATACGAGTATATATATACCACCAAAGGTTAAAATATCATGAATATCATAAACTTAACACGCGATTTTAAAATTTGTATTGTTTAACAACCTTTAATTAATAATACATAAAAGCTCAATTATTTCTAACACTTTCGCCCATTTTTATTACACGTACAATTGTAAAAGTTTCGAATATAATAGAAATGCCATAGATTTAAGGAGCATGTTTTTGAAACCCCATAATGGGATGGAGACTTCTGGTATTACTGAATTGAACATTGGCCAGAACTAATGGCACAGTGATTATAGAATTGATGTTTCGATCGCTAGGTACTGGCATTGAATCCCATATAAAAGCAGTATGTACGATCGGTGATGTATAATAAAACTATGACTGGAGTGAGAACTCCGAGCATCTATTCCGAGTGATTTCTTTAAGCTAAAGCTTTTAAATTTGTCGAAAATTAAGCACTCTAGGAAAAAAATTGCCATTATCCAAATTTAATCATCCGGGGGAACTAATGTAAAGTGCTAAAATTAGTACCCCTCCTCCACTTCTTGTAGGTGGGGCGGGGGTAACTTTGAAATTAAAATAGGAACCCCAATTTTTTATTGCAGACTCGGATTCTGCGGCTTAAAGTACGTAGGATTTCTTTGAAACACTTTTTTTCTATTCATGATAGATGGCGCTGTAATAACTATATTAAATTTTTTTTGATTTCTGCCACTGAGAACCTGTGCATATGATTTTGCAATACGTTTGAATTAAATTTAACACGTTTTAGTCTTAAAGAATTGTGTTTTTTAAATTTTTAATTACTGAAAAATTACTTTTACTGACTTGTCAAGGAACTATTATTATCATAACCCAGATTAAATCTGCTTGCAAATAAATGTTTTTTTTTTTTGTATTTTATTTAGCTCAAGTCTTCAAATAATGTTGGCAGTTCATTTTCCAACATATGTCTCGGTACATTTGACCATTCAAGTTGCCTTCAATAATGTGGGGGCCGATGAATTTGTTGCCTAATATTCCACACCACACGTTGACAGTCCAAGGGCGCCGATGTTCAACTTGACGAAGCTAGTGCGGATTTTTAACACTCCAGTAATGCATGTTGTGTCGATTAACCGTTCCATGGTTTGTAATGGACGATTTGTCAGAGAACAATACGTTGCGAAAAAAATTAGGTTTTTGCTGTTTTTGTTCACGTGGCCACTAGACACATGATACGGATGATGCTTATGACGTTTTAAAATTTTCCAAATACTGGTTTGGGACAATCCGGAATCGCTAGCTATATCTCGTGTAATAATATGAGGATTATGAGTCACTGCAGCCAATACAGCAATTTCATTACTTTCCCCAGTGACTTTTGCTCGACGAGTCCTTTTTCGGTTGAACACTTCCATCAGTAGTAAATTGTTTAACAGTCCGCTAAAATGAAGCACGTGACCGAATCCTATCCGGAAAATGCGAAGCGTAGAGAGTGACCGCTTCATCAGCACTATGGCCAGCTTCTCCATAAACCAGGATCATTCCAATTTTTTCTTGTACGCACTTAAATACTCCATTTTAACGCAAAAATGTTTTTTATTTTCGAAATAATCTTCAAACTGAATCGATGTTTTAAAACAAAATACAAAAAAACATTTATTTGAAAGTAGATTTAATTGCATGTTCCTGTGTTACGATAATAGTTAGTTTTAATTCAAATGTATTGTAGAATCATATGCATAGGTCCTCAATGGGTGAAATGGAAAAAATTTAATATAAATTTAATTTAACAGCGCCATCTATCATGAATCGAAAATAAGTTTCAAAGAAATCCTACGTACTTTAAGCCGTAGAATCCGATTCTGAGATAGAAAATAGGGGTTCCTATTTTAATTTCAAATTTACACCCCGCCCCACCTACAATAAGGGGAGGTGGGGTACTAATTTTAGCACTAATGTATGTCCCCCTTCACAATCTGATTGTCGATGGATTGGCTGCAAGCACAGCTTTGTTACCAGTCGTTTGTACACAATCTTCTGACACCACACTGTAGTGTGACCGATGTGTCTTCTGCCGATCAATCATTTTGAATGTGGTACGGTGTATTTACAGACATACCCGATCCATCGTAAATCAAAATTATCTAAAAAAAAAAACACAACCCCTACAAACATAATGTAATAGTAGTAGTGTAAAGTGGCCGGTTTTGAAACGTCCCAGTCCCAAAACTGACGTCATCGATAACGTGGTCGTTTATGACGCCAAAAGCATTCATTTAAGGGTAAAAGTGTGATGTTTCGTAGAGGCGTAAAAAGCATATATTTAAGAACATGCGAGATTTAAAAGCAAACATTTAGGAGGAAATTAGCCTAGCGTACCGAAAAAAACACTGAAAAGTTGTGCAGGAATTTCGAACGAAAAGCAAACATTTAGGTGGAATAAACCATACATTTAGGTGAAACAGTATGACGTATCGTACATGATTGAAAAAACATAAATTTAGAGGCAAGCGTGATTGAAAAGCAACGATTTAGGAGAAACCTCGCCTCAAAAAAGCGTAAATTTAGGAGCAATAAAATATGACGTAACCGTACATGATTGAATGACGTACTTTTTAAGCAATATGACGTTATATAAAACGTCATCTTAGTAAGAGCAGCATGACATCATATAAAACGTAATCTTTAAAAGTAATTATTTGTGTTTGTCATCGTATAAAATCATCAAGGAAATCAGCTGACTGAAATATTATTTATGTTTATACATTTGCTGTATAAATAAAAAACCAAGATCAAGGTCGACTATTGATATTCAATCTGAGGAAATTGTTGATCCAATCCCAAATTATGACATAGTCACAAAAATTTTGTATACTAAAACAGTTCAAGTTCAAGAATGACGTAGTCGTACATGATTGCGAAATCAAAATGTATGGGCAATTGAGATTGAAAAACAGACATTTAGGCGAAAGATCATCTCGAAAAAAGCGTAAATTTAGCAGCAATAAAGTATACGACGTAGTCGTAGATGGTTGAATGGCATACTTTTTGTGCAGCATGACGTCATATAAAACGTAATGTTTTAAAGTAATTATTTCTGTTTGTCATCGTATACAATAATACTATGACATTCCATTGCTTGTTCTTGCAATAAAACAACGTCTACGACAAATTATAATAATATCCCTTTGCCGACCTAGAAAAAAAATTTGGCTCAATTGAAGTACAAATAACACAAATGTGTGAGTAAAAAAACATAGTATGTAATGACGTTTTTGATAAAAAAAAATTACGCTTGATTTGAAGTCCAACTAACACAATTGTGTGTATAGTTATATCGTTTTTTTTGGACGAAAATAAGTTAACCCATTGCCGAACACTTTTTAATTGACGACCGTGCTCAGAAACACACTTTTTGTTTTTCAATTGTTTATGACTGTCATATGAAATTGAGCGTCATTTATATGTTTGGAAGTGAAAATTATCACATTTTCTCACGTCATTTGCTCATCACATCATTTTTTCTATATATTTCCGCCTACAGAAACAAATGACGGCTATAGCCGTCTGATTTTTTGGTGATATATAGACAAATGACGACTATAGCCGTCATTTGCGCGAACATAATAGGATATAGCCGTCATTTGTTTCTGTAGGCGGAAAATTAATTAAAATATGCAGGACGGCTATAGCCGTCATTTGCATATACAGTGCTGGGAAAAAAATCGGACAAACATAATTTATTGCAAATTGGAGCCTTTTTTGCTAAAATTACAAAATTTTTGAACGCAATTGGCTTATTATTTCATTTTAAATACATGTATGACGTAATTTTTTGAAAAAAAAATGTACCTGCAATTTAGGGGAACAACCCCGAAAAATGCCAAAATATTCAAAATACGTTGATTGGAGTTAAAGTAATGGAATAAATTAAACACTTAATTTTTATTTTTTTTTTTGTTTTTTATTGATTTATAGAAGTTCTATCTTTAATATTAATATTTTGGTGGACCGCCATTTGCTTTTATTACAGCGATACACCTTCGATTCATTGAATTTGATAAATTTTTCAAAGTCGTAGGAGGTATGGATTCCCAAATCGTCATCAACAAACTTTTTAAAGCTTGAATCGATTCTGGGCGCTTTTTTGCTATTTCCAGCTTCATTATAGACCAAATATTTTCAATGGGATTTAAGTCTGGACTATACGAGGGCCAACTCAACACATACTTTTTTACCTTTAAATGAAAAGATAAGAAAAAAAAAACAAGTTTTTAACAAATTATTTATGTTTATCTGAAAGCCAATTTTTCTATCTATAGTTCAAATTTAATAACTAACAACTTTGGCGGTATGACACGGAGCGCTGTCCTGTTGAAAAATAAATTTGCAAGTCTCGCCAAAAAGTTTTAACACAGAAGGCTCAAATTCGTTGTGTAGGACCTACAGATGAACAGCTGCTGTAATGCTGGAACTAAGGAAGCACAATCGACCGGTTTCATTTCCAGAAAAGCATTCCCAGACCATAATTCCTTCCTTTTTCGGTGGAAGTCCTAAAAGACATTCGTTGCCAAGCCTCTTGCCCGGTTTTCTTCTTACGAGAATTCTTCTATCTCCAACATACAGTTAGAATTTTGATTCATCGTGGAAAATCGCATAATTCCACATCTCTGGAGTCCAAGAAACATGCTCCTGGGCCCATGGCAAAAGCTGTTTTTTTACTAATAATGTGAACTCAGGCTTCTGGACTGGTTTAAGTGCGCTCAAACCAGCTTTAACAAGTCTTTTTCTCACTAAGCTGGCTGAAATTTCTTTTCCTGTTGCTCGCTCAACATCCCGTCTTATGTCCAATGAAGTTTTAAAACGGTTCCGACAACATTGTAATATTATGGAACGATCTTCCACTGGCGTGTTGTCTTTCTGGGCCTTCAGAAGCCTTTCTTTCTTTGTGTACTGCCCATCTCACGCAATTTTTTAATATTCCACGCGACAGTACTTTTAGGAATGTTTAATCTTTCTGCTATTTCACGCGTGATTAAATTTTCTCGCGCCCAAATCAACATATTGCTTTTACACTACTCACTAACTTTTCCCATTTTTTTAACTAAAATTGCACTTTATTCTTTATTTACAGAATAACTTAATCTTACAAAATATGCACTATTTATACTCAAAAAATAAATTACAGGCAAACAAACATCTGCACCCTAATGTCGGCCACGAACGGTAGGCATAAAATAAAATAATTGCTTGACCAATTTTTTTTCACATCAGTTGCGGGGTTGTACCGGTGTAATAAAATCAAAAGGCGGTCCAACAAAATATTAATATTAAAGATAGAATTTCTATAAATCAATAAAAAACAAAAAAAAATTAAAAATAAGTATTTAATTTATTCCATTACTTTAACTCCAATCAACGTATTTTGAATATTTTGGCATTTATCGGGGGTTTCCCCCTAAATTGCAGGTACATTTTTTTTCAAAAAATTACGTCATACATGTATTTAAAATGAAACAATAGGCCAATTGCGTTCAAAAGTTTTGTAATTTTAGCAAAAAAGACTCCAATTTGCAATAAAATGTGTTTGCCGAATTTTTTTTTTCCAGCACTGTATATCAACAAAAATTTGACGGCTATAGCCGTCATTTGCGGGAATGGGTTAAAAAGGAATACACAAATGTATAAGTTCGTTCAAAACATATACAACCATAAATCCCATACCGGGCAGGCCGGTGAAGGGATATACATTCGCTGATAAAAAAACAAGATCAAGATCGAAAATAAACAAAAGCTACGCTGAAGTTAATGAACAACTTAAAAAATAAAACAAGATAATAAATTATTTTAAGAGATTAAAGTGAATAGAAAAATTTCACGTTCAGTGATATTTCTAGACTGCTTAGATCCAGAGCGGTGTCCTTAGGTAGTTAAATGGTTTTGATTGATTAAATGATCTATTAGGTCTGATATGGTGGTGTTTTTCATCGCAGGCGCTACACCCCTGTAGGGATTTAAATTTAGCACATTACCTGACTGATGAAACTTGTTAATTCTGCAAAATAAACCATAATCTTAAGCTAATAATCTAAAAGTATTCAAGAGAATCCTTTTGCTGTGCTTGGCACTACAGGCTCATATATGAATGCAGTCAATGCATTTGATTGGGATCTGATTTAATAACTCATGGAAAACAGGTGTTTCTGAAACCAAACCTAGATCATTTGGCATTATAACATCTACTTAATACTGAAATTTTAAGTAAATCCTCCAGCAGTCTCCAGTTCATCTTATAGGAAAAGCAGCATGAAAGATATCTCTGCACTCGCTTTTTCAACCCGTTTTGGGCGAGTCTGGAACAATACTCTGATTGTTTTCTCTATCATGGCGGGTTTAACATACTTATACGGTTTTCATTTACTCAGTTTATTTGGCCCAAGTTTCGTGACCACGAGTTTGTAGCCAAGATCCTTGAGATTAATTTCAATATATTGCATCAGCTTTCTCCAGCAATTAGCCCTACTGCTACAGACGGCATATCACAACCGCTTCTTATATATTTATTTTAGAATTTTATGTTACCTGCTGAATTGGTAACATACCTCTAGTTGCGGCTGATCAGAGAATTGGATACGGTCCTGAAAGTGAATCGGCCGTATCATTCCTTTGTATTTGAGATAAAAATGGCTGCCGATATCAAGGTACTTGATGCCTTTAGATTCCATTTGTTATTTCGAATTAACTCTTCAATGGTTTCAATATCTGAGTTGCGTTGCGAGCGTCGATTTGCTCGAATAATGGGATTTATGTTTATTTTATCACTCAGATATAAGTTACATTAGTTCATTTGAAAGAAATATAATAAAGTTCTAGGCTACCTAATAAAATTCTAGGCTACTACTAAAGATAAGCCAATTAAGTCTTTATGAGAAATTTCAGAGCCACTAGCAGCATGAATTGCAACTAATAGCCAATCCAAGTATTATCCCTTTTTCTACCAAAATAAAAAAATTGGCTCAATTAAAGTCAAAACCACACAAATGTGTGAGTTAAAAAAACATAGTATGTAATGGCGTTTTTGATAAAAAATTTCGATTGATTTGAAGTACAACCAACACAATTGTGTGTATCGTTATAGTGTTTTCTTTCGGACGAAAATATAGGTTAGAAAGGAATCCACAAATGTGTATGTTGGTTCAAAACACATACAAAAATAAATTTTTGACATGATTACTTTGCCTTACCCACACAATTGTGTGGGAACACAGGAAACGGGTTATACAAACTAATAAGTACAGTTTATGTGTTCCAACACATCGTTGCATTTTTCTTGTGAAATTTTATTTGCCGAAGCATGACGTTCGCGTTTATTGGTTGGTAATATTATGCCTGCCGAACCAAATTTTGCTCATTACAGTTGTTTCATCGAATATAAGTAAAAAGCACTTCTGGCAATATGCGATTGCCAGAAGCGCTGGCAATTTCAGTTGGCAATTCGTCGTTCCATCCTATTCAAAGTAGCCATATTTGTTGGAATAACATTTTTATCGTGATTGTCATGGGGGACCACCATCCGAGCTGATCAAATAAAAGAGAGGCGTCTGATAGAAATTGGCGCTTAGTTATTTGCGGACTATCGTGAGCCATATTAACTTTAAACATAAAACAATCCTTTTCGCAATCCCATTGTAAGTCCAATACCATTTGGTTATTGCCCTTCGTCATTTTATTTAGCAACAATAGGATTGTGCCGAGGAAGTCCTTTGAGTTAGATGTCGATTTATGTAGAATAAATTCAGCAGACTAGAATACCTTTTGCAGATGTTGAATTAGTTTTATTGCATCTTCTGTTGTCTCGGCACCACTTAGTGTATCGATATCGTCAACATAAAAGTCGTTGGCGATGATGGCTGATATATTCGGCTGAGTTGATTCGACGCGGCTGGTGCGGTTCCGTAAGTAACTGTATAGACTGTAGTATGCTAACGGCTCGATAGGAAATTTTCTCCAGAGTATCCTTTGGTAGTGGCGGTGATCTGGATGTATTTTCACCTACAGGTACATTTTTTCAATATCCGACGTGAAGGCAATGTTATCCAATCGGAATCGCATTATTGTCGAAGTTAAATCGGGCTGCACGGTAGGACCAACCATTAGCATTTGGTTTAAAGATAGTGAAGATCTGGATGCGGCGGAACCATCAAATATAACACGTAATTCAGTTGAGAGACTCGATTCTTTAATCACGAGGTGATGAGGCAAGTAAAAATGATGCGTTGATAGAATTGCCAAATCCTTTGCCGACAGCTTTTCCATATGACCAAATAATGTATTTCTCCAAAAATCGTATGTATTCTTCTTTGAGATTTTGATTACTCTGGAGTCTTTTTTCCAATCCTGTGAATCTTGACATTGCCTGTGTTATTTGTTGAACCTCCGAGAGTTTTAGAACAATTGTTCGCATAGCACTTCTTGCTGATTCATATTACTGTGTTCGAGCACTTCTTCTAGCTTTCAAAATTTTTGGAGCGTGTTTTCAATGTTGAAACCAAGGTTAACATTGAATGATTGTTGTTTTGGCATAGGAATATCTCCTCCATCGCTTATCCAGCCGAACTGCGTGTTTTGAACACCCATAACTATGTCGATTTCACGATTGTTCACGCTGAATCCGCTAATCCGTGTGGTTGTAAACCTTCCCATTCCTGCAATATATCCGAATTAATACGAGGCAGATCAGGCGGCTAGTCGTTCATGATATAAACGTCCATTTCAAGTTTTAGTTCTGGATGGAAATGTGGAGATATATCTATTTTTGTTAATACTCGCGTTGTGCTTTTGGAGGCTATCCCTGAAACTGGGTAGCGTGCATTTATTCGGGGTAGATTCAGGGAATGCACCCATGACTCGCGTATCATTTAGCTATTGGAACCAGAGTCTTACAGCATGCGTGCAATACAACTTTGTCCAGATTTATGTTGAATGATTACGCGAGCTTGTTTGTTGTGAACCGAACTGTGTCCAGACGCCAAACAATTGAAACAGCATCCTGAGGAAGCAACAAATTCTTTACGACAGCAAAATCAAGTGAGTTATATTGTTCGCAATGTTGTAGCCGATGGTTTTCGGAACACTTTATGCACTTTGTCATTCGCAATGTTGTACTTGATGGTTGCGATGTTGTATTTGATGGATGCGTAAACAGATTCGATTTGACCGTAATTGCATGATCTGTTGTGATATAAGGATTAGTCTTGTTGGTTGATGATCGCTTATAACCGATGCCACAATTTTCGAGAGCTGTACATCTTTTATCAAGAAAGTCGAGCAATGATCCGAATGTTGGGTATTTTACTTCTACTGTTTTGGTTGCCCAAGCTTTGCGTGATTCATCATCCAGTTTGCTTAATAATATGTAGTTGAGTTGTAATATGAAATATCGCGTGATTGGGCATCCTCGCCCAGTGCCTTGAGGCCAGAGACTACTTCGGTGACAGTATCGTGCACTTTTTGCATAGACTGTGTAGCGTTATTGAGCATAGCTGGTTGCTCAAGAAATCTTTTTACGAATGATTGGATTATTTGAATAGGTTGATCATAACGCTTGCAGATCTTTGCCCATGTGCCCTTATAATTTGCATCGGTAACCGTAATGTGGCGAACGAAAGTGTACGCGTCGCCGTTCATGCGACCTTTGAGGTAGCTAAGCTTCCGGCAATCCGAAATGTCAGCGTTTTGATCGACGATTGTTACGAACAAATCTTCGAAGGATTGAAATTCTTCCGCTTTTTTGTGGTAAAATGGCGGGATGCCCAAACGTAGTAGCCTCACATCTTCTTTCGGTGTAGCTGCTAGACTAGTTTCCCGCATTGATTCAAATAACTCTCCCTGGTGTGTCATGAATGAGGACATAGTTTCATTCAATTGCTTTTGAACAGCTGTTAACATCGGATTTTTCTCATGAATTATGGCTCGTAGTTTTGTCATCAGTTTTAGAAATTTTTGTTCAAATTCGAGTATTAATGAGGCATGTGGTTCGATGTCCGCCATTTTTTGAGCCATACGGATTCTGCCAACTTATGTTGGGACGAAACCATTTATTTCCAGCAAAGGCACTTTAACACCACTGAAAGCAGCCCAATGGGGTAAAAAAGAAAAACAGCAATATGAAATTGATTGTCCCTACATAATATTGACGTAGCATGTTGTAAATAATATGCATGTCTGTACCATAGAATAAATCCAAACAAAGAACAAATTGAGCTTTCAATATTTCGGACTGAAGTGGCTGAGTCACTCTGTTTCAGTGGAATAATTTAGAAGAGAAATGTTGGGCGACCATCCAATGCATCTCAAACACCTTCTCTAAAACCAGCCAAGAAAGCATATCTTCTCACTTCAGATGACCTCTACGATCAACTATAAGTCATGGGTGTATGTTTTGCGATCGGCCAGGTAAACGGCAATGTAAATTTCCAAAAGCACTTCTGAAACTCAAGCGTTTTGTGTGAAATGAAATTTTACTTTATGTAACTCACCGAATAAAACATGTTTCATTGAGTTCCACAATAACTAAAAAAAAGTCTGATAAAGCTCAATTTGAATTGAAACCCGTCCTATATTTCTGTGGCATAAAGGTAAAACATCTTATCTCAATTTTATACAATTTTCAGCATAGCAAAAAAACGATTCTTTTTGGTTTCCTTAACTATTACGAATATTATAAGCAAGTTGTATTGCGATTTCCCAACGGTAATTTAAGGCACTATTATTTGAATGTATATAGTACTAGTAATTTTCTTTAGTTTCCTTAGAAAATTAGGAAAACTAAATTAAGCTATTTTACCTTTTTGGTTTTTGTATAACAGCTGATCTTATGTGAGAGAAGCTGTTTTTATATAAAAACACTACTTATAGTCTTCAGGTTCTGACCCATCTATCAAATCAGGATCTATATCGCGAAGAATATCACTTTCAAGACCAGTATAAAAGTCATGAAACTCCTGACTAATAAGCGGTAGCATATCCAGTAAGTCGCTTTTCTTTTTGGCATTAATTTTTACTGGCACTGGATAACAAATCTCCAAATCGTCCATAGTAACACTGTTAATGCCTCTGCGATGAATATTTAAGGTCTTAAATTCAACTTCGTGAGATAAGGTTTCTTTATATTGAATATGACCTAGTTTTCGTGTATAGCGAAGCCATTTTACATCTTTCCATAGAAAACGCTCACCTAGAATAAAAGTGTAATTAATATAGATTTAAAAATATAGAAAATAATAGAATAAATTAAAAAATAGAAATAGAAAAAATTGACCAAATGTATTAGGTTTTCTCCACATAAACTTTTGTTTTATTAAATTTGAGAAGTTGAAAAATTGATCCCTTTTAATTTCCTATGTTACGGAAATTAAAAGGGATCAATTTTTCAACTTCTCAAATTTAATAAAACAAAAGTTTATGTGGAGAAAAACTAATACATTTGGTAAATTTTTTCTATTTCTATTTTTTAATTTATTCTATTATTTTCTATATTTTTAAATCTATATTAATTACACTTTTGTAGTTTATATATATTGTATAGTTTATATTAACAGATCGAACGAAATTATACCAATCACGTGGGTGGTGTATAGAAGCAGTAGTCTTCTTCTTTTTTCGTTCGATTGCTGCATGAACCGTGTCACACTCCATATGGGTGTGCCCCGGCACAAGGAATTTATGGTCTATTACCTCCAAATGAGGCAATTGCTGAATTAATGTTTGGAACATTGCGGTAATAAAAGAATTTTTATTCTGTCCAGCACAACAGTCGCTGTAGAGAATAATATGTGTAATTTCAGCAGGCACCGTCAATAAGTGTTGAAATAAACAAGAACCAATCTCATTGCCTCCTCTGTTAACATCTGCTTCATGCCACATCATGTTATGAGCTTTTTTCAAATGGCCATCGTGAATTGTCAAATTGAACGTCCAAAGTTGTCTTTTGTAAAAACTAAGTGATGTTCGGAAATATGGGGTAGGTAGACATTGTTCTAAATCAAAAGTGTATGTTTTTACGGCCCGATTTTCTTTTGCAGAAACGTGATCATATGAGATTATGCATCGAAAACATCAGCTTCCAAGCGGAAGTAGGAAATTCAAGGGACTGTTTTGCTAATGCCAGGAATCTCACTAAAGACTTCCACCCAAGAAGTACAGCCATCAAAGACGGGAATGGAGTATTGAGAACAAACGTGGCTGATGTTCTCAGTATGGCAAACCTACTTTCAAAATCTACTAAATCGGAATGACGACGAGACCCCCATTAGAGCAATAGCTCCTCCAAGTGATGAGGTCTTCGTCGAATATCCCACAGCAGAGGAAGTAGACGCAGCTATTAGTCGATTGAAAAACGGCAAGGCACCCGGTCTCGATGGAATCCCCGCAGAATTAATTAAACTGGGAGGCGCTACTCTTGCAACAAATTTATACGATCTCGTCGTTTGTATTTGGGACCAAGAAGGGTTGCCGGAGAATTGGAAGACCGCACTCATATGTCCGTTGCATAAAAAAGGCGACCATCTTAAATGTGAAAACTATCGTGGTATAGCTCTATTGAACACTGCTTACAAAGTGTTAGCTAATGTTGTACTTGCCAGACTCATCCCTTTCGCCGAAAACATCATTGGCGACTATCAGTGTGGTTTTCGTCCCAACCGATCGACCACTGACCAGTGTTTCACCATGAGGATGATCTTGGAAAAATGTTGGGAGTACAACATAACCATACATCAATTATATATAGACTTCCGTCAGGCAAATGACAGTATAAACCGCGATAACCTTTGGGCCGCGCTCATATGCCTAGGAATTCCAGAGAAACTCGTTTCTCTGTGCAAATTAACAACGTCCGGGTTTGTATGTAGAATTGTAATCGAAGGAACTGTGTCAGACTCCTTCGAAATAACATCTGGTGTTCGACAGGGAGATGCACTCGCGCCTGTGCTATTCAATTTGGCGCTTGAGTATGTAGTGAGGAAAAGCAACATTGAAACTTCGCGCTGTATATTTAATAAATCAGGCCAAATCCTTGGATATGCAGATGATATCGTACTTCTTGGCCGAAGACCTAGCGATATCAAAGACAGTTTCGTGCCGCTCGATCGCTGCGCAAGAAGACTTGGTTTGAAGGTGAACAGTACCAAAACCAAATTTGTATCAACACCCAGGAACATCTCCATGATAAATCTCGGAATTGGCGACCATAACTTTGATATCGTCGAAAACTTCAAATACCTCGGGTCAGTTATAACATCATCAAATGACATGCAGGCAGATATAAAAGCCCGAATCGCTGCAGCACATCGAGTTTTTTACGCTCAATCAAAATTATTGCGATCTAGACATCTATCGCAGTCGTGCAAGCTCGCACTTTATAAAGCACTCATAAGACCTGTGCTGACTTTCGGAAGCGAGAGCTGGACCATGACCTCTAACGACTGTAGATTATTATCTACCTTCGAAACGAAGGTCATCCGTTCAATTTTTGGTCCTATTAAAGTTGCGATACAATGAATATCGAATTCGCACGAACCACGAAATAAAGCAACTTCTCGGAGGTAGCGATATTATCGACTTCATGAAATCTAATCGAGTGAGATGGCTCGGCCACGTTGCAAGGTCCCCACAACAACGAATGATTCACAAAGTGTTCCATCAACAACCAGCCGGAGTACGTCGTAGAGGAAGACCTCGACTGCGCTGGCGTGACGACGTCGAACAAGACCTACTCGTATTAGGATGTCGAAATTGGAGGACGAGAGCGATGGACCGAGAAGGATGGAGGACCATAGTGCGGGCGGCAAAATCCCTTCATGGGATGTAAATGCTAGAGAGAGAGGGAGAGTTTCTCTTTTCGTCTTACTGCATTATGCAGTCTAAGGGCGGACTTTGGATTTTCACCTGTGACTAGGTGGATTGGCTACAAAAATAATTTTTGACTTATTTATCTGTCCTATTCAACACCATTTCACCCTAGTATGAAATTGCCAGCTCGTTGATTAATTAATTTATAATTAAATTTCCAGATGTACGTGAAATAATATAATTTTTTTTCTCAGGTTGCTGATTTAGAGAAGCAATTGTTGAAGCACAATACTATCGTTATCCGTAGAAGTTATCGTAGAAGTACATTAGAATTGTGTTGTGCCGTACGTTCGCTAGGTGTCTGAAACCGGGTTGTTCCGTCCCCAAAAAAAATACTTTTCCTATCCTTCCTAATGTTATGTGTAAACAGGCTGTAGGAATAGGCCCGACGTTATCCCGGACACTTGTCAAGTACTTGGTCTTACAGTCCAATCAATCAAACAAGATAATTACGCACCTAGCGATATACAAAATTGCTGTTATTATCAACTACAACAAATTGTTGTTTTGGTTCCTCTAATCACTGTGTGCGTATATGATTATCATGTGTATATACGTATGTGAATGCATATCGTTTTTATTTAGACGAATTGTCTAGCTCCATAAATAAAAATCAATTGCTAATTATAGCTTTGATCAATAGGCCCAATAATGTATAGTTAGTACCTTTTGAAGGAATAAATTTACGTCACAAATAGTTTCCTATATTCTCGCATGTATAATTAAATTATTTGTATGTATATACACAGCAACAACAACCACAACAAATTTATAAAAAAGGAAGATACATATATCCTTTTGATGGCTAATTAAATAATATTGTTTGTGCGGACGTGTATGCTTACATGCGTATATATATTTTTAGGGACCGAATCTCCTTTTTATGTTGAATCACACAAAAGTCGTTGCCCCTTCGCTTTTACCAATTCGATTCACGTATATATAAAGGGAAACCCAAAACTAATTTTGTCCCCACATGCCTTGCGGGACTTGAGTATTTACGGTGTCCCAACCACTTACCATATATTTTCAAAGGATTGTTTGCACGGATAATAAACTCTTTGGTTTGTTGTTGACATCGTTGCTTTAATATCAACTAATACACTAAGTACATAATATACAAACATAATATAATTTGTTGTTTTAATTTAATCGAGACTCTAATTCAATTATTCGTATACAGTTTGTGTGTATGTAACGTCTCTCGCTCCGGCAAGACACACAAAGTATAACGAAGAAGATGCGGCAAATTTTATTGTCTTCATCATCATCAACATTGTCTTAATAATAATTATTATACTTTTATTATTTTACAAATAATAAAAAACTAAATTTAAAACGATGTGACGTTGATCATTAGGTTGAGATGATAGCGGGAATAAATCTTTAGAATTTTATGAGTAAAATAATAAATTTATCGTACGGAGATTTCTTCGTTTACGACAATGTGCGCTAATTTGCAGCTAAATCAGATTAATTTAGATATTCGTCGCCAAGGGAAACATAGGATAATGACACAGATTAACGTAAAGGAGTAGGAAGATGATGATTTTAGAGCTGTATTTAGTGTTCACCATGCAAAATATGGCGATAAACGTGTAAATGGTCAATTTCTTTTAGTGGTGAGTGTGGCGAGATTCCGGTAGAACGATTTATCTATAGAGAAGAGCGTTTAGCTATTTCAAATGGTATTGCACTGATGTTTTAGTCAAAAATATAAATGTGTTGTTGAATGGAAATGGATGAATTAAAAGGCACCATGATACATCGCTTCCAAGATAGACGAAAGGACGAGGATTCAAGACTAGCTTTAGAACGACGCAAACAAAAAATAAATGAAAATTTTGTGGACTTGACCATTTTGTAACCATGACTGAGACGGGAATAATTAACTTGTTTGTAAGGAATATGAGGCCTGTGGTCCAATCCAAATTTGCTGGGCAAGCATTTAATGATATCTCGTGATATCGCGAGCTTCACTGCATACTGGATTCCAGAGTTGGCTTACCAAACTAGATGGCAGGTTAAATAGCTTGATGTATTCTATGATTATGATGACGGGATTTCTCAACGAGTCGACTATTCTGAGCTGTCAAGAAACTGCGGTTCCATATGTACTATAGTGAATTGGTGAAAAAAACAAAATAATATGTTACTTAACCGAAACCAATTTTGGAATTGCGGAAGCAGTGAGCTACTCAATTCTAATAAATCAAAGGTTTTGCTTTGGCTGTGGGGCCAGAAATGTCGTAAAAGTAAATTTTCGAAACGTTCCGCAAGTATAAGACATGGAAAAGTACCGGATGCAGAAATTCTGGGACGCTGGGATCCCAAACCTATCAAGCCCGAAACCAAAATGACGGATTCAGTTACGAATACAGACCGCGAATTTTACAGAATACTCTCGCCACTCAAACCACATCCGAAGAAATTCAACCAGTTAGATAAACTAACGATTTACAACGAAGCTTGAAATATTATGAAACAAGGAGGGAGATTTAGAAGATCATTTCAGATTCAAAAATGTTAAGCCACGAAGACAATAGACCATACGCGGATGTTCTAATTAACGGAATACCATGCCGAGGTCTTTTAGATAGTAGAACCAGCATCTCAGTTTTTGGTCTTGGCGTAGTAGAATTTACCGAGAAAACTGCATTAAATTGCATAACATAACATCCTCAATTATGCTTGGGGTGATCGACAGCGAGTTCTGGGGCATGTAATCATGAAGGTACCTTAAGCCGGGAAATCAAAAATAATGAAGCTGCATATTAGCTAGGACACGCAACCAGGTATCACCGAAAGTACGACAAAAGATGTATACAGAATTAGACCAAATGATGAGTTTTGGTGTTATCACCAAAGTACCGTGGTAAACCCCGGTATGTCTCGATGCAAGTAAGTTGAACTCGATTGCGGTGAGAGATGCTTATCAATTGTTGTTGATTGAGGGGTTACTAGGTCGATTGGACAAGACTTGATTCATCAGTTCCATCGATCTAAAAGACGCCTTGTGGCAAATACCCCTCGATCCTTCGTCAAAGGATAAAACAGCCCTCATCATTCCGCAGGCCGTCTGCTCTACCAATTTTCCGTAATGCCGTTTGGGTTTTGTAATGCAGCCCAAACGATGTGTCGGTTAATGGACAAGATAATTCCTCACCATCTACCTGACCGACGAGTCTAGACGACTTATTTGTAGTACCTAACTTTCAAAAGTTAGACACAACTAATAGGTCATCTAGATAAACAAAGACGACTTTCCCGTTCCAAAAACTGCAAAGCAAATACGAAGATTTCGTGTGATGACCAGCTGGTACAGACGCTTCGTTCGTAACTACTCCAGTTTAATTGCCACTATTACTGATCTGCCGAAGAAAGGAAATCACAAAAGTTGGATTACTGAAGAGCTCAGGAGGCGTTTGAACAGATGAAAAAGGTACTCGTAACTGCACCAGCCTTAGTCAACCCAGACTTAATAACGCTCAAAAAACTATAGTGACACGGAACTAGAATGTCTCGCAGCAGTGATGAGCATCAAAATATTTAGGCTGTTTATTGAGGGTTATTCATTCACCTTGATCACGGATACTTCGAGCTTACGATGGCTCATGGAGCAGCGAGATCTATCTGGTAGATTAGCAAGTATGGTCAATGAAACTACAAGCGTTTGACTTTAACATTGAATATTAATAGGAAGGACTCATTAAATGTGGTTCCAGATAGTTAGTCCAGTTCGGAAATTTATGTTGAACCACTAAATGAAAATGACGAGATTATGCATATCGACTTAAATTTAAAGATGAAAAGTATGTCGCACGAGTTACGGCATAAAATCCAAATCCTAATGCAGCTAGCAATTTTTAAGTCCAAAATTGAAAGATTCTTGTACATTGAGATTCTGCTAGAGACACTGACATATCTCATGGAGACTTGTTGTTCCAGAACCTGTGAACTATTTAACGAGAACATTAATGGGTGGGAATTTTGAGGTGCTACGCCCGTGGCATCGACTTTATTTGGACCTTCTCCGTCTATATCCAAGGACCAGAAATGGGTTTACCCATATACATATTTATATTGTTGGACCAGTATAGTCGGTTCCCACTGACATTTCCCATTCAATCGGCCTCGGCTGCAATGAGCATGGAAATACTCAAAAACTACATGTTCCATCTTTTTGAGTTCCTGAGAGCATCCTGACGGGTAAGAGATTTCAGTTTGGCTCAACCCCTGTTTTCTGATTTAATGGAAAATTACGGAGTCAAACATGATATCACTGCTAAGTACTCTCCACTGGAAAATGTTGTTGAAAGAGTAACAGTCCAAGCTACAATTAAAGCATACATAAAGGACGATCATTTAAACTGAGGTCAAAATCTTGATCAAATTACAGGTGCACTACGAAATGTGGTACATGCCAGTAGAAGTTTCTCAACTTCACAATCACTTTCTGCTTTTAGGTCAACATAAAATAACACATGGCTCAACGTACAAATTATTTCAGAAAGCACCGAGCTCTTGTCGTCAGCCAGAAAGTTTTCCTAAGCCATCTCCAGAAACCATACGAACGGAATTGTTCTAGTTATAATTTATGTGCTAGATACAGGCCGATAAATATCTGGCAGCAGGTGTTTGTTCGAAACTTCGTGCAAAGCAATGTGTCTTTTCTAGAAAGTCAGCTTTTAATTTTAGCCGGATAAATAATTTGCTATGGTAAAAAACGGATTTACAACAGATTATTCGATCAGTTTGCCATAGATTTTTTTAAAAATAAATGAATTTACCGAAAAATGTACATAAAATTGACTTTTACCCGACTATTGGCCCGCAGCCAAAGTCGGTAATGTGTCTTACGTAGTCTGTGATAAACCAGGTAAACAATCAATTTAGGGCTGTGTGCCAAACATAAAGTAAAAGTAAATTTTAAGATTTTTTCGGTAAATTCAATTATTTCTCAAAAATTCTATTGCAAACTGTTCGAAAAATCTGTCCTATAAACCGGTTTTTGCCATAGTAAGCGATATTAAGCTTTGAAATTTTCTCTTGGGTGTGAGTCGTCCCCACGATTATAATCGTTGCACTGTTACATGCAAAACGTTTGTTTTATAATTGAATATCCACGCATGATAAGTCAGTCGTGCTTGTTAATATTTTTGACCCATACTGTACATACATTATTTTGTACCATTATACCATAAAACACAGCTGAGCCGCAGTTATTTTGTGTTGTTCTGAGTGGAGAGAAACTAGTAAAACATTGTTTTGCATTACCCCTGAATATTCACGGTATTCTAACAATTTTAAAACAAACCGCAAGCGAATCACTACACGTTATCAATTCAACTACTAACAAAAAATTCTAAAATAAATATATTAAAGTGCTCACTTGTAGTAAAGAGCGCTACGATCAAACTTGATCGGCCTGTTGGTTCATTTTGGTTGGATCGGATGGAAAATCGGCATTGACATCCGTGTATCAACAAGTTGATCCCAAATATTTAAGTTGAACTTATTGAATGGAAATTGAACCGACTACCCAGTCAAATTGGATCG
Organism: Nephrotoma appendiculata; assembly: GCA_947310385.1. Taxonomy (NCBI): domain Eukaryota; kingdom Metazoa; phylum Arthropoda; class Insecta; order Diptera; family Tipulidae; genus Nephrotoma; species Nephrotoma appendiculata. Next base: position 130,024,652 of record OX371223.1, on the reverse strand, counting down.
CTTCTAAGGATGACAAACGTTATTTCGTCATTTGTTGGAGAAATTGAAAAAAAAAACTAATTAGAAAGTAAACAACAAAGCGAAGTGAAAATAACAACAAAAAATGAAGAAAAATGCATGGTAAAATGCCTTGAGAATAGGCAAGATACAAGTTGGCTCAACTCTAGCTGTTGATTGGCTCAACTCTATAGCTGTTGATTAAAAAACTACATACAAAATTTAGCACTATATTTAGAGCACTATTTCAGCCAATCGAGCACATCATTTACATGAAGTCGCCTCATTAAGAATAACCAACATTACTCGATCGTATCACGATAAACTAGTGTAATTCAAATAAATTAATTAACACAACTATTAAGAATTTGGTCCATTATAGTATGATGAATGTGAGAACGTAGACATCACCCGCACGCTAATGTACAATTAATTTGCAACCGAAAATTTTTAGTAATTATTTTATATCACCAAACCAGATACCGCAGTAATTTTGTATACCATCTGCGTGTTCTCTTAAAGATAAACGACTTAGCACTATCTCCATACTAATTGAATATACTAATTTGAATTATTATTTTTTAAATGGGGATCCAAATATTTTAATTTATGTACGCGTACCGGAAAACACTTTCATTCCCAGTCGTTACACTTTTTTTTATAACGCAATAAGTTATTTTCTAACCATGCTAGGCAAGAAAAATATTTATTTTACCCCTTTTGGGACATGTGCCCATTAAAGTGATATGGAAATTTATTTCCCTGTGGAGAGAATATTTTTACGCGCACGCACATTTTTATAACGACCTACATACCTAGGCATGCACACCATATAATATATAAAGATGTGATTTTAATTTTATTAACTAATTAATTAAGTTTTTACTTCATCGTTCATGCGATTCTGAAGTAGACGAAAGGAAGAATTATGCCGCGTTTAATGGAAGAACACGCTTCCTATCCCCGCTTGTAACGTATGCATATAGGCTCAAATTAATAGGCAAATGTACGATACAGGGAAAAACTCTGTTTCGTTCGAAAATATTTAATACAATGTATATGTAATATATACAGATACATAATGTACGCTATGTGGTGTATGTATCATGTCGTATGTCTATATGTCTATATAATGTTACCGTTTTATTATGTACATAATAATATAAAATAATTAAAATTATAAATTATAATGTACATAATATTATGCCGTTATATTTTGAGCCGGAAAATTATGTTTTTGTGAAAAATATTACTTTCCCACTACTATTCAAGGAAAGTATCGCAAAGCACAAGTGCACTGATCAAGTAGTATATGTAATATAGAAATAATGTAATTTTATATATAAACGGAAACGGATGTGATTTATTCCAGACTTTTCATAGATGTTATGTTTGTATGAGTTTTACACTGTTACACCTAATTCAAATATAAAAAAAATATTCTCATTAGAAAATTGATTACAATCTTATAGGTTTGAGTTTTTTTTGAAAATACGTCAATTTAAATAAAAAATTTATAAACAAACCGAACCATGTATTGTATTGTGTATAGATTTTTATTTAAAAAGATGAGAACTTTAAAACGATTACAATGAAACTTTACTAATAAGTGAAAATGTTAAAATTCAAATTTGTGTGAACATACCAACTTATTTATGAACACCGACTTATTCAAATAAGTCACCTCGCGAGGCGACTTATTTGAACAAGTACGTCTACACAGAAAGGTCTCCAAAAATGTGTAATGAGTAAATGTAATTATCGAGCAATAAATATATGTATAAAAGAGATCAAGTAGTGCAAATTTTATAAGCAGGTTTTTCCGAGGTTAATCTTATTTTATAGTTTTCATATATGTATTTATAAACACAAATTTAATTTTTTTCTATATTTAATCCATATATACGAATCTTATAAACATATCGGAATAGTTATTTTTTAGCTCATTGGTCTTGTTAGGCTTATACAGATTGCCAATAGTAAAATAGATTAACCTCGGAATCTCCACATGATGTTCTTCCATATCAATTCTCTGACCCGGGATCAGAATTGAGTACGTAAAAATGGTGTACGAAAGAGAATCAGAAAAAATCGATAATGCAGATAGTGCTATCTCAGCTGGAAATATAGTATGAATGTCAAATATTAATATGCTTCAGGCGAAAGTCATTTTTCAGTACATTTTTGAGTTGATATTTTTCAGCCAAAGGTATTTTTTTTATACCAAAAATATTTGTTTTCAACAACAACAACAAAAAATCAACTAAAACGGTTAAAAATAAAACACTAAACTATATTTTTAATAACATTATTAATTGTTTAGAAAGTTCAACAAAATGTTTGAAAATTTCTAAAAATTCACCGTTTAAAGTGTCATTAATCTTTCAATTTTTATATCATTTACCAGCCTGCTAGATTGCAACGTTGTAATGTTTCAACTGCGTTTCTATCACCAAATAATTTATTTTTGATTTTAGAACGAAAATAAATGAAGGAGATATTGTTCAAATATATCCTAGGAGGTTGTGATAGCAATATAGAAGAAATAATTGATAAACGAAACAGAAGTCAAATTAATTGTAGCAGAAAGAGAAGTAGACTTCGATAAGATATCGAAAAATGGTGATTTTAGCGTCATTAAATTATATCTCAGCCCTGGTCACAGAATACTACAGAAACAACAGTTAAGTTTAGGTTTCAGTGGTTGACACTTAGGCCATTTTTGGCAAAATTATGATACCACGCATTCACGCCACATACAAGCATACAAGCTCCATGTCAACCTGTACATTAACATGGAGGGTGGGTCGGCGCTGAATTCTGCACTTCATCAGAGGGTCTTAGTTGTGTTTATTGACATCACCGATTGTAATCGATGATGAAAATTTGTTTTGCATCTAGCCTCTGATGGGATTCGAACCTAGTACCTCCCGGTCTAAGTGCCGAAGCTTTAACCACTGGACCACTTGTTCGGTAAACAGCAGTTAGAAATCATAGTTTTTTGACAGTACTCCTAAAGTAGTTCTTACGTACGCCAATAGATGGCTCTAATTTAAAAAAATATAGATAAAATTATAAAGTGTAAAAATAATTCACTCTCTTCGACTATCTATCAAATTGTTTGTATCATCATTTGTCAGAAACAGTGAGCGAACAGCGAATTCAATATCAATGACGGCCGAGAAAATGGCATTAATGATAATTCGTCGGAAAAATATGCATTATGGAGAATATGTGATACAACAGACCAATACATTTGCAGAGCCATACGTAAATCCGTTTCAAAATGTGAATTTGCATGCGAAACTTCGATTTAACCAAAATTACACCAAACATCGAAGTTCACGATACATTAATCCGATACGTTATTAATGATATCAAATGCAATACACAACCACGTTTTTATTAAATAACAAATCCAAATGGGTACGAATATGAATTATCAGATTCTCAAGGGCCAACCATAAAAAAATTATAAAATTAAAAATTTTGACGACACTAATTTTTAATGACATTCCAGCCATACTAGACGTAACGAGTATGCCGTAAATATTGTAGAATATTGAATGACAACTATTTATTTATTTATAAACTATTTGTTATAGTGACAGCTGTTTATTGTTTGTTGTTTTTTTTAGGTAGCACGATGCAAATTTTAATTTTTTTTACGTTTGAACGCAAAATTTCGCTCCAATAATTTTTATTAAGTGACAATTCATATTTAACGAAGCTTCGTTAAATTTTTTAATTTAAATTAATTTTTCCATGGGCGAAAGCACAGAAACGGCATTCAACGCAAACATAATTTTTTTAAAGTTACGTTTATAATTTTTTTTAATTTTTCTATGGTTGCCCCTTCAGTCTGAAGCCGAAGATATAAATAAAATGGGTATGCTTTGACCGAAAGAACCATGTACAACATTAGTGTAATGAGAGTGATGAAATATTTGCTCGATCGTATCAATTAAATTTACATTTAGAAATTGACCACAATGAATATTAAAATCAATTTTTTTGTATTGATTGTGGACGGACATTTCCAACGGAATGGCTTCTAAAACGTCACTTTAAACGCAAATGTAACAATAAACTGAAGCAATACACCATGTAGTTTGTGTGAATGTATGTGGCAATACAGTTACGATTTGCATAACGAGAATTTCATTTGGGCAAAAAAATAAAGCGTTCTACGATCGCGTCTAGGTTAGAATTAGAACCGAGCGATCAACAAATCAAAATCATCAAAAGAGAAACGGCATCGACTACATTTTCGTTATAAAGCCAATAATATCAAGAGGTTCCATACCAAATATAAAAAATGTATCTGCCATCGCCATCGCCATCCATTAATAAAAAATCGACTTCACCAAATTTAAACTATATTTTTTTAAACGTGCCCCAAAATTTCAATAGTAATTGCAAGTGACCGAACATCCTTAATATTCACTGGCATATAAACTTCTCAGTGATGGAATCCTCTTCGTTCACCTTAATTACTTCCTTCCAATAATGCACAAATGTCCGTAGCTTTTTTCAACCCAAGAAGGGTAATAGATAGAAAATTGATATTTGGTATGCTTTTAGGGTTCGGTGAGAAAAGTTCATAGCGGTTGGAATTACACTGATATAGGTTTTTCCTTGGCTGAGCTGTGGCAGGCCAAAGTTTCAGAAACTTGCCATTGAAAATACATTGGTTTCAAAAATTGATATTTTTAAATTTTGCAATGTTTAGAGGTTAATTTCTAAATTTCGCAATTTTTATTTTTTTCGGTATACTCGTTATAAAGAGTGGAAGATTTCTTAATTCATCTTTTATTTCTAATCAACTTGCCGCTAGTTTTCCAGAATGCACATTTTTCCGACTAATGCCATTTTCCTGGCACTCATTGGTATTGAATTCGCTGTTCGCTCATTGTTTCTGACAAATGATGACACAAACAATTTGACAGATAGTCGAAGAGAGAGAATTATTTGTACACTTCTAAAAAGTTTTAATGTTTACAACTTTTATAATTTTGTCTATATTTTTTTAAGTTAGGGCCATCTATTGGCGTACGTAGGAACTACTTTAAGAGTACTGTCAAAAAAACTATGGTTTATAACTGTTGTTTCTGTAGTATTCTGTGACCAGGACATAGATTCTGATCAAATGACAAATGACTAATGACAATTTTTTGTGACAGTGTATAAAAATACTACTACAATTTTGTGACAAATACTTGTGAATACTAAATCGCGATTCGTATGCTATGACTTTTCCGAAATGTCACAAAAAATAAGCTGACAATTTTAATAATATTGTCATTGTTTTTTATTATCGTGACAAAAGTTTTTATACAAAATATATGTGAGTACTTACAATTAAAACAAAATAAATTTATTCTTTATTGAAAATCAAATAATTTTGCTATAACTTAAAACTATAGTTCCTGTAACCTGCTATAAACGTAAAAAAAGTTATCCCAGACTTTCATCCCATAAAAATCAAATATACGCTTGAGGCAATACTACCTAAACTATCATGATATTATGTTATATATATATTATTCTATCACGACATAACAAAAGACCGAAATATTTGAATAAAATAATTTCAGCAAAAGTTTGTTGGTCTAAGCAATGCCTTCTAAACTACAGGCCGCTTATACCAAATGATGACGACACGCTAAGTCGACGTTGCTGTTGCTTTCTCTAGTTGCTTTGTTAGTGTAAATATCTTAAAATTATTATTGCGCAGTCTCGGTTTAGACTTAAATTGACGTCATGTGCGAAAAATGAGAGTAGTAAAAGGCCAGTAGTTTAGAAGGCATTGGTCTAAGTGACGTAATTAAATATCCTTTTTTCAACCAAAAAAAAAAAAAAAAATAGCTCAATTTAAGACCAAACCAAACAAATGTGTGAGCTCATTGAATTTTGACAACTGACAATTAATGATGATGGTCAGATTTAAAAATATCGCCACAGTTCCATGAAACTTATTCTGTATGAAGATGTTAGTGTGCCGCATTTAAAAAACACTCGTCCTAATCCGACACTTTTATAAAACGGGCTGTGGAAGCGATTGAGTATTAAAATATTGAGTAATTTAATGATTTTCGGAATTTAAAATTTAATTGCGCAGCTTGGACGCATAGAAGTTCCATGAAACTAATTCTGTATAAACATGTTAATGTGCCGCATCTAAAAAGCATTCGTCCTAATCCGACACTTTTATAGAATAGGATGTTTAATCAGATATGTAGAATTAGTTCGTTTTATTTAATAATTTTTTTATTAAATCCTATGATTTCTGTCGTCCCATTAATATAATGTTGGTACTTTAGTTATTATATAGTTGCTATAGTTTTTACGGAGTGGGTGTAATTTTCGGGCTGATAGTGATCGGATGGCGAACTTTTGCTGTAGTGATAGCTCGCCTAACTCTATTTTCTGGGATGATAGTTTTCTCTCATTATAATTTTTCCTGGGATGAAATATTCTGGGATGGTAAAATTTCTGGGATGATAGTAATATCCTGGGATGGAAAACTGTCGTGATAGTTTAGTGTTGCCATCGTCATTTTCCGGTATGAATCCTGGGCTAACTTTGTATACATCTGCTATAAGTGTCATTTGATCCGAATCGTAAATTTTCAGTGACTTAATTTGTACCAATAAGCAAATGTCACGAAAAATTGTCATTTTGTCGGAATCTACCCCCTGGGCTGAGATGTTCTAACAACACCATTTTTCGATATTTTATCGAAGTATGCGTCTCTTTCTGCTAGAATTAATTTGACTTCTGTTTCATTTATCAATTATTTCTTTATATTGCTATCACAACCTACTAGAATATATTTGAACAATATCTAATTCACTCCTTTTCGTTCTAAAATTGAAAATAAATTATTTGGTGATAGAAACGCAGTAGAAACATCACAACGTTGCAATCTAGCAGGCTGGTAAATGGAATAAAAATTGAAACAGAGACAAATTTTATTCTACAGAAACGAGGAATAAACTTCGATAAATTATCAAAAAATAGTCATGTTAGAACATCCCAGCTCAGAATGCACTAAAAGCCAGCAAAGAACCAACAAAGGGGAAAATAAATGTGTTATCAATCAGTGATAAAATTGAAATTATTAAAAGATTGCAGAGAAGTGAATCTCGAGAGGCATTGATAAATTTTTATAATATTGGCAGTTCAACTTTATACGACATCAAAAAATAATAAAGAATATTTGTTAGAGTTTGCTTCTAAAATTGAAAATGATAAACTCGCTAAAACTAAGAAAACAATGCATAAAGCTAAACTGGAGCAGCCCAATTCTGTTTCATATGAGTGGTTTTAATGTAAGAGAAGTGAAGCCAATAACTGGCCCCATCGTCATAGAAAAAGCTAAATATTTCTATGACACTCAAAAAGTAACTGAGCAGTGTGTATTTTCGGACGGCTAGTTAGCACGTTTTAAATCAAGGCACGGTATTCGAAAATTAGATACTTCAGGTGAAACGAAATCAGCAGATGAAATCACAGCAAGCGATTACTGCACAAAATTTAAAGAAATTGTAAAGAAATATCATCTCACACGTGAACAGGTTTATAACGCTGATGAAACCGGGCTGTTCTTGTGGCGATGTTTACCAAATTCTACTTTAGCTGGAGCAGGAAAAGCTGCTGCTACTGGTCTTCAAACATAACAAATGCAGCTGGAACGCATCGGTTGGAATTATTGGTTATTGGCAAATATGCTTGATCAAGAGCATTGAAAAATATCAGCGGCTTACCGGTAATATATAAAATCTCAATCTGCAGTCGAATGATTGAATGAACCGAGAAATATTTCATCACTGGTTTAAATTAAATTTTATTCCATCGACGTTTTCAGCATTCAGAACCTGATAAATTCAACCAGAACCATATTACAGCCAAACCAACTATGGTACAAGTAGCCAAAGAATTTGAATTAAAGGTAGAATGAATGACAGCAGCTGTCAAACGAGACAAATTCGGAGGGTACAAGAGAAAGCATATAAATCAACGGGTCGTATTTAGAATTTGTTCAATCGGAATTAAAAACTACACAAATTCACAATTATTTTTATTCCAATTTAGTACGGATTTATTTTTTTTTATTTTCGGTAAAAAATTGTATTTATAGTATTCCAAAATAAAAAGTAATTATGAAAAGAAAAGCACGTAGAATTTGTGCGTGGTAACGTGATAAGAAAAATGCGACATAGTAATATAACATCTGTTTACAAAAAGAAAAAGTCCAACAACAACAACCAGCATTTTTTAATTAATTTTTTTTGATTTTTAAATAAAAATATAGATAATTTTATCACAAATCACTTTGCTTTTAACACAATTTTCATTTTATTTTATATAAACACTTATAAATGGTAAGGAATTTTTTTTCGAATTTTTCGATGCGCATTTTCACAACATTTCACAAAACACTTCATTTCAATATTTCAATGTTCAAAGTTTTCAATATTTATTCATAAACGAAGCACTAGTACACGATACACAAACTGTTTTATAATATTTTATTTTTTTAAATTAATAATATCACGATTTTTCAAGAACACAAAATTTAGCGCGTCACTTTTTACAACAACAAAAACTCATCCGGTTAGCTTTTTCTTTGACATCTGAGACCACCATATGCATTTTTTATATAACCATCCTGTTCCCACATGACTCAAAAGAGATAGCAAATATTATATTGATTTTATATGGCAAAAAAACAGTTGCAGCTCTAGTTAATGTAACTCTATTCAAGTACCACGATGCATTGTGCATCATTGGGCTCTACATGATTTTTCAGCCGGAACCTTATAATGCCGACCAGAAAATGATAAAGCCAGCCAGAACCATACAACAGCCAAACTAACTATAGCACGATTCATATTGCTCATCATTGTGCACTATATAATTTTATAGCCGGAACCTTATAAATCCAGCAATATACGATTCTTCGGTGGAACCTTATAGTTCTAGCCGGAAACGATGGTATAGTTATATACAGCCCAACTTACTACGGTACAAGTAGCACAATGGATTGTGTATCATTGTGCACTATATGCGTTTTCAACCAGAACCTTATAATTTCAGCCAGAACCTTATAAATCCATACTACAGCAAGAACCAACTATATCATAAATAGCACTGTGCATCAATGTGCAGTACATAATTTTTCAGCCGGAACCTTATGAATTCACTAATATACAATTTTTCGGGAAAACCCTACAAATTTAGCCGGAACTCTACAGCCAAACTAACTATGGTACAAGTAGCATGGTGCATTTTGCATAAGTATGCACTACAAAAATTATCAGACGGAACCTTATAATTCTGGATAAAACCTGATAAATTAAGCCAGAACCATATTACAGCCAAACCAACTATGGTACAAGTAACACGATGTATTGTGTATCATTGAGCACTGTACATTTTTCAGTCGGATCCAGAAATATACGATTATTCGGAAAAACTTTACAATTTCAGCCGAAACCTACAGCCAAACTAAGTATGACACAAGTACCACGATGCATTGTGCATCATTGTGCACTATATGCTTTTTCAGACGGAACCTTGAAGTTCCGACCACAACCTGATAAAGCCAGACAGAACCATATTACAGCCAAATCAACTATGGTACAAGTAGCACGATGCACTGTACATTATTGTGCACTACATTATTTTTTATCCGGAACCTTATAAATTCAGCCGAAACCTGTTCAAGCCAGCCAGAATCATATTACCGCCAAACCAACGATGGCATAAGAAGCACGATGTATTGTGCATCTTTGCAACTAGTGCAGCTAGTTCAGAATGACCATCAACTATGCTTACTGATTATTACTCCGAATGGTTCACATTGACTTCATATGGGTTGCAGCTGGTCTTACTGGTTCTGGCGGGGTTGAATAACGTTTTGGTCGTTCCGAAAACCTCAAATGTTGCACTATCATCCAAATTGCACTGCGACCATTATGTAAGCGCCAAAATTATTTATGTAAACATTTTGTTTCGACTTAATTTTTATGGTTCTGAGTGGCCGAACTATAAATAAGGCTGCAAAATCATATAATGCATTAATGCATTTAATCACACAAAATTCTTATTGAAACTTCATTGCAGATTTCATACGATTTTGAGCTGCGTTATCATGACTCACAAAATTTTAACTCGAAGTGGAATACAGTAAATCCTCACATATTCAAGGTTTATCTCGATTTAAAAGGAGGCACCTTTCAAAAAATTCCCGAAATAGAAGGTAATAGATGTTAACAGTGTTTTGAACATATTAAATCTATTTTCTAGCTCTTTTCGTTTATTTTATTAAAGATCAAGCATTAGAGCTTTGTACGAATCAATATCCAAAATCAAAATGATTTTGAAATTGGTACGAGCAGAAAACGATTTGACTAATTCTCTCTTACAGTGAGGTAGATATCGTAAGATCCTCTTTCCCGTACGAAATGACACTTTCATTGTGAATTAAAAATTTCAAAATAGAGTCAAAAAGTAAGTCTAAGTCGAAAGTCAAAAATGTTGATGGTACAACATATTGTCCCAGATATTATACATCAATATACAATAGGCACATTCGGGTCCCAACCATGGCATTAAATAATTTATGATACAAAAAATATATTCGATCCATCACGTTACAATGAAATTATCAAAGAAATAACAGCATTCACAACAAAGCATGAGTTGAGTTTACACATGTTGCTAACAGACAACCACCAAATATGCCCATTTATCCTAATATTAAATATTTTCATTTAAAATGAGACATGCAATAAAATTGTATTCACTTTTAATTTACAATCGAAGCTCGATAAATCTTACAACTGCAAACTTATACTGTTCTGACATTTTTAGTGCAGTCGGACATTATTATTTTACTTTACATAATTTAAAAATTAACTTTCTACAACAAAACATTAATTCTTCTTTTTCTTTATAATTTTAGAGTGGACTGAGTCATTAAAACCTTTTCTATATTTACTAAACTTACTGCCACAAAATATAGGAGGTGTGTCTTCGTCAAAAAAAACGAGAGACGGTTTCGGTACAGTAATAAAAAAAATTATTGTGTTTAAAAATGTAAAATAAAGATGTTGTGTCTTCAGAAATATAAAAATAATTGTTCATCATATCCTTTCAGATTAATCTAACAATTGACGAATTGAAAGAACCGAATGGAATTCATCCATATATAATAGCAACGGGCGAAAATAAATTGGCAATATCATCCTACAATTTGTGTGTGGAAGGTGAAATTATAGTAAAGGGTTATCCAATTCAAGCTTGATAAAGTAAACTTAAAAAAAACATACAAAATATTCGGAATGTATTGTAATTTTTATTTCATTTTACAGATTGATCCTTGCCATTTTTAGTTAAACAAGATATCATTCAAATGTCCTCCACGGGACTTCTTACAGGCCTTGATTCTTTTGAGGTAATTTTCAATGACTTTTCGGCACATTTCGGGTGGTATCTCGGCCATTACCTTACGAATATTAGTTTTCAATTCGTCAAGAGTTTGAGGATTGTTTGCGTAAACACGATCTTTCGCGTAGCCCCACAAAAAGAAATCCAAAGGCGTTAAATCACAGGATCTTGGAGGCCAATTGACATCAGCCAATCGCGAAATCAAACGTCCAGGAAATTTCTCTTGCAAAAGATCTCGATTTGCTCGTGTTACGTGACTGGTTGCTCCATCCTGCTGGAACCACATATCGTCAAGATCATAATCTTCGATTTTCGTAAAAAAATAATCGGTTAACATGCGGCCATAGCGCTCAGAATTGACGGTAACGGTTCGTCCATGGTTGTTCTCAAAAAAATACGGCCCAATCACACCACCAGACCACAATGCGCACCAAACAGTGACTTTTTCCCGGTGTAATGGCTTCTCTACAATCAATTGTGGATTTTCTGAGCCCCAAATTCTACAGTTTTGCTTATTAACGTATCCACCAAGCGAAAAATGAGCTTCATCACTGAAGAAAATTTTGTTCGAAAAATCAGCATCAGCAGATTTAATAATTTTAACGCGTTGGTCGATTGTTAAATGCTCCATATTCTTAAATGGCAGAATGTCAACTAAATAAATGACAGCGTACTTGACGTTTAGGTTGAATATCAAAATCTTGGATGATTTTATGTTATAATAGTTATTTTATTTTAATTAATTGAATTTAATTATTTTAATAGTTAAGGTGAATTATTTCATATGTTAAGAATCCATAATTTTATAGTATTTAAGTTATAATTTAAAAACATGAATTTATTTTGCTTTATTTGTAGCAAGCAATTTAAATGCTTTAAGAATTTAGAAAATCATTTAAAATACGTAGAATTTGTAAAAGAAAATTCACAAGTGAAATTAAAATGTGTTGTTGACAAAACTTGCCAAAGTACTTTTTTAAGATTTTCTTCTTTAAAAAAACATATAACACAACATAAAGAAATTAATGAAAATTTCATTTTCGAAACTGAGCAAACAAGTCATGCTGCTACGTCATTATTATATTTAAATAAGCCTAGAAATTCTGATGCAAATTTCAACAACAATAGTTCCACTTCCAGAGAAAATTTAAATTATGAAAGTTTTGAAAATAGTGTACATCATATGTACACTACAATGAATATGTTAGGTTTGCCTGAGGAAACAATTTCAACTATTTTTAATGAAGTGCAAGTTGCTGTAGAAAATGCTAATAAAGCTGTACACTCTTCACCACAAAATAGCAATGCTGAACTGAAGATAAATAATACTTTAAATAATTTTAATTCGAAATATAGAAGGCAAAAGCTCTTCAGTAAAAATCAGTATTTTACGAAGTCAAATGAAATACCAATCGGCTTCCGTTGGGAGCTACGATTTAATCAGCAATCATGTTTATATAAAAAAGTTTTGGTTCAAAATGTATTTCAATTCATTCCTATACCCTTGACTATTAAAGCAATTTTTAAAAATATTCAGTTTGCTACTTTATTTAAAGATTTTAATAAGTCTCATTCATGTACAGATGGCGTATATACAAATCTGTGCTGTGGCGCTGTATTTCAAGCACTAAATTCAAAATATAGGTTTAAGAGTGTTGTGCTTATTCAATTGTATTATGATGATTTTGAGGTAGCGAGAGCTTTCGGTAGCAAAACAATAATTCATAAAATTGGAGCTATTTATTTTACAATAGTAAACTGTCCATTATATTTAAAATCTAAATTACAGAATATTTTTTTAGTCTCCCTTTTTTTTGTTAATGATTTGCACGGCGATTTTAATTTAAATTCTATTTTAAAACCAATAATTGACGACATTAAGCTCTTGGAGGTCGACGGAATTGTAGTTGAAAATATCGGCCTAATAAATTGCGCTCTAATATCGTTGGCGCACGATAATCTTGCAGCTAACGATATGCTAGGTTTTAGTAAATCATTTTCCGCCAATTACTTCTGTCGCATATGCACAATGCCAAAAAATCTAACAAAAGTAACATCCACAGAGGATCCTGCACTGTTACGAACTTCAGACTGTTACAAAATTTTACAAAATTGGCCACAAGAACATGGGATAAATTTGATTGAAACGAAAGGCATTCATCGAACTTCTATTCTAAACGAACTTTTATTTTTTAATACCATCAAAAACTATAGTGTAGATCTCATGCATGATGGGCTAGAGGGCTTTGTGCCGCTTACTCTGAAATATTTATTCGAATTTCTTATATCTAAAAAAATCTTATTAAATCTTCAACATTTAAATGATTGCATATCATCTTATAATTTCGGTTTCATAGATAGAAAATCAAAACCATCCAACATAAATTTGGAGAGAAGCAATTTAGGGCAAAATGCTTCGCAAATTTTATGCTTGGCGGTGCACTTCCCATTTATATTCGATAGATTTTATCATTCAATTCGTGATGATTATTGGAGAAGTATAACGACCATGCTTGAAATTTTGACTTTTTTGTTTTCATATGAAATCACTGAAAGTGATATTATCATTTTAGAAGACCTCATTTCCAAACATTTGAGTATTATTTTAAATATTTTTAATAAAACCTTGACTCCAAAACAACATTTTTTAATACACTACCCGAGAGTTATTAGAAAAATGGGACCTATAATTCAGATGTGGGCAATGCGTTACGAGGCTAAACATCGTTACTTTACAAAAAACGTCAATCAAAATTTTATAAATATATGTCATACGCTTGCTCGAAGACATCAACAAATGATAGCAGCCTGCTGGCTACAATTTGGCTCGGAATTAAATTACAAATTCGGGAAAAAAAGTAAAGTTATATTACCAGACCCAAATTACAGTCATTTCCAGCCCCCTTTATTTAAATTAACATACTTTGAAAATGAGTTTCATTACAAACAGGAGTTTTGCATCCTCAAAGAAAAATTTAGTAATCGTGAAACAATACACATATATAAAATCGTGGAAATATTGGAAAGCCAAAACCAAATCTATTTTCAGCTTCATGAATATTTAGGAATTTTTGATCAATTTTATTGCAGCTATATGCTTATTAAAAAAACCGAAGAGCCTGTATGTTTATTATATACAAATTTAAAATACAATGTCATAATACGAATAAATCATATATTTTAAGTTATAATATTCACAAAATTTAGTGTAAGAATAATTTAACTTATGTTTTCTTATGTTTGAATTTATGTTTTCTTATTATAATTTCATAGATATGTATATTTAAAATTAAAAACAAATATAATTATCATAATCATTTTTAAATTGTGTATATTATTCGATAACAAATCTTCCAACACAACGTTGTATCTGCGCTAGATCTGAATAATACAAACTACATTGGAATCTGTTTCGAAGCTATGTTGCATCTTGCACGTTAATTTCACGTTATTAGCATTGAAATTCTTTGTGACACAATTTTCATTGAATTGTTGTTTCCAGTGTAAAATACATCGATAATAATTTTGATGTAATTTGAATCTTTTATTATTATGTCACGTAAATTACATCGAAACATAATTCGATTTATTGTAAATTTTATTTTGCATTTCAAAGCAAATAGCCTCGCAAATGTTTTCGATACCATAGTTATATCGAAATTCGATACAGGCATATGTCGAACGTATATGCGATGCTAATAGAATCGCATATCAAGAAAATTTTTAAGTGTGTGCACAATCCGTTGTCCTACTTGTGCCATAGTTAGTTGGACTGAGGAGGATATGGTTCCGGCTGGCTTTATTAGATTCCGCATTAATTTAAAATGTTTCGGCTGAAACAGCAGTTAGTACAGAATAATGCACAATACATCGTGCTTATTATGCCATAGTTGGTTCGGCGATAGTATGGTTGTGGCTGCACAATCCATTGTGCTTCTTGTTTCATAGTTAGTTTGGCTGTATATTAAGTTTCTACCGAAAAATCGTATAGTGCTGGATTTATAAGGTTCTGGTTAAAAAATTATATAGTGCACATAATGCACAATGCATCATGCTACTTGTACCATAGTTAGTTTGGCTGTAGAGAGTACGGTTCCGGCTGGATTTTTAAGGATTTTTCCCCGAAAAATTGTATATTACTGAATTTATAAGGTTCCGGCTGAAAAATTATATAGTGCACATTGATGCACAATGCATCATGCTATACTTGTGATATAGTTGGTTTGGCTGTAGTTTGGTTCCGGCTGGCTTTATAAGGTTCTGGCTGGAGTTGTAAGGTTTGGGCTGAAAAATTATATAGTGCACAATGATCGTGCTGCTTGTGCCTTACTTAGTTTGGCTGTAGAGGGTATGGTTCCGGCTGAATTTGTAAGGTTCTTTTCCGAATATTATATAATTTCCGAAAAATATTTCTGGATTTATAAGGTTCCGCCTGAAAAACTGTATAGTGCACAATGATGCAAAATGCATCGTGCTACTTGTGCTATAGTTGTTTGGTTCCGGCTGACACGGTTCTGGCTGGCGTGACGGACACTAAATTCTCGTAAAATTTCTATTTTTAATGAAACATTCAATTATTCGAAATTTTTGATTATCCAGAATGCTCTCATCCCCAAGCATTCCGGGTAACAGGGCTTTTACTGACCAGACTACTTTCAAAATGTCGATGAAAACTTAATATACTCGTTTCTCAAAACGGTCCCAAATTGTGAAAATACCAAAAAAGGAAGAGCTTTCAAAGTATATAAGCTTTATCTTTCATGCCGGATAACTGTATTACCTCACATAAACTTTTATTGAACAAAAAAAAATCGTCGAATACAGCAATACAATAAATTGGATTTGATCCAGGATCCAGTAACCCCCATCCATATCAACCGAGTACAATATTCATCTATACAATACAACTTGTTGATTTCTCATACGATGTCTTCGTTGTTTTGTATTCTATATACCTACATCCATTGAATTAATTCAGTTCTGTATTTTGACTTGATGACTTACAAAAAATGATAAAAGGCGACAAGAATCGCTCATTCATTCATATTTTTTGTGTTTTGTTCAATGGATTCAATTAAATTTTAATCGATTTTCACTTTACTTCGACTCGCCTCGCCCTCATTCCTACACATAAGGATGATATTAAAGAATCTCTAGGTTCATTGTGGATAATAACAATGATGATGATGATGAATCAGAATAATACGAAAAGACAACTTATTCTTATCAACAAATTATTTTTTGTTCTTTTGTTAATAATCACGAATAATATAAGAAATGTTTATATGAAAAGATAAGGCCAGCAAAAAAATGAAATCACAACGCACCCATACCCACCCAATGAACCTGTAAGAACAGACATAAGCTATTTTCATTTCATTTTGAGTTTTCCTTTTCGTTGGTTTTTTGTTTTATCGTCAACTCTCATTCAATTCAACTTTAATATTTTCCTGTGTTATCATTCCGAAAGGAAATTACTTTTGCCTTTTAAAGAGCAACATACACGCACAAAAAAAGCAGTTCTAAACTCTTAACTCAGTATAGCCGGGAGACGCTTCTCTAAATCAGTCAGATAATCATTTGATGAATAAAAGCGATATTGGGTTACAGAATTTCACTTTAAACCCAATATTTTTGTTTATTATCCTCCCTGTTCGGTTCTATTTCAGGTAAGGGTGATGTCAGGGAAGTATCAAAGAATAAATTTTCATAAAATTTGCGTGACTTTCTTGAACTTGGTTTGTTTGTTGTGTTGAAATATTAATTTTGTCACTTTGCTACGGTACATACAGACACGTCTGTGTTGTTGGGACTTGAAATTATTTTGTGCTTTCGCCCTAATGACCATTAAATGAGTCAGATTACGTTTCTTTTCTTTTTTGGTATCAATCAGACACATTTTTGTGTCAGAAGTTTAATAATTTAATTTGTTAGGATTTACGTACGAGTATAAATAAGGATCCAGATGTAATTAGGATCAAGCACAAAATTTCTAATAATTTTATGTGAACTTGGAGATTTCAGCCCATGAGAATAATTTCAATTTGTTTTTTGCCGATGAATGGATTCATTTCTTTATTTAGGATAGTAAGGGCCCTAATTTTTTATGTGCT
Organism: Nephrotoma appendiculata; assembly: GCA_947310385.1. Classification (NCBI taxonomy): domain Eukaryota; kingdom Metazoa; phylum Arthropoda; class Insecta; order Diptera; family Tipulidae; genus Nephrotoma; species Nephrotoma appendiculata. The sequence goes on along the minus strand of OX371223.1, from coordinate 130,007,085 downwards.
TTGTAAAAATTTGGGTGCGATTACAGAAATTAACAAATTTTTGTTGATATATCGTTTGGGAATTGTACGTAATACGACGATGTACCGATATAGTCACTATAGGTTTCTCATGGATTATCTGTATATTTGTACAGGTGAGATGATGTGTTATCTCACAGATTTAAGTTTATTTAGTGTTGTTTGATTAAAGATTTAACAAAAATCTATACACAGATAAGAATAATTACTTTTGTACTCCGTAATCTCTTCCCACAAGTTGCAATTCGTAATAATATTCTTTTTGACGCCGAGCCGACTAGTTTACATTGCGAGTCGTTAAATATTATATGCAATAAACGAGTCGATGAACTATGTCAGAATACGAGATAAAATGCAAAAATAGATTCAACCAATATGAAACGTGAAAGATGTGATGAGTCTTCTGTGTCGTATATTTAAAAAAAATCATCGATTTTCGTGTTCTATATATTTAAAATTGAATTTTCTCTGTCTGGCCTTCATTATTTTGTATGAATTTGCCGAACAATCACAGTTATTCGAACTCACATGCTAGAGTCAATTAACAAAACCAAATTTGGTTCACATGATTACGATCAGTGATGATACTAAATAAAACAATGACTCTCTGCTGGAGTCATATGCAAAACTCAGCGACCACTCATCTTAGCTTAAGTAATTCTTAATCCGTCGTAAGCTCAAATACCAGTCTATAACTGGTTTTATTCTAAACAATTGAAATCGAACTGAAATTATTAAATGACCTTTGTCAGCCTAGTCTAAACCAGTAGCGTAAAGCGTACATGAATTTTTACACTAGAAAAGGTTACTTGAAATGAAAAATGGTCATTGACTCACTGATATTCTCTTGACACAAGACCCCTTACCAGTGGCGCAAATTAATTAAAAATTAATTTTCTCTTTTACTGAATTCAATTCGAACTTGATATTGTCAACTGGTAACTGATCATTAACACTCCTTAACAAAGATTTCGAGTAAATTACTAATTTAACTAGAGCACTAAATAAATAAATTGTTGAGCTAAGTTCAAGAATCATATCCCACGTTGGTGCTATAATCGTACCTTGCTGTAACTGGACAGGCCTGTACAAACACTGTAGCTGATCAACCTCTGCATCCGGATACCTGAAGCCTTTCGAATGATGTAGCTTTATCTGTGTATCGCGGATCTCTGCCTAGATGAGTTCTGTCAAAAACAAAATAAATAATCCGTCTGTCTTACATATTCTGCAATTACTGCTCATTGAACTTTGATCTCTAAACGCAAAAAAAAACGGGGGACACCAGCAGAAATAATGCTGGCCTACCAAACGAGAAAGAGGTTCTGGAAAATACAAAAAATACTGTGAACGCTACAGAGGTACAATACAAACCTATAATCTTCCAACTATGGAAGATTATTAAAATAAAATAGAGAAAGGCTGGCTCATATTAGCTACAATCGTGCTAAATCGTTGTTTAATTGTTAAAATCTCGAAATCAGTCAATCATCTACTCCCACAATTACAGCATACTGTTTGTGCGTTGCCAGTTTGCACACCACGTTAGGATGATGGATCGGCGCTGAGGTCCGCGCACCACAAGAGAGTCATAGTTGTGGTTAATCACAGATCGCAATCAAATGAGTAAATTACACTTTTTACATGTCTTTGATAAGGTCAGAACCCAGCCTCTCCAAAGTTACTGATTCCAAAACCATCTGTATCAACACTACTATGGGTAGACACAGTAGAGAAGCTGGCTGATGCTTTATATAAAGCTGAATTATGAATGTGTAGTAATCTCGGCCACTTTGATAGTTGCCGGAGGCTCTTAAATTCTTTGGTCGATAAACTGCTTTACGCCATATAAGTTGACTGTGTCTGATGGTATCATCGTCGCGATGTAAACAGACCGCTGACTCGCCGTTGTCATGAAGCCATATATTGAAAGCCATCTTGGAACTTTGCCATTTTTTGTCCTGATCACGTTTCTATCGGCGTTTTCAGTAAATGTGCTAGTACCCTAAGTGAACTATGCATAATGTCTAGCTCCCCCATTTTAAATAGCAACCTAAGCTTCAAACTTAAATTTAGGAAACGATAGAGAAAGCTATATTACAGTGTTTGTTCTTGCAAAAGTTCCATTGGGTGACTAAAAGATAGGGTTTGCACACCCACATGATACACTTGATCTATATACTTTAAAGATTAAGGTTGTTTTATTATAAAGAAATAACGTCTGTGCTAATTTGATGAAAGTGGCAATAATTAATTGCGTAATTGTGTGCATAGCTTGTAACGGCATTGTTAGACCTGAGTGAGTTGCAAAATAAATTGCTTCCAGAAACAAAGATCTGTCATTACCGGAAAGTTTAATCCTAGTTAACCGACTAAGGCTCAGAGATGGGGTGGGCATTGCAGGAGTTGAATAAAAGCTCGCTTGGACCATTTAGAAGAAAAGGAAAACAAGGAAGGCAATAGAAAGGCATGGATCAAGTAATCGCGTTTTCTTGTGGTCATACGTTCTCCTTCATCCTAAATAAAAGCTCTTAACTTCTCATGCTTTAATTACAATCAACTTGCCGAAACAAAACATGACAAGTGAATTAATTTGCTATATCAAATTTAAGAAGAAAAATTGTTTTCGACTAAATTCATACAAAGATTTTTTTTTGTTTATATATGAAGAAAGTAAAACAATGTGAAAGAATTAGATTAAAAAAAATATTAAATGTTAAATTGGGGGGGGGGGGCTGTAATTGGCATCGGTCTAGAAGGTCAATACACCAACCCAAATGTCAGCTTCACTTGCACGTGGCGCTCGCTGCTAATTAAACAACGAAGCTCTGGCGACCGAGAAACGATGGGATAACCGAACACCGAAAACCTAGCAAATGATGTTCTCTCCACTGACCCACAGCCAATTTCACTGGTTAGAATGGTAGCTGCTTCAATAACCAGTTCATGATGCGATGAGTTTGCAAAAAAAAGGAATTTCTACTCCAGGTGGTACACCAACTACTCAGTTGTTTAATTCACTCTTTAAGGAGGCCGACTCCAAGGATTCTGGCGTGAGCCAACCTAAGGTATGCCCATTCGATCGAAGTTCAAAAATAGCTAGATCACCACCTAGACAAACACAGTTCACGACTCAGAAGGAAATCGAATATGCTGAACTACGCAGAAGACTGAGTGAAATAGAAAAAGTGGCATCACAACTTAGCAATAAAATCGCTAAGTTAAAGAAAGAAAATGAGGAGCTGATGAAGACCAAACTGAAAGAGTTTGTGGAAACTCCTCTTACTTGCTATACCGAAATCAGCACACTTGCCTGTACTAATGCTGAGTTTCATACAGATGAGGAGTAAGTTGCAAGAGAAACAGACTGGATACACAAACAGAAGAAAATGCCAAGAAAAAAACGAAGAGCAGAATTCTCGCCAGAAGTTGAGGAGCATTCGCAAGCTAAAGTTAATGAAACTGTCAAACCAGCCCCTCTACCCCAACATCAGAGAGAGTTGCAAATAAACAAGCTCTATGTAATCAGTGCCCACAAACAACTATAGAGTAGTTGCCCTAAACAATAACGTTTGGTTAACACAAGAGATCCCGATGCACACAGAGCTTAAGCCACAAATCTCACTGAAGAAGGTAAAGAGTGATTTACCTATGAAGACAAAAATAACCGAGAAATTAAAGTTAAGGTTATGGCCAGAGATCTCCATCCCACTCGCAAGAAGTCGAATATAGAAGTTCTCAAAATGAAAGAACTGCAAATTGAAGATGCAGTAAATATCCTTAAACGAGAGAAAGTTGAAAATAGTTAAGGAACCAAGATCGTTAAAAGAGGGCTCCCACTATTCATGCTCACATTCAACAAAAGCGAAAAAATTGAAAATATATTTAATATCAAAGCAATACTTAATATGAGGGTTAAAATAGAACCACTGCAAAAGAACACGAGATTAATACCTCAATGCAAAAAATGTCAAGGTTATAACCACACCCAAAGATATTGCGGGAGAGATGTTAGGTGCGTAAAATGTGCCGGCAAACACAACGCGAAAGACTGTTCTCATAAAGGACAACACCCAGCCAATTATTATTATTAAAAATTATTAATTAATTAATATAATTATTGGAATTATTACAAATAATATTAAACAATATGAAGTGCCCGGCATTGAAGAAGAAATTATTATTATATTAACTCAGTATCTCCTCTATTTACTGTCCCCCACGCCATCAATTAAAAAAACAAGACTTCAGTCGACTTTTTCAATCATTAGGACCAATTTATATCATAGGCGGTAATTTTAATGCCAAGAATACCTATCGAGGATCTAGGCTTACAACCTCTAAAGGGAAAGAGTTATTTAATGCAGCTCGCGAGAACAACTGTGAATTCCTCTTTGGCAATAAACCAACATATTGGCCTGCTGACATACATAAAATTCCAGATCTTCTTGACTTCTTTGTAACAAAGGGAGTTTTAGAGGACTGCACATGTATTGAAAATAGTGAAGACCTATCATCTGACCACTAACTTGTGATCATGACTCTGAGTACAATGATAATAAAAAAAGATAATTCACCTAAATTAACAAACAATCAAACTAATTTTGATCTATTCCAGAAATTAGTGGAAGATCGAACAAATCTCGGCGAGCCAATTAGCACGAAGGTGCAGCTGGAAGATGAACTAGAAATATTTAGTAACAATATCGGTCAAGCGGCTTGGGAAAGTTCACCGATTTCTCATACCAACACTACAATAAAACATAACTATCCTCTTGAAGTTAGAGAGCTACTTAAAGAGAAACGGAAAGCTCGCAAAATCTGGCAGGACTCTCGTGCACCGCAACACAAAACTATTCTTAATTTTTTGTGTAATAAATTAAAACAACTAATAACGGAAATAAAGAACGAAAGCATAACTAAGCGACTTCGAGGTCTTTCTGAACTAAAGGCTGACGAATACTCACTTTGGAAAGCAACGAAGGGACTAAAAAGATTCAAAATGCATGTACCGTCTATGAAAAACGATGACGAATCCTGGGCTAAAAGTGACAAACAGAAAGTCTCTCTAATTGCTGATTATTTAGAAAAGATTTTTGAACCGTTGCCGAGACAATCAGCAAATGTAAATACAACAGTCGTAAACAAAGTAGATGATCTTAACATAAGGCATGTGACCTTATTGGAACTTAAAACTGAAATCAATAATAACTTAAGTATCAGAAAAGCTCCAGGTTATGACTTAATTACTGGACAAATTGTGAAAGCCATTCGCGAGAAAGGTTTGTGTAAACTACATCAAATAATTCATGCAGCCTTCAGATTTAAATATGCTCCACGGCAATAGAATAATTACGGTCAAAGTAATAATGATTCCTAGACCAAGTAAACCAGGAAACGATAAAAAATCTTATAGACCGATATCACTACTTCCAATCACTCTACAGTTGAACAAGTTCACAGAATAACGGATGTCATTGAGGATGCACTTGAGAATAAGAAAATATGCTACAGTATTTTCTTGTAGCTCAAGCTTTTGACAAAATTTGGCACCAAGGGCTTGAATTTAAACTGCCTCGATGCAATTTTATCAAATTCTTAAATCCTACATAGCTGATCGACACTTTAGAGTCTAATTTGAAAATGAGTACTCTGAAATAAAAAAAATATCAGCAGGTATACCACAAGGTCGCGTACTTAGACCTATTCTGTTTATTCTTTATACAAGAGACTTACCGAATATTGAAGGTACTACAGTAGCAACATTTGCAGACGGTACAGCTATTCTAGCAGTTGGAAAAGATATTTTGGAAACAACAAGGAAACTTCAAAATGCAGTTAACACGGTAAGCAACTGGATTAAAAAATGGCGCATCTTATTAAAAGAAGCCAAGTCAAAACACGTCAACTTTACACATCAAAATGTAAACTGTATTCCCATGGTTCTCAACTCAAACCAAATTACATATGCAAATACAGCTAAATACCTTGGCAGGACCTTCGATGCTAATATCCATCGTATGTTGGACACCACTAACGGAGTGAGGATACTCCAAAGGCAGAAACCGCTAGAACTGGGTAGTTTGAATTAGAATCAGAAAGTATTATAAAATAAGTAACCAATAGGTTACTCATCTTAATCCGCGAAACTAATTTAAGGACAAATTACTAGATGATCTCTGAATCAGTTGTAATATTGTATAAATAAATAAATAAATTTATTAAATAAAAAAAAAATCAGCGGCGGATGAATAAACGCTTGTTTCAAATCATAAGAATATATATCCTAACATTGGTAAAAACTATCGTAACTACGATTTGTTGAGCACTCGCGCAATTTTAGCAGCGAAAAATATTGATGTCAATGACTTGAATTGGACGATTCAAAATCAAATTCTGGGAGAATTGCGTTCATACAAATCGATCGATCATTTAAAACGAAGGCGAAGTCGTCAATTATTCAGTGGAATTCCTAAACTCTTTGGATTTGCCTGGCATGCCGCCTCATCATTTGCGTCTTAAAATTGTATCTGTCATTATTATGCTACGAAATCTTCATGCTCCGAAACTGTGCAATGGAAGCCGACTGATTGTGACGAAGCTAATAAACAATGTGATAGTGGCAAGGATTTTGAAAGTGCCGTTCAAGAGAGAAAAATGTATAATTCCACGAATTCATTCAGTTCTCAGTGAAACTTGCATTTGCGATAACCATATAAACAAGTCACCAGTGCAATCGCTGGAAGTGTGCGGCATACATCAAGAAATGTCATGCTTTTCACACGGCCAGCTATATGTGGCGTATTCCCGAGTTGGGAAATCATCCTCACTCTTAATTTACGCTCCGGAGCAGAAAACAAAAAATGTTGTGTATCATGCAGCCTTAAATTGAATACAATCATTGTTCTATCCTTTTTTTAGATTTCAACAAAACGAATAGAATTCAATGAAATTAATACTTGATTTTATTCTATTTTCGCCAAATATTGGAAGAAACGAAGTCCGTCCGGTCAGCTTTCAGTATAAATATAGAATATTGAATTCGAAAAGTGTTTCATTCAATCTATAATTGAAATTATATTATTGCATCATCTGTTAACGATCGATAATTTTCGATCAAAAAACAAATTTCGGATGGAATCGTGAATGCTCGAAATTAATTCAATCAAAAAATCTATTTTGGACAAAACGAAGTTTGCCGGGTCAGCTAGTATAATAAAAAAAAGAAAATATGTACTTAAATAAAAATAAATAAAAATAAAATGTTACTTGTAATCGTTGCGGCCGTTATCCCACGCTGTATCCATCGTATCATATTATTGCAGTAATTGTAGAACTGCTCGAAGAGGTCCAATGCTATTTTAAAGGTATTGTTTTATAACACATGTTTAGAGTAGCAACACTTAGAATATATTATGTTATTTAATGTAATTAATTTTAAAAGTTAGGCTTAATATTATTAACACTTTATTAATTCACCTTGCCACGCATTCACTTTTAGTGCATACTAGTCTGGTCATCTGACTGCACACTTGTTTACAATTGTTTATACAAGCAAAATTTAATTATACAAACCTCTTTTATCCGGAAATTTATTATCCGAAATAACATCTAATATCCGGAAAACGTTTTTTTCGTATTCTTTTATTTACCTTATTTGCCAAAACTGAAATAATTTTTTACTATGTAATTAACTAAAGTAAATCAAAAATCTTAATAAATTTAATAAATGACACTGAAGTTTAAATAATATTAAAATATGCTGTTTACTATGAACTGATTAAAAAAAAATCTTTATCCGGAAAAATCTTTTATCCGGAATTGTTTGTCCCAGTCGTTCCGGATAAAAGAGGTCGCACTGTAATTTTACTGTCGAGGTTGACCACATACACCCTTTTTAGTTTTCTAGTAATTTTTGTTAGCCATCACTTTTATTCGTTAGCGAATGCCCGCATTTTATTTACCAATGCACAACATTTTTATTTTAAAGGTTTATTATTTGTCTTATTACCTATATCTACTTTTCGTTTATAATTACTCAGATAGTCATTTAGTTTTAGCAGTAACTAGTTATTATTAATTTATTACGATTCATAGTTCACTAGTAGATAAATACACTAAACTTAAAATAACTGATATTAATGCAACAGTATAAAGTTTATAAAAGTTCACGTTTAACTGTAAACATCGCGGTTTTACATAAAATAAATTATGATTTCGAGATTCATAAAATACTACCCGTCGACTTAAGAGCAACAAAAATTCATTTGCACGCATAAAATATTAATTAGCCCGACCATCTATAGGATTTTAAATTATATTTATAAATTGAACACTGTGGTCTACTGATAGCGACCATTTTACTAAATATTAAATATATGAGTAACGATTTAAACTCTTTAATCAAAAATCAGACGATAAATCATCCCACCATAATAATTGAACGGTAAAATTTACTAAAATTTCTCAAACAAAAATTTTCCGGCACTTTTACCGCGTTTTATTTTTTTGTGTGTGTGTTGTGTATGTCAGGGAAGTTAAACACTTCAATCTTAGAACGACAAGCAAGCGTCGCGTTGCGTCACATTGCATTATTTCAAGCTGCGAATACGAAGAAACCATTTGCTTTTCATCTTCCGCCTAGCATCAAACAGATACAAATTTATTCGAGTCCCCTGTTAAATGACCTAATGAATTTCTGTGGAGAGAAATCTATCTCCATGTAAGCAACGATCGGCTAAATACTTTGCGCAGTGCCAGTGCGCATAAAATACTAAGTAGCCACATTGTATCCTGCTGCAGTAAATCTGTATTATTTGGCCTAATTTGTTAAAGTTTCAGTTTGGCGACAATTTACTAGATAGTCAATTTATGTGTTTTGTCTAATAGAAGCAAGGTTCAATAAGCAATGTAAAGCATTGAATCTAGCGTCGTTCTCTTTAAGACGTACGAAGGTTTGTTTTAATTTGTTTTTCTAGCTGTTTGCCAGATATGAATGGAAATTGCATTAGTTTTAGGTTCGCATCAGGATGTTTTGATTTTTTTATACGTGCCTCTAGGGGAGGTTGAGTGCTGTGGTGAATCGTGAGCAAGAGATAGATAAAATCTATGTAGATTGTGTTAATGCCGAAAAATGTTTTATCCCTGCAGCATATAAAAGCTAAGTGGCAATATTGCAGCTTGACTAAGCTTTGCCTTGTAGTTCTCGAATGTTACTACAAATTTTAAGAATCTTCAATATTGATCCCGGAAATCGTTTTGTTGACGCACGATTGTGATAGTCAAGTCAGTTTGAACTTAACTATGGGCTAAACACTCAGCACGATACTGGTCGTGGTGTTAGTGCTGCCAAGGAAAAATTTACTCACGTTACTTATTAAACCCTGGTACTACTTGGGAAACTTATCTAATATACTCTGATCTTTAAACAGGTTTGAAACAATCTGTCTTCTAAAATGAAGTACCTAATCAAGTGCGGATTTAAATATCAGAGAAGAATCGTGATCCTGTATTCGCCTCACGTCCATTTCCTCTATTACCTCAAGAAGTTGGCCGGTCCTACGTAGTCTATTAGCTAATAAGGTCAAGGGGTAGGATATGGAATTGATTGGTAGCTGAGAGTCTGTTCATCTGCGTTAACGTCACTAGCGAAAAATCGTTTTCGAAGGGTGTCATCACCATGTGCACTTGTTGCGACCAGAAGATCGAAATTGTAGATTTATTAGTTCATTAGATAAATTTACTAATTGGGGTAGTTTCCTATATGTATTTCTGAAGTTGGTTATCCTCTTCTTAACTTTATATCTAGTTCCGAGTTGTTCGATCGTTGTAAGCCAAAGGCGCTTGTGAAAATCAAATTAGACAGAAACAATAAGCCAGGAAACGCACTTAACAAAAAAAAAACTAATGAAGTTATAATTTTTAATAGAATTATATTTTATATTTATGAAATATAAAAAAGATAAAATTTTCTTGTTTTCCCATTTCACATCGTAATGTATAGATCGGATTAAAATAATTTGCATTTATAATTCTAGCAACTGCAACAGAGAAATGCATAGCATAAATTAAATTTACAGCTTCTCCATAATAAAGAAATATAAAATTTTACTAAATGGAAATTCACGGCACTTCCATAATGAATGGGAATGGCTAGTGCAATTAATCCCATTCATACAATACGTATATGATGTAGTTCGAACTCATATTAAGCTTAAAATCTATAAAATATTGGTAAAAATTCTGTATGCAATTTAAAGAGGAACCGGGAGCAGAGATATTTCAGATTTAATTTCTTCAAAGTTGTCCCGGTATTCAAGATGATCACGTACTAGAACAGCTAATGTGCCTCGTTTAACTCCCATGGCAGCTCCTAAATCTTTTCGGCTTGGAGTATACACGTATGGAATACTTTTTTCTTCGCACACTCCAGGCAAATGGCACATAATATCGATTGGGGTAACATCTCCAGCAAAGACCACGATCCTGGCATCGAAAAAAATACACAAATCAGTATGTAACTCACAATTTATATAAATAAAAAAACATACCCAGTTTCACCCTTTCGTAATCGAGTTTGTACATCTTTTAAACCATTTCGTAAAAATGTTTTCTGTTTCGACGCCTTTTTGATGAGTTTGTAACATTTTTTGGTTAATTTTTTCGATGCCATTGGCTTTGCAATAATACTGACATGCCGCAATTTATCGTCGTATGTATCCTCTTCTTTGACATCAGCGGTTGTATCAGCCATTTCAACGTCTTGTTTCTCCTTTTTCTGTTTACCCATTTTTATAAATAATTATTTAAAATATTTCAATAAAACGAATGCAAATTTATAAACACGTGCGGTTGTCAAAACAAAATTTACAAATTGAAAAAATTGTAAGGTTATGTATCATTTTATAGCAAATATAAATGTCAAAAAATAGTTTTTATTATGAGCTCGTATTTTATAGTAAATAGTTCTAATCTCAAATAATAGATGGCAAATTCTCTCTATACGCATCAAATCAACAACCGTTATATTATCATTTTTGGTAATTGTGCGGATAAATGATAGAAATTATTTAAAATTAAATTGATTAATTTATTTATTAATATGAAAATACAATAGTGTAGTGTTTTCTGTAAGCATGTACATATAGTATATATGCAATAAATTATTCGTACTTACACAATATTCGTTCAAAAATAGAATTTTAGGTATCTAAGGTAATTCATTACAGGTTATACAATGTTTTGTTCCGATTGCAAAAATGAGATAAGGGTTTGGCATTTCTGTTCGTTCTAAAATCCCGTGTTAGTGTTATTTTTCCATTATTTTAATAGTTTAGCTATGTAGCTGAACTATTACCTAATTTTTAAGATAGTATGAAGTATATTGATGAACCTCTTTATTATTAACTATCAAAGCAGTATAGGAACCATGCGCAAATTTTAGCGAAAAAAAAATTCGATATAATTTCTTGTAGTTGCTATAAAAACGCAGGTTCAAAAAATGAAATACACAATTTTTTATATTTAATTTTATTTTTTCGAGAAACAAAATGGCATTTGAAAATCGTGTGCATGATATTATACATTTTCACATTTAATTGAATTGTCACATTTAATTGAATGGGTACATCTCTTCAAAACTAATAAAAAATGGAAATCATATTCAGATAAATTTATTGAAATGAAAATTAAAATCATCTTACTTTTTATCAGTATATCAAAAGAGTTTAATCTAGCTCACATCCTTTCCCGTAAAATTATTCAATGCATCATGCGATATATTTCAATATTTATGGCACTCGAAATGGACAACACTAATTTTGTTGATTAAATTAAAAGTATAGGCTTTAAATATATTAGTTTATAAAATAATAATTTAGATACTTTTTTAATTATTTAGGTGTGTTAAGATAAATTAAATTTAAAACACAACAAAAAATTTAACCGCCAATGCGAAACGTCAAATTGAATTATGTAAACATAAACAAAATGAACATACGTTGCACACACGTCTGCTTCAAAAAATGAAATATTCAAAATTGAACGTGCGTTTTTCTAGCAACTACAAGAAATTATATCGATTTTTTTTTCGCTAAAATTTGCGCATGGTTCCTATACAGATCTGATTCTTACCGAACTTCTTTGAAATTTAACAATACGTACTCAAAGCGGTGAGCCTTTTGCTGTTTTAAATCCCGGGCACATTAGAATCGTTTCGATCTGGTCTAACATTTTTATCATAACCCGCCATAATTATAAAAAATTATATGGAAAAGGCATGGAACGAAACGAAGCCAATCTTATGTGCTCCGAGCGCAATGGTCACTCATTTCCAAACTAATAATTATTTATAAGCAATTGCTTTTTTGTGGCCTAAAGCCTCCGTTTCAACAAGCTGAAAATAGTGGAAACCGAGTTCCGAAATGTCATACAGCTTCATAGCTTATTATAAAATAATAAACACTAGAGTGTGTTCATGATCGTTGTCCTCTCCGAAATTGATATAATTAGAAATGATAAGCAGCTAGTAACTCCGTGGTCATAATTATACCTCGCACAGGCAGAAAATTTGTAACATTAAGTGTTGTTCTCATATTGAGCTAATTGAATACCCGTCTTGCAAAACTTTTTATTTTTTATACCGTTTATTGCTTATATGAGTTAACATTTTAGATTTTTCTGACGTTTGTAGCGAATTACTACTTGTTCTTCTATCAAAGGATCTTGTGTCCAGTACCCAATAGCTTTAAGCATAAGGACAGAATTTCTTGATACTTAGGATATCCGCTTAATACTTAAGATCCGTAACCATATACCTAGTTCCATTGCGCCGAAATCAATTTCTGGCATATAAATGCTACTGACTTGTCTACCCCATCTTCCGTTATCTGATAAAAAAACACCACCAACCGCTTGGGAACTGCATCATGTCTACGCACGATAAACGGTTTATTAAAATCTGTATCAAGTTAATGCTGATGGAGTAGAGAATTAAGATTTAAGAACTTTTAACGATGATTTGGACGAAGCTTACGAACTGCTTCATGCTTTATGGAACAGGTCTGCTTATTAATTATTATTAATCCAGCTTATTTAAATCATTGAAAATAATGTTGCTCAAGCGTGGTGGAAATAATGAAAAGTTCATCGAGATATACAAAGATGCGGCCGTGATCTCACATCCTTTAGTTGACACATTGTATGAGGAGTATTTGAAAGGGCGAACAGCATCTCCTAACTTCTTAGACAATGGAATTAACCAAAAGGCGTTTTTGAGATACGATCATGGTTTGATGCAATATTCAAGTCGTCTATTAAAGGCAGAGAGAAGGCATTCTTCTTCATAAGCTCGTTAATATTTCGTGAATCACTCACAAGCACTATAAAGGAGAACTTCAAAGGCAACGTAGCGTTTGACGAACATCTATATCGTGTGTTCCGGTAGCGTGTTTTCCCCCAGCCGAATTACATCCGAAAAAAGAATTTTTAATCTCTTCAAGTTATTGGACTTGGGCATTAGTACGTTGATGTCAGAAGAGTATAGTTTTCAGTGGTTAATTTAATTATTAGCCAGCTAAACTAAATGTGACGTAAATCGCAAAAGATTTGTTTGGTTGTGGCAACAAATTTCAAGTTCACAAATTTTTTTGTAGGAGCTCCACCAGATTGGAGTACGTTCTGAGTACGGTTTACTCATTGATTTACTGAACAGTTACACGTTTCACGTTGCGTTGCACATTCACGATATCCATTTGCGGATTGTCATTAATATGTACATGGTTGAAAGGTATATTCTTCATTTTCCTCGTCTACTTAAATTCACTTACGTTTTGATGGCAATTTTGTTGTTCCGAGACTTCTTGGGTTGAATCCAGAATTTGTTTCTGACGCACTTGTCAAAGAATTTCTGGAGCAGCTGTTTTTGTATTTCAATGCAACTGATTCAAGCCTCATATGACTCGCGGATCTAGTAGAGAACGAATTGGCTCATTGTTTCCATGATGCATCCAGATTAGCCATATGTTACGAAGTTAGTATTAAAGATGGTGGTTTATGTCACTCTTCTATTTTCGCAAAGTTTTCAATTGGGAGTAAATAATCATATTAAACTCCCACTGAGACATCAGATATCACTGGAGTCGCATTGGTAACAACATTTTATATAGACGAAATTCCAGTGTGGTGCTACCTCAAAATTGGATTCATTATTCGCGTCATCTTCAAGTTGAATAATATCAGCCTCTAGACGCATCTTTGATTTGTGGATTATTTCCCTTTTAGCTCACGAAGAGAGATGTGTAAGAACGAGGATAAGAAATGAAAATTAGTTAATTATATACAAATACAAGTATATATAAGCAATCGTGTTATCTCTTAATCAGATTACAGTGGCGGCGAGAAAAATACGAACTCGCTTATTTAAAAAAAATCAATCAAGACAACACGCAATCCGGTTAAGTCACATAACCTTAAAAATAATTGGGGCACATGAGTTAAAATCGACAATAAGCTATTGGAAGATTTACTGCGACAAATGCAGCTAGATAATAAACAATGTAGAGCCGAAATCCAGCAAATGCAACTGGAGTCTCAGAAAAAAGACGAAATAATGCAACAACTGTTAGAGCGTTTCACAAGCCAGCAGCAAGCCCTGCAAGCTGCGGAAAATTGGCGCAAGGATATTCGCACATCAAGGATTTATCAGACCGAGCATGGAAAATTTCATATATGACGCGGAAGAAAGTGCAACATTTGAGTTGTGGTATATGCCCGCTATGAATCAATTTTTACCGAAGAGGCGGCATCGTTGACGGAGATGACGAAAGTTGGGTTTTTGCTGCAGAAACTGACTAATCAAGATTACCTGAAATTTTCTAACACTATTCTGCCACGCAAGCCTATATGGAATTAATTCTGGCAACTGTCGTCGATGAACTCAAACGTATTTACGGGCGGAAAGAATCGCTGTTTTCGATGTGATTTGAAGAATGAGGATTACAAAACGTACGCCTCTCGGGTCAACTCGATGTGTGCTAAATTTGACCTTTCAAAATGCTTGGCAGAAGATTTAGGGGTTCTGCTCTTTCTGCAGGGCCTCAACAAATCGCAGGACTCCATCACTTTGGAGAAGCTATACTGTCAAAATTGAATGCATAGTACACGGAAACAGGGTTAGACATGGGGAAAAATTGAAATTGCAGGAGCTAGTCAACATCACTGAGCGCCTAAGCAACCTCATAAGGGACATGGCGACCCGCCTAGAAGCGGTCAAATCGGAAGTACTGGAAATACGGAAAAAGTCAGAATGGAACCAGAAAGAACAAGCAACACAACCCAGAACGGCAAATATGCGAGACAAAAGCAGTGAATTGTAGCACGGATCGGTTGTGCAGTGAAATTCATGTCCATCGGGACTGCCCAATGACAAAGAATGTCAAACATGTAAGATACAAGGGCACAAGAGCGGATATTGCCAGTCAGAAGCTCACGTTAAGGACAAAAGAACACGAAGGGGTAGCGATAAGAGAAGACGGAGTTTTGCGGTTCAAAACGCAAATCTGTCATGCCGTCCATTAATAACCGCAGAGTATCATTGCAGCTCGATACGGGTTCAGATTGGGCGATCATCTCACGAACAAACTGGGAAATTTTAGGAATGCTAGTTTTGGCCCAGTGTAAAGAACAGGCGATCAGCTCAACTGGTGACTATCTCGATATAATGGGCAATTTTAAACCTTAACTGAAGTTGTATGAGCGCGAGGCCGATGGACAGGTCTACGTAGCAAACTCCATCCTAAATGTGTTTGGCAGCGATTGGATAGAAATATTGGGATTTTTCGACCTACCATTATCAGAAGTGTGCAACAGAGTTCACGCAAATGAAGGGCTGTCGCCGACGGAATTCGCTGATGATGTTCTTGGTTTATGTAACAGAATGAAGGTATCGTTTAAATTGAAACCGCAGGGACGAAGTCTGTTTTCTGATGTCAGCGGCCTGTATCGTATCCAGCCGCACAAGCAATTCAGGACGAGTTGCAGAGATTACTGTTTTTGGGAGTTATTCAACCAATAGAGAGTATGCCAACTCAGCCGCACTTATTGTTGCTGTCAAGAAAAAAACGGAGGAACTCGCGTGTCAGCCGATTATTCAACGGGTCTCAATGCTGCAGTAGAACCTAATCAGCATCCACTGCCGACACCGGCTGACATCTTGACGAAATTCGCAGGATGCACTGTATTCAGCAACATTGGCCATTCTGATGCTTTCTTACAATTGGAGCTCGATAACGATGCTAAAAGGCTCATGGTGATCAACATACACGTCGGGCTGTTCCAAGTTAATAGGTTACAGCTCCCGGCATTTTCCAACAGCTAATAGATACAATGCTTGGGGTATATACAGTTGCAGCATATCTCGACGGTATCATTGTCGGTGGAAAAGACGAACAGGATCATCGGCAGAAGCTATTCTGGATTGCAGTTTCACCTTTACGCTCGCGAAATGTTCTTTCGTTGAAAAGTCGATTGGCTACTTAGGCCACATCATCGACGCTGATGTGTTACGCCCGGATAAATCTAAAGTTGAGGTAATTCAACAATTACCAGTCTAAGCTGACATTTTAATGCTGTGTGCTTTTCTGGCAGCCGTTAATTAGTATGACAAATTCATCAAAGGGTTGAAAGACTTGCGTGCGTCTTTGGATAAATAGCTGCGACAGGACGTCAAGTACGAATGGACTCGAGCTCGTGATGAGGCATTCAAAAGGCTAAAAAATGTTCTGACAACAGATGCCGCATTAGCACATTACGACCCAATGAAGAAAATTATTGTTGTCGCTGACACATCTAGTTACGGAATGGGACAGTACTATTACATAAATTCAAATATGGTTCAGAGCGTCCTATCATGTATATGCAACTTCGTCATTTAGCAAGACCGAGAACAACTGCAGAACAACCAGCGAGAAGCCTCTGCACTGGTGTTCGCGTTTGAGAAATTTCATCGTTATATCTATGGCCGGAAGTTCGAGCTACGTACCGATCACCAACTATTGTTAGCAGTTTTTGGATCAAAACAAAAAGTTTTGCGTATACTGATTTTCTTTCAAGACTCATTAATGTGCAATCGAAGCTCGAAGATACTATCATTGCAATCATTCAAATTGACAGTCATGCAGAATGCTTTGCCACCGTGTCAACAAAATCATTACCGGTTAATTTCGAAGGAATCCAAGCTGAAATCGCAAAATTTGTGGTCCTGAAGCAGGCCGTTTATTTCATCAAGCATTAAAGAGTTTATTTTTTATGGCGAGCGGGTCGTGATACCATTGCAATTGCACAAGGCTAGTCTCGAGTAACTTCATTCGAGTCATTCAGGGACAGCACGCATGAAGCTGTTAGCGCGAAGCAAAGTTTACTGGCCCGGTATTTACAACGATATATCGAGTCTCATGTAAGAAGATGTGGTATTTGCTAGACTAACTTAAAATTTCCTCGGAAATTCACGTATTCTCATCGATTATGAGGCCCAGTCAATGGATTCTACTACCTGGTCATCGTTGATGATGTGATGATCGTGAACTATGCAATGCCAGTCATATCAACAAAGCCATCGATGTCGGCACAGACAATGAAGTCAACCGGTATGATCAGCAGAAAGTGTAACTCCGCCGTACAACACGAGGTATGGCTGGGAAGATGCCCAGCCACCTGTATGATTTTGACATTAGTCGATGTTAGACGATTAAACATTTTCTTTAAATCTAAACGTCACGAAGGGACGTGTTTTTCGATTGTAGTTTTGTGGATCGTTACCCTTCGAAGAGAGATGTGTAAGAACGAAGATAAGATTTATCGATTAAACAGATTACAACAGTGATCATATCACAACAGTAACAACAGTATCCATATCGACATTCGAAGTTTGTAGTGGTTGGTTCAATCTAATTCTTTAAAATTTTCTGTTATTTCTAAGGCAATATGGAAGAGTAAATTTGCATATTGCTTCCAATTTTAGGCTTTACAACGATAAATTCTATTATAAAATTAGGTTCTGACTTTAACACACTATATTTTATATTTTTTAAAATGTAATCCCAAATCTTTAGATGTTCTCATAAAACAATCATGATGTCTACTCAAGAGACCTCCACGGCCATTCTATTGGCGTCCTTCTATCAATCCGTCTCCAATTATTATTCCGTTGTTCCAATTTAATATCCTGTCTACCAAACTATACGACAAGACCTGTGGTATGAAACTCTTCTGATATATCAAACTATTCAAACGTTTTTGATATGATGCTGAAAACGTACGTGTGCATCTGAAACTGTTTTATTTGGATGAATACTGGGAGATATTTTCAAAATTTCATTGAAATGCAGTGTATAAGATTTCATAAATTTAAGGTTGCATGGTGCTCAGAAACCAATTTTAGTTTTGGTATCGATAATTAAAGCCATAATAAACATTATTTACCCAAGCAGGTTTGTTTCTTTATTACATTTAAAAATCATTTGGTTCAATTCACTTTATTTGCTATACTTATAATGTTCGTAACTGTGCGGGTACTGCAGCAGGGTAACTATAATATTTTTGAAAGGCCGCTAAAGAAAGGAAATTCCTGCTTTGTATAGAAATACAATTTTCAAAAATATTTAAGCTTCATTCATAAATTGAGGAAAAACCAATAAACCCCTAAAAGATACTATATATGGCGGCCCCATTCTTGACTTATTTTGTGGAGACTGACTTGTTTGAAAATCTACAATAAACGATTGCAGTAATTAAACTTGCAGTATTGTAGACTTTCAAATAAGTCAGTCTCCACAAAATGCGTCACGAATTGGACCGCAGTCAAAAACAATTTACACACACCGTTCATTAATAATTTTGTTCAACCAAAAATTAAGTGTCAACTTAACAGTAAAGAGGTTCGGAAACCGCAAAAATAGTTGCTAAATTTATGCTAATCCAGAATAGCTTGCGAATACTTTTGTCTCGCACGTAACTTATAAAAACCAGTAACTATCGATCAAACAGCACCGCCCAAGGTTTATCAAAACATGTTTACTGTATATTGTAATCGATA
Source organism: Nephrotoma appendiculata (assembly GCA_947310385.1). Classification (NCBI taxonomy): domain Eukaryota; kingdom Metazoa; phylum Arthropoda; class Insecta; order Diptera; family Tipulidae; genus Nephrotoma; species Nephrotoma appendiculata. The sequence continues at coordinate 129,987,977 of OX371223.1, read as the reverse complement.
AAACGATTATTCAACCAAAAACTACTCCGCCCTTCTGTCCTCGATCGACTATTTCACATTGTTAATATTACTGACACAATTAATTACACAATTATACGTGCGTCTAAGCATAGAACGATACAGAATAAACTATAGCCAAGATGGATGCATGACAAAAGAAATTAACCGGTAATTACAATTTATTATTCCTAATAATTTATTTACACTAACTTATTAAACTTTCTATTTACACTTATATAGTAAAACATGTCTAAACAGCATACGTTCAAATCAAATTCAATGCAATGCTGAACTAGGCCTGCGATGGTAATTCATAGTTTAAACGTGAATCATCATTTCGTTGTTTAAATCCCTGCGGAACGTGCCCAACGATCTGAAGTGCTTCCCCGTTATTTACAAGTGGCACAAATCCCCTTTTGGCATCGACATGATTAAGCCGTGATGCTTTACTTGTACGTGGAACTCTCGTGTTGATCTCGACAATATCAATATTCTCGTCCTTAATTGACCACTGTGGAGAAGGTTTAAAATCATGACGATGTTTTCGTCTGTCTGTTATGGTTCGTCTAGAGGTTGTAGGCCTTGTGGTCGTAGGCCTTTCCGTCGTTGTTCTAGATGATGTTCGCTGTTCCTGATAGCTATCTGGAATCGCAGCCCATCTGTTATCTTGATACTTGATTTTGCCACGATAAGGTATATTGTTCGTTTTTATGTTATCGCGGGTTGTATTTACCATTGAGACGCGCGCAGTTTTTAATATTTCGAACGTTGATGCACGAACAGATGTACGATTATTGGAGGCGAGAAGTGCTTTTAAACTCTCGATCATCATTTTATGTTCTTCATCAATTTTGATTCGCTGTTCACTATTAAAGGGACGTTTGACTGCAGCTCGTTGAGTTGTATTTCGTGGTACTGGCTCATTAATTTCTTGAGGAGGATTTGGTTGACGCCGCAAATAGTTTTGTCGATTAGAAACGTCATAAATTTTGACATTAGGTTTTGGAGTTACCTGTTTTTGATCAGCGTGATTATTATTATTTTGGTTAGTTTTGCGCCTTCTTAACCAAATTGGTTTGGGTTTTGCTGTAGTACTTAAAAGTTTGGGGGCGGCCGTACTTGACGCCGGTAGAGATGTTGGTATTTCTGTTGTGATAATTAACTCTGTTGTAGTAATTGGCGATGGTGTCGTCGAAGTTGCAGTGGTCGAGGTCGCTGTGGTCGAGGTTGTTGTGGTCGTAGGCACCTCACTGGTAGTTTTATTATGTTTTGGAAACACTAATAACATTTGATACCCACTTTCCCGATCAATCATTTTTATCATATAATCGTCAGGCATATTCACCGGGGTCGTCTGTGGAATGCCAGACATTTCACTAGGATATACCACTATTACATCCTCCGATTGTGGTTTTGGTTTAATTGACGTTGAAGATGAGATTACCACAATTTTTGTGATATGTGGTTCGGATACACTACAGCATCTCACAAAATTATCGTCAACACAGCCAGTTTCATTCTACAAGTATGACCGCATATATAATATGATATAAGTATTATACGTATAAATCTTAGCTTAACTTACCACATTCGATAACTCTAACGGCTTAAAGCAATTATTTTTTAATTCGCATGTACAATTCAGAACAACATTATTCGCACCGATAACGAAATCCGCACAAAACACAACGCACAGCACAATGACTAATATTCGTCTCATTTTGTTCACGATCAGAGGTATTATGTCCCATATTTATGTGCTGCACATTATTTTTACTGTCAAATCGGTCTCGAAATCGCGAATTCCAAATTGTTTTTATAGTTGTTATTTTTGGATTTGATTGTTTTGTTACAAAACATATGATAACATTTTGCGCCACAGGTAATTTTTGCTAATTGGTTTTTAATATGCCTGGGTAAAATAAATTCCAATGAAAGTTATATTGCGAAACCGGGGGTGAATTGTGGACAGGTGTGCTGCAATATTAGTAAAATCATAATAAATTAAGATTTCGTGTGCATAAAAGTACGACTATAAGATTGGCTGGTTCTAAAAAATCGGAGGAAGATTTTCAGAAAAGATCGTAACTCCCAATTCCAAACCTTCTAAAACGTGACGGCAATCACAATCCGGTATGGATTGTATAGATAAGGGACTTAGAAAATCTTAACCAGCAGAACTAATAAGGGCTTAGTTTTTGTAAAGTTTACAGTCCTAATCTGGGAATTCTATTGCACAGGAAGCGGTTCTAAAAACTTTCACCTACTTTCTCAGTTGCGGCAAATTCACAATGCAAAGGTACATAGAAATAAAAAGTTCAGACAAAATGGCTATGAAAATATTTTCCCCTACTTTTCCCTATGTACTAGGAAAACCAGAATAGTACCACAGATGACACAGACTTTGTCGAATATTCCACTATACAGGAATATTTGCCAGGAATTTCTGGGTTGCGCTCATTTGTCTAATGATCATAGAAAAGTTCGCTTCTCTGTGTTAATTAACATTGTTACATTTTCGTAACGTTCGAGCACTACGCAAAAGGACTTGGTTTGAAAATGAAATAAAAATTTCGTAATCAGCGACCACAATTTTGATAGCCAAGAAGATTTGAAATATCTCGGACCAAGAATATGACAAACACATATCGGTTTCGTTTGAACCACGGGATTCCGTTAATCTAGCAAGTTGGTTCTATGCCACTTAATTATGGAGTACAACATCGTTCATGTGACCACCACGGCTCCTGTTACAGACCTGCATTCAAACATTAAAATGTTTGATGACTTATTCCAATAAAAGCCGTTCAATGGCCACAACTTCAGCTTGATTGTTGTAAAATAATTTAACGGTGTCAAATCACATGACCTTGGTGACCAAATGACATTAGAATTTCTTGAAATTATGCGATCATCGAGCTTGGTTGTCAAAAAGTCGAGTATTTCACGAATTGTGTGGCTTATGGCACCGTCTTGTTGAAACTAAATATCATCTAAATCAATTTCATCCAATTTTTGGCCGCAAAAATCTAGTCAGCATTTCATGATTTCGCTCGCTATTCACTGTTAATCTTCACTTACAGAAGCTACATGACATGACCCTATATACGCAAGTACAAATACAATTAGTTTAATATTAATTTGCTAGATGTCACACATTTCAACATTTTTCTCTTCTTCTTTTTTCCTTTATCTTTTATATTGTTACGGTGACACCTAGATTAGAATAGAATAAGTTAATTTCATTAATTGCTCAATTGCATTTATGATTAAATACTCAACATTTAGGCGTCATTTCTATACTAACATATTTGCTGCGCATTTAGGATTATTCTAGAAACAAATATTTTGGTATATAAAGGCGCGCGTAGACGTGGAATGCTGAGTATTATTTTAAACGTGATACAGTGAAGGTTAAATAGAAAGATTATTAAAGTGATTATTAAAGCGATTATTAAAGTGATAATTAAAAAGTGTGTTATAATTATAGTAATTAATTGTGAATTTTGTGTTGTATAATAAATTGTGTGAGTTCAAATTTGAAGCAGTGTATTTATTCACAATCCAGTGATTCGAACCTTGATTGACAAGGCAAAATCGTAACAATTGGTGACAGCGGTGGGATTGTGAATAATAAGAAAAATGATTCTCTACGAATTAAAGCTTGCGCAATTAAAGGAGCAACTGAAACAACGAGGTTTGGCCAGTGAAGGCACAAAAGCTAGTTTGGTGGAGCGACTACGTGAGGCCATGGAGAAGGAAGGTGTAAATCCAGACAAGTATGATTTCGAGGAGGAAAAACCGGATGAGATCAGTGTGGACAAGAAAGAAAAGGAAGAACAAACGATGGTCGGAACAACACAAAACCCATCCGGAAGTTTCGATTTATCGCAGTTGATGGCTGCTATGAATATGATGGGACAACAGTTGAAGCAACAAGGAGCGGATATTAAACATCAAATGAAATTGTCGAACCAGGACATGAAACAGCAGGTGGAGCAACAAGGGGCAGACATTAAACAATCGAACCAGGAAATGAAACAGAAGATGGTACAAATGGAGCAACAAGGAACGGACATTAAAAACCAAATAGAAGTTGGCCAAAAGAAAATAGACGAGAGGTTTCTGGAGTTATCATCTACACTACACGGTAAAGTGGAAAAACTGCAAGCAGAAGTACACGCAGAAATTCAAAATGTTAAAGAAGAGTTTCAACGTCTCGAGAAGGAGTTCCAAGATGTCAAGGCGAATGGAACGACACATCAAGTGATCCAGAGAGTTAACGCAGTTAAGATAAAACCACCAACATTTGATGGAACATCATCTTTCAGTATTTTTAAGTTCCAATTCGAAACGGCGATTAAGCAAAATCAATGGAATGAAGAACAACGTGTTGGAGCGTTAATTGTAGCTCTTAAAGGCGAAGCGGCAGAAACACTACAAATCATTCCCGAGCAGGAACGGAACATTTATACGGGAATCAGGAAGGCGTTAGATCGGAAATACGGAAGTGACCACAAACGAGAAATCTATCGCATGGAATTGAAGGGTCGATACCAAAGAGGAGGAGAATCGCTTCAGGAATTTTCATCGGCAATTGAGCGGCTCGCGCATTTAGTACATTCAAATATATCGGCCGATTACATGGAGCGAATTAAAATAGATGCATTCATTGACGGTATTCGAGATCCTGAGACGCGCAGAGCGGTGATGTTGTCACCTAAGGCAACTTTCACGGAAACCATCGCTTGTGCGTTAACAAACGAAACTGCGCAAACCATCATCAAACCAGCAATGAAAATTCGTCGAGTGGAGATTGATTCCAGAATGGACACTGTGCGGGCTACGCCAAGGCTCAGAGATGGAAGTGGCAGGATTAAATGCTGGGTATGTGATAGAATGGGTCACATCTCACGGGACTGTTGGGAGATTAAGAAGAAACGAGCAAGGTCGCTATCTCCTATGAAGCCTAGATCAAACGAGGAGCAGATAGAATCCAGGAAGGAAGGACAGACGGCAGCGGAGTCGTTAAACTAAAAAGAGTCAGTTTGCAGGGGCAGAAGCTGACTCCCACAACCGATTGCCCCATAACCTCCATCCATGTTTCGAGAATAGCAAGGAGCGGTGATAGCTTAACAATTGAAGCCGATATTGATGGGAAGAAATGCATGATCACGCTGGATACGGGAGCAACTCATACGATTGTTTGTGAGGATATTATCGATGGAATTATGGAAGCAGCTAATGGAATGAAGTTACGAACGGCGACTGGAGAAAATTCAGCAATAAAAGGGAAAAAGGTCGTAAAAATAAGGATTGGGCGAAATTACTTTCAACACGAGGTGCTGGTTGCAGATATTGTAGACGAAGTCGTCTTTGGGATGGACTTTATGAGAACGAATGGCTTCGTGGTGGATGTTGGACGAGGTGTATTAACCTACGATAATATCGAGTTGTCACTTCACGTTAGCGCTATAGGAGAAACGAGCAGGCAAATTATAATGGATCATCGGGAGAAGCTGCCACCGAACTCGGAAACAATAGTATGGGCAAGATTGGATGGAGATTCTGGGTCACCCAGGTTGTGGGTTGTGGAAGCCAATGAAGCGGAGAGCGGAGCCAGAGAAATTATGATCGGGAAAGTCCTAGTGAAACCAGACAGCGATAATAGAGTACCAATTAGGACTCTAAATCTCTCGGATAAGACGAAAACCATCAAGAAAGGGACAATAATCGGAAAATGTGAAGAAATATCTGCGATAGTGAAGTGCGAGCAGAAAAATCCGATTAATACGAGTTCACCAGTGGTGTTAGTCGAGAAAAAGGATGGTAGCATGAGATTCTGCGTGGATTACCGAAAATTAAATGCTGTGACGAAAAAGGATAGTTACCCATTGCCAAGGATCGATGACACGTTAGACACATTATCGGGTGCTCGAATATTTTCAACATTAGATCTGCAAAGCGGCTATTGGCAAGTGGAAGTCCAGGAGGAAGATCGCGAGAAAACGGCATTCAGTGTGGGTAACGGATTATGGCAATTTAACGTTATGCCATTCGTATTATGTAACGCCCCTGCGACTTTTGAACGGCTAATGGAGCGCGTGCTAAAGGGATTACATTGGAGGACGTGCCTCGTATATTTGGACGACATCATCGTTATGGGCAAGGATTTCGACGAGCATTTAAGGAATTTGGCAGAGGTTTTGGATCTGATACAAGCCGCCGGATTGAAGCTAAGCCCAAAGAAATGCACACTATTTAGAACGGAAGTAAAATATTTGGGTCATAAGGTTACAACCAATGGAATCCATACCGATGAACACAAGATCGCAGCAGTGAAGGAATGGCCACGACCTAAAAATTTACATGAATTACGGAGCTTCCTTGGATTGTGTACCTATTATAGACGATTCGTGCCAGGATTCGCTAATATTGCAAAGAGTTTACACGAGTTAACCAGGAAGAACAAGGCATTCGAATGGAAGGATGATCAAGAAGAGGCATTTGTGGAACTAAGACGACGATTATGCGAAGCACCAATCCTCGCATACCCTATACCCAACGTTAAATTCATTTTGGACACCGATGCAAGTAATGATGGTATAGGAGGAGTATTATCACAGGCAACAAATGGTGAGGAGCGAGTTATTGCATATTACTCCAAGATGTTATCAAAACCGGAACGGAATTATTGTGTAACACGGAAAGAGTTGTTGGCTATAGTGGAATGTGTTAAGCACTTCCATAAGTACCTCTATGGCCAAAAATTTCTTCTACGGACTGATCATGGAGCTTTGCGCTGGTTGTTACAATTCAAAAATCCAGAGGGACAAGTAGCACGTTGGATCGAACGTTTGCAAAGCTACGATTTCCAAATTGAACATCGGAAGGGAAGCGCACATGGAAATGCCGACGCATCATCAAGAAGGCCATGTCCCGTGGAATGCAAGCATTGTGGGCGTGTGGAGGGTAAGGAAAACATCATTGATATTCGGCTTATGCAAGTGCTACCTGATGAGGAATGGACTGATGAAATGATCAAGAAGGAGCAATTACGGGATGCTGACCTGTCATTCATCATGGAACATAAGGAAAAGGAACACCGGCCCACATGGAGTGAGATAGCTGACAAAACTCCCATTGTAAAAGCATATTGGGCTCAATGGGATAGCCTCCACATAGAAAATGGATGTTTAAAACGAAAGTGGGAAAGCACGGATGGTAAAGTAAAACAATTGTTGGTAGTGGTGCCAAAAGATCGGATAGCGGAAATCCTCAAGGAGTATCATGGAGGAGCAATTGGAGGTCACCTAGGGATTAATAAAACATTAACCAAAATTCGTCAACGTTTCTACTGGTCCGGATATAGACAGTCAGTAGTAGAATGGTGTCGAAGATGTGACCAATGAGCGGCAGTAAAGGGACCAGCACGAAAAAGCCGTGGGACCATAAAACAATATAATGTCGGGGCACCATTTGAGAGAATTGCAATGGACGTGGCGGGGCCATTTCCGACCACCGAGAGCGGAAATAAATATGTGCTAGTAATAATGGATTATTTCAGCAAATGGCCGGAAGTGTACCCCATACCCAATCAGGAGACAACAACAATAGCGGATGCCGTGATCAACAATTGGATTAGCAGATTTGGTGTACCGATGGAAATTCACACGGATCAAGGAAGGAATTTCGAATCGGTGGTATTTCAGGAGATATGTCAGATGCTTGGAATCAATAAAACAAGGACGACGCCTTTACACCCACAGTCGGACGGTATGGTGGAAAGATTCAATGGCACATTGGAGGAATATCTAGCAAAGGTTGTGGAAAGGAACCAACGTAACTGGGATCGACATATACCAATGTTCCTGATGGCTTACCGATCAGCGGTACATGACACAACAGGAGTGACACCAGCGAAAACCATATTTGGGAACAATCTGCGATTGCCGGGAGATTTAAAGTTTGGGGCTGTTCCTTCAGCAGCTCTATGCGGACAGGATTACGTCGACCGGATGAAAGAGGAACTTAATGAAATACATCAATTTGGACGGGAGAAAATTCGGATATCAAGTGATCGAATGAAAGCTCGATATGACATACGAGCAAATAATCAAGGCTTCGAGGAAGGGCAGTTAGTATGGCTTCACAACCCGCAACGGCAGAAAGGATTATCACCGAAGTTGCAACCCACATGGGAAGGACCTTACACTGTCATTAAAAGGTTGAACGACGTGGTTTATCGCATACAGAAAGGACGGAAAGGTAAACCAAAGGTGGTGCATTTAGAGCGTTTGGCGCTCTATAGAGGAGGTGATCTGGATCCTGTTCGGGACGAACAGGCTTAGGTGGGGGTAGTGTTACGGTGACACCTAGATTAGAATAGAATACGTTAATTTCATTAATTGTTCAATTGCATTTATGATTAAATACTCAACATTTAGGCGTCATTTCTATACTAACATATTTGCTGCGCATTTAGAATTATTCTAGAAACAAATATTTTGGTATATAAGCGCGCGTAGACGTGGAATGCTGAGTATTATTTTAAACGTGATACAGTGAAGGTTAAATAGAAAGATTATTAAAGTGATTATTAAAGCGATTATTAAAGTGATAATTAAAAAGTGTGTTATAATTATAATAATTAATTGTGAATTTTGTGTTGTATAATAAATTGTGTTGTGTAAATAAATTGTGTGAGTTCAAATTTGAAGCAGTGTATTTATTCACAATCCAGTGATTCGAACCTTGATTGACAAGGCAAAATCGTAACAATATTAACACTTCCTTCAACAAAAAAAAGGTAAACAAAAAAAACTAATGTTGCTTTTGATGACTATAAACGATGCATTTTTCCGTACACCGATCCTTTCACAAAGAGAAACAAATCGAACACGCCCAAGTGGCTTCGTCAATAAATCAGCTAACTGATTCTTTCCAGCAATGTGCTCCAATTTGATTTCACCATTCAAGAATCTCTCCCATACATACAGATATCGAATTTTAATGTGTTTTGACCTTCGATGAAATTCTGGATTCATTGCTAATTTTACAGTACCAGCATTGTCAATATAATGTGTTGGAGATAACTCTGTCATTTCAATCAATTCGGATAATAAACGTCTTAACCAAATCAATTCCTTCGCCCCTTCACTAGCTGATATAGTTTCAACTTCGGTTGTCGATGTTGCTATTACCCTCTGCACCTGACTAGTCCACGATATGGCTCCACCGGAAAACATTGCTACTTGATTCCAATCCTGAAATGTTAGTTTCTCCATCGCTTGTGCAGCTTTATTTACTGCAAAAACAATGTCTGAATGAGACGCTGTTGTAAGATACATCAGACAACCCACTGCTTCACGATAAGGTACATTAGGTGAAGTTGCTTGAGACAGCGTTTGATTCTGTCATTTAATGTCTTTCCAGTATTTTCCTTGTGTACTTTTCTTGGCTCACAACAATTGATCCATTTTCTCGATTCTCTATTTTCATACCAAGAAAATTATCGAGAGAACCAGTCGTCGTATTAAATTCTCGTCGTAACATTCTTAAAAACTCGGCAATCTCTTTCTTTTCATTACCAACAACTAGACCATCATCGAAATAAATAACTACATACAATCGAACGTTATTGCTTATTCGATAAAAAGAGACAAGGATCTGCAAAACTGTTTTTCAAATCTGCTTTCTTCATGAATTCCATGAACCGTTTGTTCCAACACCGTGGCGCCTGCTTTAACCCGTATTAACTTCTTTTTAACAGACATACTCTTTCAGTACCGTCACCAAAACCTACTGGATGATCTAAATACACATCTTCTTCCAGTTTCATTTTATTAGCTACCGCTACACCTAACAAAGTTCGTATAGTATACAGAACTAAATGTTTCTTCGTAGTCGATTCCCTGCTTTTGTACATAGCGCTTCGCTACTAATCGAGCTTTGAAACGAGTACTTCCATCACTCGCGATCTTCTGACGCAAAACCCAGCGATTTTTAAAAAACTTGTGCTTCCTTTGGTCGTTTAACTAATATCCAAGATTCATTTTGTTTCAGAGATTCCATCTCTTTATGAATTGCCCTCCCTCTCATTCGACTTCAGAACTCCAGAGAATGAGTTTGGATTTATTATAGATACTCAACAGCCACTCCCGTCATCATTCAAAATTCATCACCCTCCATCCATGCTGGTTTTCTTCGTTGCCTTTCACTTTATGTTGGATCAATCGTTTGCTTCAATCCAGTTGAATTTTCTGTTTCGCCATGGACGACGTAAAAAACTCTTTCTCATATTTCAGATGGCAATTTTGACCGATTTTGGTCCAGGAGCTCTTCTCGCAAGACATCAAATGCCGCAATACCCCTGTGAAAATTGCAGACGACTTCTAGCTTGAATTTCAAGTCATGGCTCATGATTACTTTCTTTTTAGAAGTAATCCAGATTCGAAAACCATTTTTGTCATTGACATATTCAACAAGATGTCCGAATACTAAAATTTTCAAGTCTTCCTACTGACCGATTATACCACAATTCAAAAGGGACTTTATTCTGAACTGACGATTTCCTAGTGCGATTTAATAAATAAACTGCGGTGTCACAAGCAATGCCCATAGTCCTTTTGGTAATTTGCTTGGATTCAACATATAGTAGATACCGTGCTGCTTCAACGATAGTTCGATTTTTGCGTTCCTCTACACCGTTTTGTTTAGGCGGTGAAATCCATGGTTCTCGTCCTCTGCTTGCGAGTAATTCAACAACTCTCTTATTGTTAAACTCTTTACCTCCATTACACCTGAATTGCCTGACAACATGTCCATTTGCTTTTGCAACATGTCAATTTGCTATTTTTTCTTTGATCACATAGTTCAATCGTACATAATTTCTCTACGAGTAGTTTCAAATTTTGTTTTTCTGATGAAATTGTGTCCCAAAGATCCTTAAAATTATCATATTCCTTTCCCAATGTCGATAAAATCCGGCCATTCAATATTCGTTCAGACAGGATATTTTCGTTAAGTTTTGTTTTTTCGTCATTTAAATCTACGAACAACTTTTGCAATTTAACGACATGTGCGCTTACATCTTTTAATTAATAATTTTTCTTTAAGTTTAATAGATCCTTAGATGCAACTTCATTCAACATAATTTTTTTAAATTTAAATTTTTCTATTAAAATTACAAAACATATGATTTCTTTTATTGGAAATACGTATATTTACACTCAAACTATGCTGCTCGCTGCTGCTGCTTGGTGTGTTTCATCCTTTACTCGGAAAAGGCTTCAATTAACATATTCAGACGCTGCGCACCACTACGTGCAAATAGCGCACGTGTAATTTATCCCAGATTTCTTTCGCATTGTTACAAGCCAGCACGAGCTCAGCAACTGTTTTGCTTAACGCACTTGCAACTTTCGCATCGTTAGAAATATGGGTTGTGAAAGAGCGCCAATCGGAACCGCTGTATTGAAATTGGTGAAGAAATGCTTGCTATTGGATGACAGAAATGGTTAACAGTGCACACGCCGAGAATATTCCGGCAGTGGTCCATAGTGTAGGACAGAATCCATCGACCTCAACTTGACACCGATCGCAGCAACTGACCATTAGAGTCGCAACAGCCTGTGGAAAATACTATACAAAGACCTAGATTTTTTGCCTACAATGTCCAGATGACTCCGCAATTTGAAAGCAAATGACCATCCGCTTCGATATCAGTTCTCTACGTTAGCCATAGACCAGCTTCAGAATGACGTCGATCCCCGTATGGTCCCATTGTTGGCTTTGATTCAAATAATGAAATGCAAACGGCGAGATGTACTTCGTCTAATGCTAATTGTACGTATGGCCACTTTATAACTGTGATTCTCTAAAGAAATTCAAATAATTCAAATATACCGACCAAATGGCACAGTGGTTAAAGCTTTGGCGTTTGGATCGGGGGGTACCGGGTTCGAATCCCGATAGCTGCAAGAAGCAAAGGGTATTTTCATCTACAGATTACGATCGGTGATAAAACGAACTCATATCTATGACCCTCTGTCGAAGTGAAAAACTCATGGGCCGACCCATCTAGGCAGGCTAGCTATGCAATGTGCAGATGGTGATAAAGTCGGACCTATGCTGTAGCCGCGCGTATGTCCTATACCTGTACAATTAGCACTTGAGAAAATTGTTTGAAAGGAAAACAAACAAGTCAGTTATTTCCATCAAGTGTTTCTAAATCGGACTACTGGAACCACCTATATGTGACTAGCACATACGAGGACTAAATGAACTGTTCGTGAATGAAAAAAAGCAAGGTCTGAAATTAAAAACGGTTTCAAGACTTTTAAGAGCATTGTTGAAAATTTTTCAGGTGGAAGATGTCACTGAGTACGTGAACAGTGATTTCCTTAGTTTTATGGAAACATTTGTAATACGACATCAAACGGTTGTACCCTATGCAACCGGACAAAATGGCGTCGAGGAAAGGTTGAATAGAGTCCTTGTTGAGAAAGCACGTTATAGAGAGAGGCGGTTTGCCGAAAAATTTCTGGTTGGAAACAATGTCAACATCGTCGAATTTATGAAGTCGGACACCGTCTGGAGCACGTCAGCTTCCAGAGAAGATATAAAGTGAACGAAGACAACGTCTTGACTAAAATCATTCTTGGCTAGAATCAACTGTAACCAACAATAACACATCTCAAGACAGCAGATTATGCTGGTGAAAATCACGGTGTACATTTAGGCGACGATGATTGTGTATCGTATTTTTCGAAATTAGTGGAATTGAATGATTCTGTAGCAGTTGAGAAAGTGTTGTCGAGGTCAGATGCAAATTTATGGAAGTTGTGCTATCCAAGAGGGGTTCGTTGCTTTAATTGAAAAATAAATTGGGAATTGACAGACGTACCTTACTAAACTATAAACCTACGTGCAAAAAAGGGGTATCGACTATGAAAAGACCTACGCACCACTTGTACGTTAACGGTCGGTTATATTAGATCATATGAATTCTGTGACGGTCTTTTTACAAGGTGAATTGACCACCAGAAGAAGATGTAGCAACGGAGAGCAGAGTTTAGAATACGAAATTTGACAAAGTTCTTAGAAATAAAGGATTTAAAGACTCTGATCCATATGTGCGTATTATGGAGTCGATCAAAAACCAGAATTCTAAAAGCCTCGACAGACAGAGGATAACGTATCTACTTGCAAATTCGTGTTTCCATAACATAATTAAATGTATGAGCGCCAAAAAATTTCACAAAAGGATAATATGCACTATCAAACATTTCGGCAAAGAGAGGGCTTGAGAATATCTAATAAATCGGTTTAAACTTTTTATCACCTGATAAGCACGGGCGCTAGTGAAACAGATAGACCAGCTTCCTGTGATACAGAATTAACTTCAAGCCCTGATCTTTGCGAAATGGATTCAATATCTAAATAGACAAACGCGAGAAAAGTGTCCTCCTCGCCTTTGTTAAGTCAATTATTGAATTCTAAACTATTAATAAAAGCCGAATTCTAATGGATAGCAAGGTACCCGCAAGTACTTGAAGCTGAAGCAAGATGTCTCGATGGGTTTTGGTAATAGGAGCGATTGATAAAACCGGTAAGGAAATAAGTGATTCCCTAGATTAGTGTCCATCTCTGAAAATTTTGTTGAAGCCGCTAAAAGAAAATCATTTTGGTCCCCTTCATTCATACGTTATGATGGAAATGCAAATCTCCCACCTCTTTCGCTTTGGTGTAATAAAGTCATATTGGATTCAGCAGCTTCGGACATTTGGTCAGATTTGTAAACGTTATTTTCTACATGGCTAAAACGAACTCGTCTTAATGAGGGGCTTCAGAACAAACATCGGGTGTTGAAACGGATAGAAACATGAGTGATATAAAATCAAATGTGCAGTTGCAATATCTGTTTCACTATTCCCGATAGATTAAAGATTGCCCAGTGGTCAGAACATAAAGGAGAGTAAAGCAAAATCCTAGTACCATTAAGAATGAACAAAATCGTAGTTTTGGTTTAATACAACTCCTATTAAAGCATCATTAATTGATGGCCATAATACAATAGACATTCTTCTAGCTTTATTTCCCTAATTAGAAATTATAGCTTTGTACTACCTATACTGTAACAAGTTCGAAGTTGTGAAAAATTTAAAACTATCAGAAAACAAACAACCAATTTCAGTTTTTTTAACTTTATCATTGTGGGTTTATTAAAAATTAGAATATAATATGTTGAGTAGTGAATCTTAAACCTTTTTAACAATTTGAACAACATCTTCATCATTTAAAATATGTTCAATTCCAACTTTCTGCGGTTGATGCTTAACTGAAGATCCCCATACCAGACCACTAAAATAAAAATAACAGGCGTTAATTAAATACCATTAAATCGTGATAAAACGTCTACGCACTATTTAAATTCTCGTTGAATAGAGCGATGCAGTTTGTTACAAAAATCCGAAATACTACGTCTATCAATGTTTAGTACAACCGGCGAACTATAATCGGGAAGCTGCCCTTTCGGTTTTGTATAACTAAAATATAAAACGTAATTATTAATTGTAAGAATCAACTATCTCGCCTTACAAAATCCCTTACATTCTAATAAGTTTTAAATATTCCCACATCAATTCAAGCAAATCATCAAAATTCCATCGGTGATGAGCGGAAATTGGTACACAATGCGGAATTTTATAAATAACATCCAATTCTTCGATACTAATTTGATCAATCTTATTGAGCAGATAAATGCACGGTATGTAAATACGGTTACCTTCGATTACATCGATAAGATCGTCTGTAGTGGCATCAATACGCAATATTATATCCGCATTGTGAATTTTATATTCAGACAAAATTGTCTTGACTGTATCCAAATCGAGTTCGCTTTGCGCTACAGCTGCATTTAAATTAACACCACCCTTGTCCTTCTTGCGGAAATGAATATTCGGTGGATGTTTGTTGAGTCGGATGCCGAATCCTTCCAATTCATGTTCCAACAATTTTTTATGTAAAAGCGGCTTTAAAACGTCGAGTACCATAAAAATTAAATTACATGTTCGTGCTACAGCAATAACTTGACGACCACGACCTTTACCATCCTTGGCCCCCTCAATGATACCAGGCAAATCAAGCAATTGAATTTTAGCACCTTTATATTTGATGCAACCGGGAACAGTTGTTAAAGTTGTGAATTCGTATGCGGCGACCTCAGAATATACACCCGCTAAATTCGATAGTAATGTTGATTTCCCTACAGATGGAAAACCAACAAATCCCACTCTAGCGTCACCAGTTTTTGCTACTTCAAATCCTTCAACAGTTGCACTGCCGCCTCCTTTCGGCGTTATTAATTCACGCCTTAGTTTGGCAAGTCGTGCCTTCAATAAACCTAAATGTCCAGCTGTTGCTTTATTCTTTTGAGTTCTGGCCATCTAAAACATATACAATTTCTCCATTATTGAAATCTCTAGACATTATAACCTCACTTTTTATGTGAACAATCTTACCTCAGACTCAATAGCCGCAATTTTCTCTAAGATAGTACTCATTTTTAGTTATTACTGTTACGTCCTCTTCGGTTATAAATTTATCAGAAAATTCATTAAATCTTTCGTTTTATTCAGGAATTTTATACAAATTTTCTGTTGACTTGTCAACTATCGGCAACGACGAGCATGGACGTGTGGAAAAATACTTTTTACATTCTTAGCAAATGTCAAAATTTTGTGTCGCTCAATTTATCTTGGCCGCAGATTTTATAAAATTCTGAATTAAAAAACATCCAACCTCTTTTTTTTGTACATTTGAAAGAATTAGATGTAAGAAATTAAACTAAATTACTGTTACGGATAGTTTTTATTGGACAATTTTATTTTATTTATATTTTTTAAATTTATATTGACATTTTTATGAGCAATATTTTGCTCAATTTTAAGTTTCATTCCGCGATCCACAGATGGGAGAATTTTTCATTTATTTGTCCGAATGAAATTCTGAATGCAACCAAATTGTTTAAATTTTGAAAGACAGTGGTTGAAACAAAATTTAATTTCCAACATCATGGCTGGACCAAGTAAG
Organism: Nephrotoma appendiculata; assembly: GCA_947310385.1. Classification (NCBI taxonomy): domain Eukaryota; kingdom Metazoa; phylum Arthropoda; class Insecta; order Diptera; family Tipulidae; genus Nephrotoma; species Nephrotoma appendiculata. Next base: position 129,971,882 of record OX371223.1, on the reverse strand, counting down.
TAAACAATTTTTTTCTTTAACGCTTTTGAATTTTAACAGTTTTAACACTTATGAAACAGAAGTTGGGTTTATTACCCAAAATTTTATAAATATTTTACCACACAATAACTATAATATTTATATTCTGTGTATGCTCACATGTTTTTAATGTTGGAAAACAGTACGTTTTTTTCGAACCAATTACTGAGTACACCTAGAGTGAATTGTTATTAAATTTCAAACAATGCGATATACTATTTATGTAGGTATTTGGATTACCACATTTATACGAAACCAACCTCTTCCCTCCATTTAATTTCATTTATACCACCTCTGAATTCCATTAATCCTGGTTCTAGGTAGTAATAGGCATGTAAATAATCTAAAAAGAAGTCCTGTGACCCTATTCTGGTAATTTCATGGGAATAAGGAACTGGGGGCAAGAATTTACATATAATTTCTGTTTAAACTATTATTTTTCTTTCATACTATAGTAAAAAGTTAGTGGCAATTTTTTGGAAACAATAAAAATGGGAAAAATTTGCCCTGCCAGTCTCGCGTTGAAAATATTATTTCCAATTTCTAAAAATTTACATCAAACATTTTTCCTCAGTAGGCCAGAAAGAATAATTCAAACAGAAATTATATGAAAATTCTTTCCTCAATTCCCCCGGGAATTACCAGAATAGGGCCGGCCAGTGGCATCCCTTGTAACATAGAGAATTAGGAGAAATATTTTCTTAGCAATTTTTGTCTAAATTGTATTGTATTTGGGCTACTGAAGGAATAAGTTTGGTGTAATTATTTTCGAAACAAAGTTTAATGGGAAAATATTTTTCCCTATAAAAAATTCTGGCAATCGAAATTAAGTTTCGGAAGTACAAATTCCGAATTTATTCTGCCATGTGCTGTTCTGTGCTTATCCGCAACGGTGATTTCTTATTCATTACTCATGACCTAATTAGTTTCTTTTACTTAGTAAACTAAAGCATAGTGATCATAAACAGTTTGACCTCGAGATTTTTTGCTGATTTGCTATACTGCCGAAGTGAAAAAGTAGTTTTTAAAAAATCTCGTGATGCCTTGGAAACTAAAAGTCTGACTGATCGGAATAAACTTTCATACTTAAGTTTTTTCCATAAATTGGGAGATCCCAGTGATTTTTGGTCAAAATCGGTTCACCGGAGATCTTGCGAAATAGATGGAAATCACTGCATCGAAAGTGGCAGCTTGCGTGGAAGCTCTGTAAATTTTTGCAATGATGTTGAAAACGTTAGCAATTACAAAAAATGATAAAGGATTCAAATAAATTTTCAACCAACTAGGGTTGACTTTATTGGTTTTCTGAAATGTAAGCAGAAATAAATATTTTTGATTATACAACACAGTTTTTACCAAAAGTCCGGTAAACTTTATTTTTCGCTTTAAGAATCAAGTGTGGTGTTGGAGCATGGTAAAAGAAAAAAGGGCGTTGGCCACAACATATTCACCTCTCCATTTTTGTTAGAAGAAAACATATGAAAGCTCCGAAGTACAAGGTGGCAAAAAATCGGTCCAGTTTTTCTCAATTACTACACAGAAATAGATTGTATACGGAAGACCTCTGGGGTTGAAAGATAGCTTTTCCTTGTAACGAAAACATTGTTTTCTTGTATCAATACCAGGGCGTGACTAAATCTCTATAATCTTTTAATTTTTACTCAACTTATGAACCATTTTCTATTACCAAAATTACTGATTCTGACAGAAACCGAATGAGATGTTTCGCGCTGTAAGAATTTGGACTCCTCCTCGCCGACTAGTTCTAAAGTCCCGAGTCTTTAGAAATCATAGTCCAAATTGGTGAATTCCAAGCTTTACACTAACTTCAGTTAAATAAACCTTCTAATATTGAAACAATATATTTTTTTATATCCTAGGGAAGAAAAACGAAAGGCATCGCACTACCACTCCTCTTCTCTTTGGTCTGGCCTTGCATTCGTTACTCAATAAGTAAGGAACTACCATTGCACATAGGTTAACATTTCCTCAACCCAGTGCCGATTCACAGACATGATGGTACACCAATTTGTTGAAAATAGTTTCTATTAGAATATTAGCCACACACTTTGGTTGTGAATGTTTTACATAGTCAGAAAAACTTAGGACTAGTCGAACAATTAATCAAAAAATAAATTATTTCTGGACCTTGGAACTTTAACTTTTTATTACCTAAGGCCTAGGTAGGCTAATAATTTGCATAATATGACCAATTTATCTCTGACGAAATAAAATAAAAACGTTTGATTACAGGTACTTCTACAAACTTCCAAATTAATAAACCGTTTGCCCCGGCAGCACCTGTTGGCAACAGTTACAAAAAATTTACCGAAATATTACAGAATCGTGAACAGAAACCGGTAGTTAAAAAACAAAATGCTTCACATTTTGTTCCGTTACCAATTCCAAAACATAATCCTCCAATCCGACAAGTGCCTCAAATTGTTAATAAATCGGATAAACCAACTGCTATTCACGAAAATTCAGATATCGATATAAACAAGAAGAAAGACTCGAAACCGCAAGATCTATTAAAAACTATGAGGTTGGCAACAGGAACTGTGGAGACAACAATGAAATGGTTTAAAAAATTTGATTCTCAGTTAATGCTTTATGAGGTTTATGGTTAGTTTTTACAAGTGAACCGATCAATTAAAATTTTATATAAATTTACATTTTTAGCGAATATTCTATCGATACGGCAAGGTAAACATGCAACGGAAAAAATTTTGCTGCTACGAAACAGTACTGGTCCCGTGCTCCAGGCTGTTTTCTTTGAAATCGATTTTGTACTACCGAATATTCGAAATGGTAACATTAAATTATTTTTTGGAAATTGTAGTGTACCTAACACAAGTTTTTCGTTTCCGGTAGGTGATTTGGTTAGATGTGTTGGACGCAGTTTGGATAACAGCAGGCTTCAGATTCTAAAAATCAAGAAGATTACTGCTAAGGATATGGAAAATGCAGCGAGGTTAATGGCCATTAGCAACTTTACGCTTAACAAATGAAGGACGCTAGGTAGGTTAACATTTATTTGTATATTATTTATATTATTTATATCTTTAAGAAATTAATTGTATACACATGGAAAAAGTTTGAAGAGAAGGCTTCAAAGCTACAATTTTCCTAATTCACGTGGTTAGCTCCGAAAATACAGTGAAACAACTGTCTGTAAAAGAACCTGACTCATTCGTTGGATTATACGAATAATTTACTTTTCAATATTCTTGAAGTTGCCAAAAATATCGCATGCTTTACATTTTTAATTTTTAAATTGACTACGATTTTATTCAAATTTGAACTTAATAGTATGTATTGATATATTTACCGTATTTCTTGACACCAAATTGTGCCAAGTTCAGTTAACATTTCGTCAAAATTTATGATCGAAAACCAAATTTTGATTTCTATTCTATTTCTATACAAAATTTGCACTGAGTCAAACTATTATGTGGTCATGATATACAACAAATGTTCACAACACAAATATGATGAGTTTTTTGTATTTTTTTGTTATGACTTGTGAATAAATATGTTATAACTTGTGTAAAAATATTTTCATTTTACTAGTTAAGGCACTTTTCTTATCTCGACTATTGTATTATCGTGAATTAAACGTAAATGGATTTATTTTTAGGTGACACCTCCAAACTTGCCGAATTGCTGACTGTTTGGTTAGAATATATCCTGACCACAATGTTTCTCGATTGAGAAGAAAGATTGTGTTAATTAATAAAATGTTTTGTTAATTAGTAAACGAACAGTTACGTAAACGCATAATTAGGTAATTAATTAAAGACAAGCCGCCAGATGAACAGAAAAATGTAAAAGATTCACTTAATATGTGTTAATTTAATTATACAATTAACATTATTTATATACTGACAATATTATCTGAATATATAAGAAGCAGATTTCTAAAAACCAAAACGCATTTCTCAATGGTAAGAGCAAATCCTTTATCTATAGTTGAGTTAGCGCATAAAACTTTGAAAAGCTTCTAAACTTATGCTGGCAAAAGATCAATTTCTTTAACTATCGTAAAAAATTCGATTGTTGATGATTCCATTAATATTCTGTCATGCAGTTTATAAGTTGTAACAATAAATTAGATAGATAAACTGTGCTACCGACTTCAATATATTTAACAAACCACCATAAACACCTTAACAAAAATAAAACTATAGAAGAGATGCAGTAGCTATAAAGAGCTTCAAAGATTGAGGAACAAACCGCAAAACTTACTCAATCTAAAAATTCCGGAAAAATACACCAAATTTTAACCAAAGAGGAACGAGTAAAACCGTATTTTGTATGGCACTAACGAAGATAGAACAGTGCTTCAAAAGATACTAAGAGCGTGGTGCCTCTACGATTATCTCAATGAAATAACATAAATTCTTGATTAAAATGATAGAAAAAATTAAATAAGCATTAAGAATGACAATCTTTTACAGTCAAGAATGACGTAGAAACATCAGCTATACGTGCCACACTAAACCTTTTTTGTTTAGAGTTCGGAGAGCGCGTTTCGATTTTTTTTTAAGTGATATAAATTGAAAGAAGTAATAAAATTTTACTTCAGGGAGCCTATTTGGGAAATCGTTTCGAATTAATTTTCGATTCGATTGATCATTTCGATTCGAACATGATTTGATGTTTGGGAAATCGATTGAATATAAAACTTACACTCTCAAATAAACAATTGTAATAATAATTTAAATCTTGGCAATACTTTGACATTTAATTGCAATTATATTTTTTGTTTGGCTTTTCTCAGCAAACTTTTTTCCGAACAGAGGAGGATCGAATTGGTGGTTCATGACTATTTGATCGTGCTTCAATTTCATCCCAGAGCCGCTTATTGATACACGTGCATCTGCAGTTAGGTTGTAGCCTTTCGCAAAGTCCGGATGTTCTTTCATAAACGTGACCAAAATGTCAAATTTATTTAAGGTCGTATTTTTGGCTGTCCTAAATTATGTAAAATAAAGTTTAGTTAAAAATTACATTTTAAATTCCTATAAGATAATACATTTCTTAAAGTAAAAAGACAGTTTAATAGATATGTAAAAATTCTATTATTTTATTATATGTATTTTATAGTAATTCATTAAACGATATTTTATTTTCAAAATTGTGTGTGCATAAGTAAAATCAACGTACTTAATCAACGTGTTTTTAAATTTTACGTTGTATTCGCCTTCGTGAACAAAACTAACTACGAATAAAAACTCGTTCATGATCGTAGAATTATTGCTCGTAATCGAACTGCCCGATATGGGAAATTTTCGATCGTTTCTTGTTATACGTTTTCGTTTAAATAAAATTCCCAAATACCGATGATTCGAAAATGTCGTTCGATTGATCGAATTCAATTTCCCAAATAGGCCCCCAGGACAAATAATAAAATTCATTCCTGAAAATTTTTCCAATTAGCTAACACAAAATTCAAACTTAATTGCATTTCAAGTCAACTGAAGGTCCCAACAGTAAACATTTGGCCAAAACCAAACAACCCGTCAAATTACCCGTAAGATTTCTTGTAAGATGACCCTTCTTATACGATGATCCTTTTCCTAGTCCGATCATTATATCCCTTTTTCAACCAAGAAAACAAAAAAATTGGCTCAGTTTTAGTCCAACTCACACAAATGTGTGAGTAAAAAATCATAGTATGTAATTGCGTTGTTGATAAAAAATTTCGCTTGATTTGAAGTACAACCAACATAATTGTGTGTATAGATATAGTGTGTTTTTCGGGCGAAAATAAGTTAAAAAGGAATTCACAAATGTGTAAGTTGGTTCAAAAAACATACAAAACTAAATTTTTGACATTGTACTTTGGCCCTACCCGCACAATTGTGTTAGTAAATCACTAAAGGGATATCATAATTAATAAGGAACAATCAGTAACTTAACATTTTATGTAACGAATAATAGAGATTCACATAGCCATCTAGTACTTGTTGCAATAGATGAAAGCTATCCAATTTCGCAAAAATATCATAGCATAGCGGAATTGCGATGGGTTCTAATTTCGAGACCGGGTCGAGTCCGACTTTTTTCCTTTTGTATTTTTTTCTTTCTGCTTGAAAGGTTTTGATAAAAATTGGTGAGTTGGTTTTCGAGTACGAAGAAGTAATTTTGGGAGATGGCAATATGTCCTGATTTACGGAAAAGTTTGTTTACTGGAATCTGATCTTGTATAGGGCTTGGATATTTTATAAAACTTTTTTTCGATTTGGATTATGATAAAAACTGGTGAGGCATGTTATGTTGCGTGATGTTTCACTATTTTGAAGCAAGTTGCCACATTTTGCGTCATATTTCATCTTGTTACGTTATGTTGAGTCGCGTTTCGTGGTGTTGCGTCACGGGTTGTCTAACTTTAGCTGCATACCACAATAGTCGGGTAAATCGTTTACTACGGTAAACATCGGATTTAGAACAGATTTTTCGATCATTTTGCCATAGAGTTTTTGAAAAATAATTGAATTTACCGAAAAATTTACTTATAATTGACTTTTACCTTAAGTTTGGCACACAGCCATGGCACCCAAACTGGGTATCGTTGGGTCTTTTTTAAGGCAAGTCGGGAGTATAGTCAACTAGGAGGTAACTAGGCCATTTTTAACTGATAATTATGAAATTTGGTGTGATAGATGAAAATTCTTTAAACGATCAATAATTGTATATCAGTATTCGAGACTGGGTCGAGCCCGGGGTTTTTCTTTTGTTTTGTTATCTAATCGAAAGAATTTGATAACAATTTGAGAATTGGGTTTCGAGTAAAAATAAGTGATTTTGGAAGGTGGCAAGATGTCCTGGTTTACAGTCAAGTTTGTTTACTGGAATCTAATCCTGCATGGGGCTTGGATCTGTTTTATAAACTACTTTTTCGGATTGGATTTTTTATACAAATTGGTGGGGGATGAGTCTTGTGTATTGACGTGTAACGTAAATAATGTTTTTATATTGGATCATGTAGCGTTTATATTGGATCATGTTTTTATATTGGATCAAATGCGTAACTATGTAGACCATTTATTAACCGATCATGTTGAAATAGAATATGAGAATAGGAATTGGAAATTATTTTTGGACGGAAGGCTAAATACGACTATCTAGGATGGAACTGAGCTGTTTATGATGGAATGAGGTAAGGGAATGAAAATAGGATTTTAAAACTATTTCTGAAGGAAGTTATGGAATATGCCAAAGTGATTTGAACGGTGCATTTTTTTAACTAAAGGTTTCTAACTCAATTGGCCGAGTGAATTTCGAGTTACGATGATCATGAATACTGTACTTGAATCGCAAACATTTTTTTGTGATTAGCTGTGCACCCAAAGGGTAAACCTAATTCAAGCATGCTAAATTCAATGGTGCTAGTCCCATTTCAAAGTTATTACCCTCTTTTGAGATATCGCTTTCGACATGTTTTGGCTCTGAGTCAAAAATTTATCAAAATATACAATCATTTTCACGTTGATAGGGCTGGCACCATTATGATTTTCGTTTTACTTTCTTCAGCAACGTTGTTACGCAAGTCAAGACAAACACGGTTGCCTTTGCTGAACATATCAAGACCAAAAAACCACACCTACATTCACATTTTGTGATATTTCTTTTGCTTTTCATTTCGACAAAAAACATTTTTTTTATCATTTTTTGTCCATTTATTGATTTTAAATCGATTGAAATCGATCGAATAAACATCGTATCGACAAATATAGATACAATAGGAACAATTTAAAAGAAAATTAAATCGATCGAAAGGAATCGATAAACAATCGCCAATCCTCGGGATTACATGCATTGTGCATTGTGGATACCAAACAACGGATATCAGTGCAAAATGTGAGTGAATTATTCTCAATTGATTTGAAAAAATCGTAAAATGACGATGATGATTTATTGCTCCATATATCCGAACATTTGGAGCCAAAATGTTCACTTGTTTTAAATCCTTTGACAAAAGAATGGCTTACCGCTGCGATAGTTTCAGGCGTCGCACCATAGTATCCACCACGATTTTCGAGATTTCAATAGCCGCGTTTCATTGGCGTTAGTAAAGTACTCTCAAGTACTTCTAGCTACTCATAACTACTCAATCAACATTTTTGTTTTCTTATGTTTTCCTTCTAACTAACAAATTTGCGTTCCGTTGAACATCTACTCACAAGTACTTGCAAGTAGTTCTAAAAACGGCAATGGAACATGGCCAATGTGATTGAATGGCGCAGTGGCATTTGATGGTTGATATATTGATGCAGATGTTTCTCCGGTTTCATCAGATTCAAGTGTTAGTGGTAAATATTCTTCAGTTGGGTTTCATCTTTCCAGAACCAATTTTTTTTTCTGTTTGTACCGAGAATATAATTCATGCACCCATAACATTGAACTGGATCATGTCCTTGTGGTTCTATCCATATCATCGGAACACCAAATGACATCTGTGTAATGACATCTCAGTCATCTATGTAGATGGAAAATGCATGCCGTACAAACAAAAGACGGCGTCCAATTTACACCACTGGCACCTATTGTGCCAATTTTTTAACTTTTTAGAAGTATTGATTTCGAGAATAATCTCTTCGATTTATTTTTACTACTATTGCATAATTTACCCATGTAGCAATTTGGAGTTCGAGAACGGTTCATAAACCGTAATTTAACTTAGGTTGAAATAATGCAGAAGTTTAAAATTGGTTTATTTTCCGTTAATCTAACGTTTCACTAACCGTCGATCGACAGGCGTTTTGACAGGTAATTACTAACCTTAGTTGCATTACTATATGGTTAAACAACCGTATACAACTAACTTGAGTGTAACGTACTAGTTTCAAAAAGGTTATTGTTTAACCGTTAATCGCAGAAGCATAGTAGGGTTAGAAATAATTCGTTATTTTTCCTAAACCCATATTCAACATTGAAGTTATTCACTTTTCGAGTTAGGGATGTACATGAAATCAACTAATAAGTTGGGATCTACTGGTTATGCAACCGTTGCTATAACAATTAAATTGAACGTTATTTATCGGTTGTAATCCAACTTTTGCAGAGCTACAGGGTGTTCCAGTTATGAATACCATAAATTCATCAGCTGAATCCAGATTCAAAAATAAGTCGAAAATATCTTAACAAGATTTTCCTATCTTTTAGTACCGTAGTTGAAATAATCGTTTCCTCGCTTAATCTGTGTAATGTAAGATTACTAGTTTTTATGGTATGCTTGAAATAAATTTAATTCTCTTTCTAATCTAATTTTATACTAAATCGTCGATTATTTCAACTACTAAATTGGAGCATATAGGAAATGTTTTTAAGTTATTTTCTACTATTTTTCGCTTAATAATCAGCTGGTCAACATAAAGCACATATTCATAATTGGCACACCCAGGAACTGGATTTTAAAAATGGGTAAATAATAAAACTAAATATTAAAATAACAATTTTTGAATAAATTTATCATCAAAAAGTATATAATTTATATTTCATTAAATAAAATTTAAAATAAGAACATAATCACGGAGTCTCACGTTGAATAGTTACAAAGTTCTGTAATATAAAAATAAAAATGTTCACCAATTCAATTAAAAGAGAATATATCAAATATAAAAAAGTGATATAAAAATAATTGTTGGCATATAATACACCCAATTTATGCCAGATCTGCATTCGGTTTACCTCCGTTAGTTGATGTTACAACCTTGTCATGTTTTGATTTGTTTCTAAAAATATAAAACATAATATAAAAATGAACCTTATTGAGAGAACGCTCAATTTAACTTACTTAGGTCGCTGTCTAAATTTGGTTGAACTTAGGTTTAATAATGGTTGAAATCAAACGTAAACGTAAATTGTTAACTCATAATTAACACGAATGTATCTTTGGTTGAAACAGGAATCAAGAAAGGTTTATTTCAAATCAATAGGAATCCACGCTTGTATCGAAATTCCAAGAAGATTTGAAATGACGTATTTCAGGCATATCGTGCCTAAGTAAAATAGTCACAAGATCATTTAACACAGTATGTGCCACTTTTGATTTATTGCCTATGACTTCAAATCACTTTTAATTATTTTTACACTATTAATTTCGTGTAACACTGGATCACATTAACCTAATTATTTGCCAAAAAATAAAACAGCAAATACAAATGTAGATACACTAATTGTGTATCTATAGTACATTTGTATTTGCTGTTTCATTTTTTGCCAAATAAGAACGCCACGTCTTTTAAATGTATCCCGAGTAACAGATTATTCCGCGTTTTAATAAATTAAATTTAGTACTAGCATTTAATTAACTTCACAGTGAGAAACTTACAAGTACTTTGATTGATTGATTGATTGATTGGAATGTGCGACCAAACCTAAGTAAGATTCCCGGGTGACGCCGGGCCCATCCGCACATTCTTTTACACATAACAAGATGGAGGGATAGGAATGGTATATTAATTATTATGGAAATTGACCCGGTTTCAGACACCTAAGTAGTCAATAGTTAGTAAATTGTTAGTTGAAATGTAATGTAAGACGGTTAACACAAGACAGCACAATTATTTAAAATATGGTATAAATCTCAGCAAACAGAATCCTAAAAATTATATTAAATTATCTGCAATAAAACTTAAAATATTTCCAGTGGTGGTTTTTACTATTAGGAATACTAAAAGAATGGTAAATAATGAAGTATTAACTAATTATATTAAAACAGCTTAATGTAATAATTATCATTAATTAATTCAATTCAATTCTCCTGAAAAATATTATATAAAATTAGTCAAATTCAAACTACCAAATAATTAGTATATAATAATAGTACTAACCAGAATCAAAAGTATCATTATAGGACTTCGAGAAAAACATTAAAGCTTATAATTATGTATTAATAAGTAGCAGCGACATTTCTCGTTCACCAATAAAACCTGTTAAAGTATAATTCAACAATAATTAATACTAACAATCGAAGCACCATGGTCATCATTAAAACAGTAACTGCCAACTCCTAATTAAACGAGGAATAACCCATGAGCATCCTGAAATTTAAATTAATTAGCTTTCTGTTCATAATCAATAATTAATTTCCTGTAACTTAGTAATGTAATCATTACTGTTCAAATTCCTAATTTTTTAAAATAATAGAAATAAAAATTAAAATATAATGATTAATATATTACAGAATTATCAACAAAAAATCAGAATAATAAATAATTAGTTTTACCTATAATGAAACCAATTCTCCTAAAAATGATGAATCAAATAGAGTGAGAAACTTACAAGTACTATGATTAAAAACTAAAAAAAGTTAGCGTTACTGGTTAGAAGAAGAGTTGAAATGGTGATAGTATATAACCAATTAGTCAAACATAAACTATTTTCCAACTAAAATTCAACTTTGGTTGAACTTAGTAATAATTAAAGTCAAAAATCAAACCTAAAAGTAAATTGTTAACCCTAAATTAACACGAATGTCTCTGGTTGGAACCGAAAAAGTTCAAAAATGGTTTATTTTAAACTAAGAGGCACCCGCACGACGTTATTGCTGTTGACGTCATTGCTTGACGTCATTGCTGTTCGCATCTGACAAGCTTACAATACCTCGATTGTTGTCGTCGCCGTTTACATTCCTTACGGATCTGAACGGAATGTTTACAACACGTTTATCAACTACATCGACTCAGCCGTCATACCTTCAGTTCGTCCTTGTGATCAAATTATCATGTCCGGTACCCGGTATATCTTGGAACGATAACGACTGTGTGTTCGCTTCATCCTCAACTGATGAGAAAGCATTGACTACCATCGATTACTTCGCTTCCATATCAACAACGCAGCTTAACCGTTTCAGCAACAGTCGAAATTCCTGGACCTGCTATTTGCCAGCAATGTCTTGCATGGCGATGTTGGATGTTGCTCCGTGCTTGGACTTCCGTACCATACTGGACGTGAGAGCATTTATCATCCAATTATGATAATTATTTTGATAATTAAATGTACGACTAATTATTTTTCTAGTGATTTTCACTTTAATTTTATAATGGCTGACTATGTATCCTTGAATGAATTTCTCAGCACTGCCGATTGGGACTTTTTTACAGCGCGGTGCCGATTTGAATGATACGGCCCATAGATTCAATGAGCTTTTCGGGAATAGTATCGAAAGACACGTTCCGCGGGTTATCAATAATAAACCCGGCTTCGTGAGCCATGGAATAACACCGAGTTAATGGTGCTCGAGAAACGACGCAACAAGTTTCATTCCCTGTACAGTCTTTACGGCGTAGATTACTATACCGATTTTGTCAAAGCCCGCAAGGAATTTAAATCCCTCAATTGGTCCTTTTACAATATGTAGTGCAAATCGAGCAAGTTTTGATATCCCAAAAAATTGTGGAACTTCATTAACAGTAAGAAAAATGTATCTGGGTTTCCGCCGAATATGTCCTACCAGACGTTCACCGCCAGTCAGCCATCCGATATTTGCAATTTGTTTGCATCGATCTACAAGCCGCTTCGGTCGACAGACACTGGGTGTCCTACTACTTCCACCTCCATTGTATTTGATCATTTATAATTCACCAAACAGGAGCTTCTGGATCAAATGCTCCTTCTTGTCGTTAGTACGGGAGCGGGTCACGACAGTCTTATGTGTTTACGACGGAAAATCTCATGTGTTCATCCAATTTTCAAGGCGGATAATAGAAGTGAGGTAAGTAATTATCGTGGGATCGCCATCCTCCCTGTCTTACACAAACTGTTTTAGTCCATGGTTCACTTCCATACCAAGAGACTTATAACTCCTTTTCAGCATGGATTTTATCCCCGTAGGTCTACACCTAACTAACTTGTCCTCTTTTTGTGGTTATTTATTTGACAGTCTAAATTCCCAGCAGCAGCTTGGCGTTGTCTATACCAGCTTCGCAAAGGCTTTAGATGTGATTGATCACTCTATTCTTATTAGCAAGTTAGAGAGTCTCGATTGTCATTTGATTCCCATCGACTGGTTGCGTTCTTACCTCTCAGATCGCTGGCAATCCGTTAGGATTCTGGATTCTTTTTCTTCACTATTTCGGGTGCCATCTAGCGTGCCGCAGGGTAGTCATATCGGCCTACTGCTATTTTCATTATTTATTAACGGCATTGTAAAATGTTTTAAGTTTGCCAACTGCCTCCTCTGCAGATTTCCGCCCGGGTCTCTAACGTGTTAGACTGCAAAATGTTACAAGATGATTTAAACCGCTTTTGCAGTTGGTCAATTAACAACATACTCCCTTTAAACGTGAGTAAATTCAAATCTCTTAATTCTTCCGTATCCACTCGTCTGTTTTTTTATCAATATCAACTGTACAACGAAACCATTGATCGGGTTGAGTTCATTTCGGATCTTGGTGTGATCTTTGAATCTGATGCTATACATTTACCATACATGTTAACGTCATAATTTCAAAGTCGTACATTATGCTTGGTTTCATTAAACGAAACTGCAAGGACTTTACTGACCCGTTAACTTTGACATCATTATACGTCTGCTTTGTTCGGTCTATCATCTCCTGTTTGGTCACCCTCCTACCACTGTCATTCTGAGAGGATTGAGAATATCCAGAATCAGTTTATTTTGTTCGCGCTACGACGTTTACCATCCATGTGTGCTGTAGATTACGTTCTTCCGCCTTATCAGAATCGATGCAATCTTTTGAAACTGTGACGTCTAAATAATCGCCGAGGTATAGCTTCCGCGCTGTTTGTACGTGATATCATTAATTCCCGTGTCGATTGTATCGAGTTTCTAGTATATGTATGCTCCCGAACATCGGATGCGTCAACGCAATGGAGCCTAATTATCGACCGAACGGTAACGAACTACGGTCTTTCTGAACCAATTCCGACTATCACTTGTCGAGAGATTCGATATCCTACTATCACTTGTCGAGATTAAAGAATTATATTATAATCTTTTGTAGTCGAGCTTATGTGCTGTAATCTTTTACCGATTGTTTTGTTGTGCATGTAGGCACCATTTATAAATAAATAAATAATTTCGGTCCTTTTTTGATTCTGTGCAAAATGTTTTTATTGAATTTAGTGTACCTATGATTTTCAGTTTTTATGTGTTGTACGAAATTTAATTTTATGTACTTTTATTTAAATTTGGTTATGTCGTTGATGTGTTCTTTATATCTGATTTAAAATGTGCGTCTGTTTGACCTCAGTATGCCGATCTCCAGTTGAATTTAGCCTTACCTGTGTATACGGTTCTCTGCACAGGTGGACCCATGTTTCTCTAGCTGGAGTCTTCTGTGACAAGATTTTGCCAAAACTGACAAGACCCTGTCTTTTTGGGAAACATGCGAGAAGGCTGGGTCTACAGGCGAATGATTTTGTAGAAGTTGCATGGACGAAGAGGAGGAAGAGACTTAGATAATTTCCTATTATGCGCGTGTCGGGCACTATCGTACAGAAGGTATTGGTATTTGGGCGTGTACAGTATGGCCAGCCTTTCAGTTCACGCGGACTGTGGAGTGCGAGATATTTTGCGCTACGTACGTAGCTGCGAATGGTTTTGAACACGGGTAAAAGGGAAATAGGATCCTGTGGTATCATAATGGGCCACTACTGGTCTAAGTGTGCGGAAGCAGCCACTCCAATCTAACCTAACCTAACTTTGGTCTAAGTAAAACACACACACACACATATGGTGAATGTGGTTTTACGGTCTTAATATCTTCGGCAAAGTGGTTTGTCTTGACTTGTGCAACAATTTTGCTGAAGAAAGCATAACGAAAATCGTAATGGTTCAAGAGCTATCAACGTGAAAATGAGTGTATATTTTGACAGATTTAAGACTCAGAGCCAAAACATGTCAAAAGCGATATTTCAAACTAATGACTAGCATCATTGAATTCAGCGTACTCGAATTAGATTTACCCCTGGGTGCCCAGCATGTAACTTTTTTAAATAGCAGTGTTATTATTTTTGTTAAATCTATATTTTATACCTTTCGTTTTATACAGGTAATAATACTAATACATAAACAATTAAAAAAGACGCAAACGGTTCGTAAATATTCCAATAGGTCTTTAAGCTAATTTCTCGAATTGTATACCTTGAATAGCGCTTTCAATAAATTTAATGCTTATTAACATTTCTATATAAATATACGACTTCGTACAATTAAAATTTTTTAATCAATACTTACCAAATTTGGGGAAAACTAAAATATAATTTGAATCCAAATATAGCTTATCGATTTCTTAAAAAGAACCTGAAATAAAAGGTTCGTGCTCAACGCGCAATTCAGCTTCCGCGATTATATTTTGGTTTCAATATTTCTACTTCGACTGTAGTTTATATTTTGTACCATTTTTGCTAGTTTACGTTCGTTCGAATCGAAAATTATATTTTGTGAATGCTTTTTGTGTTCATAATTTTTTTTTGTGTTCAGTTCAGCAACAGTTGTCGTTGATTTGATATCAATATAATAACACAACTTGTAACATTAATAAAATATTATTACGAAACAATAAATTTTATTATTTTCTATTTATTTTTGTTTTGTTTAATTTTTTTTTTTTTTAGAAATAATAAGAAATTTAAACATAAAGTGAACAGTTTAAACAAATCAGTATAAAGTTGAAGTGCCTATACATCTAATAAGAAGATTTTGAATTATGGTGGTCGTGTGTTATAATCAATTATAATTATTGTATTTACATATTAGATATAATAAAAGATTTCAATTATTATTGAAGTGTGGAATAAAAGCATGTGTTTCTTATTTTACTGAAGTTAAAGTGTAAAATAATAATTATGATGTGGCGTATACAAACAAATCACACAATTAATTATTTAACTTCATAAAATATTATTACAAATTGTTCAGATAACAAAATAATAATTTACTTTTGCATCAGATTTTTAATTAGTGATGCATCGTAAATGCTATAATGCAATTACAGTTTAGTATTTATTTGTGATAAAAAAAATGTGATTTAATCGTCTGTATTCATATAATTCAATTAAATAAAAGAAAATACTAAATAGTGTATCGATTCTGTTTAACTAGTAATTTTAATCAATTGTTTTTTTAGTGTTTTGATACCATAAAATATATCAGTTATTAATAAAGACTTTCAGTTTACTTATCTCGTGTGTAAGAAGATTTTAAAGGATTTACCGATTACAGTTAAAATTGGAATTATTCTGCAACCCCAACAAAACGCACAATGAATAATAATAATAATAAGGTATGCAACGTTTTGTTTATTTATAATTTGGTGAAATTTCGATTTTTTATATAAACGTGTATGACCTTCTTCCTGTTCGTTGATATCACATACTCGTTGTATTGCTCGATATGTATATTTTGGTAAACATACAATGTTCATTGCTTAGTACACTTTATATAATATTATGTATTAAAATTCGTTATTTCGTTATTTTAATTGCTGCAAGAAAAAGAAAGTTTACTGTCTTGTACTTACAATAATGTGACAGCAAGTTGTTAATTGGTAAGATTTTTCTAGCTATTCCTGTAAACGTTTTATATTTGTCATGGCATAGAAACTTCATTTCAGTTCATTTATGCTTGCGTTACAAAAGTAATTTTAAAATTTCTGCGAATGCTACATGACCCCTGTATTATAACTTTGAACCCAGCTGCATGCTTAAAGGTCGATTGTGCCGATTCACAAATATTAAATTGTACATTGTATTTGAACTAAGGCCATTTCGAATGAATAATTAAAACGTAAAGTGATAATATATAGTTGTAACGTATTTGTTATCGAATAGCCACATTCTACGAATTTTAGCTTGGTTACTAGTAGCTAAACAAAAAAATTCCGGATCTAAAAAATATACATAATTTTTTTTTATCGGTTTTATTGAACTAATAGAGACAGAACTATAGAAAGAAATAATTAATCATTTTTTGTTAATTTGCATACTATCATGCTAATAGATCTGAAACCCTTTCACTATATACATATATTATATAGCAAATGTATTTGTGTTTAGAAATGTTTCATTTAATGTTTATGTAATAGTTTTTTCTGAAGTTTATTAAATTGCAACTTTGTATATCCATCGATCTGCAATATCCACAAATTTTAATTAGTTTATAGATTGCAACACAATTTTTCTTCACACAAGCCACATACACGTCTTGTAGACTGTAGAAAAACTAGAATCTGGTTTGTTTACTATTTATCGTGGTAAAATATTTAAATTGTAAACAATACGTGACTATCTACAGCTAAAGATTATAAAAAAAAAGTTAAGTTCTTTATTTTTTCGGTCTGCGTCGTTGATTGAAGGAGTTCAAAATCCATTCATCTATTTTTTTTGTCTCGTGATAAGGCAAATATCTTTAGAAGCTTATTTGTTCATTTACTTTGTTTATTAATCATTTACAGTAACTTTGCAAACCATGCATCCCATTTTGAGGTTAAAGCTCATTCATAATGAATTATGCAGTTTTTCCTTACATCGCCATATTTGGTCCTCACGTTTAATATGATGTAAACGCTATTTGCTTAAACTATGTTGAGTTATTTAAATTTATAAAATTAAACTGAATGAATTTAATTTCGAAAATGTTACTGGAACTATTTATGAGGAAAATATGAACTGCGACGAGAATTTAAGCAATACTTTTAGTAGTATTCAATAGATGGTGCACATAAATCTTGTTATGGGGTTCTAGGTTAGTCCACTAAAATTATTCACAATGTAAACTACCTCAATTTTTTTGTTTCCTTTTCTTTGTAGTTTGCTATAATGCTAAATTCTATAACGGTTCTTCGAGGCTCTTGTGTAAACTAAAAAAAAAAAAAAATCACACGTTGTAACCGTTAACAGACTCTTGATACTGTTTTGGTGGTGCAGCACATTGCCGGCTAGGTGGCAGTCGTACGGGTGAGTTCTTTCCACCATTTATCAAGAGCTAGATATGCTGCATAAAATATTTCACTGTTATGAACACTCATTATGAAAACACTACACTATATTTCACTGTTCAATGTAACTAGGTTGTGACCTTCGGTATTTTGATCACTGTCTTAACCCACACCTCCTTAACGTTTGCTTTCCCTGATAGGAAATCCCCGATAGTACAGTGTGGTTAAGCTTACTTCACCATAATATTTTTAACTTTAATTGTTCATACTAAAATTTACGTGATTTTACTCTAAATTTATTCACCAATATCACACACAACTAAGTTCACACGTAAAGGCAGGGAAACGATTCGAACTTAAAGCACAACTTCTTAACCTTTTTAATGAGCACATAGAAAATTGGTGGAGAAAGAAAATATAAGGTAAATATATTTAGTTAGTTTAAAGATTTTAATTTTTAAATAAATTGTTTGCAATTGTACATACTATAATCGAAATATAATAAGGAAACAAACACGTCCATGTAGATAAATAAATATGATAATATGCGTAGCTGTATAATAATGTGTAGATACACATGTAACTATAATGCTAAATTTTAATATAATGTATATATAGATGTAATGTAAATATGTAAATATAATAAATATAACTAAATATAATAAATAATTAATAAATTAGTAAATGAATAAATAATGTTTAAGATGCCATACAACACGTGCAAAATTTGAACCATGGCTCATATAGGGCTAACTTTTATTTTAGGCATACTGGATTTTAATTTATTAGGAAACTAATATGAATAATAATAAAAATTTTATAAATACATATAATCTGAATAAATAAGGCATGCAATAATATTAATTTCAATTATTTATAATTGTAAGTAGGATTGCTTAGTTATTCTTATGAACATAACTTTCATTCACGACAACGCATTTTGTCATATTTTCTGTGCCAACCTGATATTTTTGCATACGAAAATTTCCAAAGTTGAGGTCGTTTATTTGATGCACACGGAATTTTGGATAACGGTTTAAATGTACTTGCACACAATTTGCACTCAATAGAGTTTAACAAATACCAACAAATACCAACAAATATATATTGAAAATATAAAACAACACGCTTACGAAAGAAACGGATTACACGTACCGCGACTCGATCTTAGTTTTTAGGTTCCTTACACCGTTTGTTGATAAGCGTTTGAGAATTAAACAAAATCTTCTATCCAATCTCAGCTAGTTGCACGTCCTCGTACCACTAGTAACTATATTACGTGACTACGACTTTTACGTTTGCCGGCACTTAAGTAATATTGCGAACACTCGTTTGGTCTTTATGACCTATATTGTTTTATTATTTAGAACTTTATGTTAATTGTGGTACACTTACGAGATGAGCCGCTTGCTGATGTTTATACGAAGGTAAACCAGCTAATGAATCGATCAAAGATTTTATTTAACTTTTCGGTTATTTTATTTTTATATTTTTTTTTTTGTTGTTTATCAACATGTCTAATCTACCCAATTCTAGATGTCTCTTTTTATAGGAAGTTGTGCGTCGTTGAAATTTAAATGATGTACAGTACACCAACAAAGTGTGTCTGTCACCTACGCGATGCAAAAGAAGAAATAGTGCGATTGTATTTTTTTTCTTAGTATGACTTTAGCAAATTGTAACAGACTACTGTTACAATTCATTATTTAATTTTTACCATTGCTGGAAATTTTTTATGTACATCTGATTGATTAGTATGATTAGTATTCGCCATTAATCCTCCCATGCATTTATGTAATATCTAGCACCTAATTCCAACTATTATCTTACTTTTATGACTGCACTAGGTAGGTTTGTTAGGTGGCCACTCTGTCGTATTACACATATAACCAAAAATCATCTTTTGGATATGTAGCGGTGGATATTGGCATCAAAATTAGCGCATCCATATTATAATTGTTGCTAAGAAATGAACGATTATTAACAATATAAAACTTAATATCAAATAATCATACATATTTTAAAACTTTATGCTCAAAAATTTGTAGTAAAATTATTTACTAATGTTAATGGTGCTAACGATTTAGCATTCACAATGCTCATCGCTAGATTAGTTGTTTCTGCAAAAATATAGAATCTGTTTACGTATGTGAAGTTATCCCAGAATTCTATTCCAGAAAATAAAATTTCTTAATCAGGCAACACTAACTAACATATCAATAACCAATTTGCTCTTGTGTGAAGTTATCCCAGCTCAGGTTTTGATTCATTTCATTCAAATATACTATATATTTTGTGAAGTTAGCACAGCCCAGATTTTTTTATCAATTTTAATGAAAAAAACGATAAGTTATCAAATTTATTAAATTTGATTTGTTTTTCATATAATAAAAAAAAACAAAAATCTAACGTAAAAAAAAATTTTAAAATTTTTGAAAATTACAGGCAATTTAAAAAAAAACGTGTTCCATGGCAAGTTCCCGAAAATGAACCCTGGGTTGGGAATTTCATTGATTGTTATATAATTTTTCATCCCGCTCGACAAATTTAAAATTATTTCGCCAAAACTAAAAATGTCTCGGATCAGGGCTACATGATTTTGACGTGCCTACATTTTCCATTAAAACTGATAAAAATTCTGGGCTGGGCTAACTTGACACAGGAGCAAGGTTATTAATATGTTATTGTTGCCTGATTAACATTTTTTATTTTCTGAGATAGAATTCTGGGATAAATTCACACACGTAATCTCTTTTCTAAAATTTATTCCACTCGCAAATTTCTTAAATTTTGTTCCTAATATAGTATTTTTAAAGAAACCTCATATTTCATGAATTCAAACACATACGAGGATCGTCTAAAAAATTTCCAACCTAACAAAGATACAAGATATGTTTTCTTCAAATATATTTTTATTTCTCTATATACGTAGTCTGAAAGAATATGCGGTTGTTCCAGCGATGCTCCCTAATCTTCACCCCGTTCAAATAGTACTCTGCAAAGTAATTGTTTACGATGATGATGGCATCCTCATTCGACCAAAATCTCCGCCCTGTGAGCACAAATTTTAGCTTAGGGTAAAAAAAAATTCGCTTGGAGCTAGATCTGGTGAGTAAATAGGGTAGTCAAGTAGTTCAAACCGTAATTCATCGGTATTCGCCATGGCAACTGATGAGCTGTGAGATGGCACATTGTCTTGGTGGAGCAAGTTTTCCTGGAAATGTCGCCAATGTTATACCGCAATTTCTGCCCTCAGCTTGTCATGTAATGATGTCACCATCACTTTCCCAGCTGAATGAACAGCTTTTGTCGTTTTTAGAGCTGATTCCTCCCTGGCAGTCTACATTTGACTATATTTTTGATCCTGGATTATAATGGTGTATCCAAGTTTCTTCAACAGTAATTAACCGCGGTGACCGAACTCTGATTTATTGCGCCAAAACTGCATCGACAAAGCATTGGAAATGTTCATTCGAACACGTTTCTGGCCCATAGTGAACAAACACGCGGCACCCAACGTGCGCGAATAGCTTTCTCATGCCTAAATCTTGATTTAATATGTGACAAACACGTTTTTTATGGATATATTCGTGGCCTCTTCTCTCTAACTTTAATTTGGCGGTTTTTAGCACCATTTGGTGAACTTGAGCGACTTCAAAATTAAATATTGAATTACAGCTAGATAATTTCGGTGAGTACCTTTCGATGCATGCGCAAACATACTTTTGTTGACGAGTGCTACCATCTTTATGTTTTGAGGTCGGAAACTTTTCAGAAAACCTCGTACAACCACATACTGCGGTAGAGATTAAATATTTGCGAATCGCTGGGTATAATATAAGGTACCCCACAAAATTTTATACTTCAATGCGTTGCGGTTTGTGAAGTTTTGTTGCTCGTCAACTGCACAGGCGCCAAGTTAATAAGCCGAGTACTAAGCCGAGTTTTTCCGAGTACGAGACTATTATACTATAAAAACATGACGAATTTCGGACTGCAACTGGTTTGGCAGGCATAAATTCATCTTTACGACATTAACCCAACTCTAGTTTGCTTCTCGAGAGGTTGGATGGGATGTTCTGCTCACATCTTAAAGCCAAGGCATTTCTCCATTTAAATTTCATTTGTTTCGCTCTCTCCATAACATGCTCGTACGAACATTTAGTTCTGTAATAAAGTTTTTTTTTATGTTTTAATCTATGGAATCTGTTCTGGGCCGAAGCACTCCCAACTCTTTTGCGATTCTATCTGCACATGACATAGCTCCATGCCAGCTCTATAGTACTGGCATGGAAGATGGATCGGCCCATGAGTTTTGCTCTTCGAAAGGAGGTCATATAGTTGTAATAAAGTTAATTACATACAAATTCAAAAATTGATTGACTAGTCTTTTTACATATAACCAGAGAGAAGCTTAATGTCCTTTTTGGGTCTTTTTCTTCTTTTTAACGAATCGGGTCGATTATGGATGCCCAAAACAGCTGTAAACTAACTATTTATTTGCGCTACTATTCGCTAACTATTTCATTTTGCATTATTGCTTCGTTACGTTAACCACCTCAAACAAGCAAGTCTATTATTTCAGGTATGCATCTATATACATATATGTTTTTTGAAACTCAGTTCTTAATTATATAATGCTTGTTGGCTTCTTGAAAATCATAAATATTATTATTTATTTAAGTTCTCTCGAACGTTCGAAACTTAAATTTACAGAAATGCTATGGATCTAAAATTTGTATTAATTATTTACTTCTAAACAATTCACGCAGACTAAGTTTCTCTACATTATACCTAATTCTCAACACCAATTAAATTCACGCTCACCAAATTAAAGTTGCTTGGAACTCAAAGGATGGCACATTTAATTCATGGTATGCAACCCGAGGATTCTATCCAAATTCGTAATTGCTGTCTGGTGCACTTGCAAACTGCGTGAGCTTGAATTAGGACAGAGCACACCTGATCTGTATTCATAGATCTATAATTAAGGAACTAGGTGTCGAACGCGAGGCATCTGCAAACAAAGTGAATGCCGTCATCGTCATCTGGACGACAGTCGTCACAAGGGAGTTTAAAACAGCTGTGACACGTAAGAAACTTGTTTCTCTGAATAAGTGTTTTTTGTTAACCTCAGGTTAAAGTACCAAATTAAGTACTTTGCGTTCCGTTCCACTGTTAAAGGTTACACGATTCGCTATTTTATTGATCTTTAATATTGGAAAATAGTTCGAAAAATAGTTTTTTGAAAAAAAAAAAAAAAATAAATTTTGCTATGGGCCAACACATATGAGAGAGAGAGAGAGAGAGCTTGTAGTACATTGTGATTTAATTTAACAAACTTAATTTAAAATGAACTAAGTAAGGAATATGTGCTTTAGTGGATGTAATCTATTGGTTGCTACAAATGAACATAATAAGACCACCACCATAGTGACCATAGATGTAATTTCAGCCAACTCTCTAAATTACAAAAATTTAACGATGGAGACCTTGGGTAACTTGCCATTCACGCACTAAATTCTTTTTCTCATCCTATAGTCATCGTTTTTTATTAATTAGCCAAATCTCTTGATCTTCGACCTTTTACTAATAATAAAACGGAGGAAATTCTAATATATTAAATGCACTGCAACACCAATCATTACTACTACGAAAATTAACGTTTAATTATTCTACTTTTGCCTAATATTCTAATTTATCCACAAATTTATACTTACTCAATCTCCTTGGTGAACTCTTTCATTCATTATGGATGTCATCTGGGGCTATTGATGCAACTAAAATTGGTAACAGTAGTACATCTCACCAAACATAGGTGTGACATTTTCCCGCTAAGTTACCAAATTTCATCTCTGGGAAGACTTATAGGTAGCCGCCTGTTACTCACACTTCGAGTCCTATTCTTCGTTGTTATTTTGCAAAAATTGTAAGTGCGAAAATAACAAATCAGTATCTTCCAATAAATTATTTTAAAATTAATTATATAACGTTAATTAACGCTAATTATATACGTTTCAGCTGTTCAGGTGTTCAATACAGATTTGTAATAGATTTTACAAACTTTATCACCTTTATAGCTTTTAAAACGAATTCACTAATTTGTTGCATTACACAAACTGTTTTCGCATCACTTTTCACTTTTTTATTGCATACTGTTCATGCGCCCAACTGGTACTGTTCACTGTTAAATCACATTGTCTTGGACGCGCTAATATATACACTCTTACTCGTCTCTCTAGTTATGTTGTTAAACTCTTTTGTTAATTCCAGTATTTTCCAAGTTGACTATCGCTACCGTTTATAATTGTATTGCTTTAATTCGTTATTCTAGTAACAGCGTGCAAAAGCGATTTTGACGCCTGATTACGAACGGTAATCTAAATTGTCAACTATGACCCCATGTCGCAGCGCAGAACTCATGGGTCGACCCAACTTCCAAGTTATTACAATAGCGCTATGTGCAGATGGGTTCTACGTAATTATTAGCCATAGCCTTATGTCCTGCTTTGACTACCGCTTAGGGTAGGACATGAAAAGCGTAAAATACGACTCAGCAAAGTACGTTGATCATAAACATTGATTTTCCGCATTTACAAGGAAAATAAAAATATTCTTACAATATTTATCTTCATTTATATGAACATTTTTTTTGTCACCTCGTGGTCGATAATTGGGTTTTAGAATTAGAGCCAATTTAAGTATCAATGATTTAGAGCCAATTTAATGAATGAATAATTTGCAATCAGCTCAGAAACGGTAGACTTGTGAATTAAACTGCTGATAACAAAATTGTTGCTTGGTTCAAACTTTCAAATGATAAGCTACATGATTATATCGGAATTAAGAAATGTACCTGATTTCAGGACCATAGCGGTAGTTTTAAGTACAAAATGTTTAATCTAAATGTTCAGCATCCTTCAAGAACTCGATAACCGTTGCTCAGCCTCACTATATAAACTGATATGCGATACATTATTCTATATAATAATAGAAGGGCCTAGAACTAATAATCGCACTTTTATTTATGTTTTTTTAAAATATTGATAAAAAGCAACATCTTGTGGAAATTAAGACGGATTGAGATATCCTTTTTTAGATCATTCAAAGTGCAATACCAAAAATTATCCAAAGTAACTTAAATATAGGATACTGGTTCCAGACATAAGTAGCGAATAATTTTCATGAAATTGACGAAACTATTCGCCCTACTCGTTTACACTATACCAACTGGGAGACCCTGTAAATTCAAATCGTTAGCAGTGCCAGTGTTTGGCATTAAGGGCAGTGTGATTTGATGAATAAACTCTTTTTAAACCAATCTTAGCATAAACAAGGAATGAAATTTGGCCATAAGCATTCTCCACTTTACTTATTTTTAAATACTCGTTTCTTATACGTTTGCTTTTTCTCACATTTATAGGTAAAATAGAGTATCTCCAACCTTTCAGTATCTCAAGAAGCTCCAACCATTAAAAATTAAAAATATCACTTATGTCATCTTCAATTTCAGGCTTAAGTTTGAAGAATGGGTACCAATACAAGTATTCTTCTGTTACGGCTCAAACATTTAAAAAGTAGGTGAAGTTTAACGAACTGCACTAATTGTATAATACGAATGCAATGCTTGTTATTTTCAGTTGTCAGCGTATAGCACAAAATTTGGTTTCGAGTCGAAATATGTCTACAAACGTCAAGTTATGAACAGTTTACTGGCCAGAATCTATATCCAATTCTCCACAAATTAAAATATTTGATTGGGGAAAAATAATTCTATTATTTTTCCCCTAGATGGGTTTAGTGACATATATCTCATGATGTATTTGGAAAGGAAGATTCATGTACTAAACAAATAATTTTGTCATGGTTTTGATTGATCGATTCAGTTGTGAGTTATAGCGTATCAGGGATGGAGGTAAACATAGAGAAAATTCAAAATATTTTACAATTTTGCTTCGGAAAGGCGTAAACGCCAGTCAGGCGGCTGAAATTATGAATTTTGTCTATGCTCCCAATGCTATCACAGCCAGCTACGTGTAATTTTGGCTTCATCGATTTCGTTCCGGTAATTTCGATATTAAAGATGCACCACGCACTGGAAGGCCTATCATCGAAAATATCTGAGAACTTATCGAAGTACATCGGCATGTGAGCTGTCATAGCATCGCCCAGGAGCTGAATATCGACCACAAAACAGTTTTAAACCATTGGCAAAAGGCTGGCTTCAAAAAGAACTTCGATGTTTGCGTGTTTCCATCTGCAAATCCTTGACCAATCGGAACGAGATCGAGCCATTTCTGAAGCCAATGGTGTCTATGGCGATGAGGAATGGGTCACATTCGACAATGCTCTTGGTGGTGGGCAAACGCTCTTGGTGGTGTAAAAATGGCCTCAAGAGAGGCTTGCAAAAACTGACTATCTCAGTTTTTTGCTAATAGTGACAAGGCATTTTGGAAAAGCGGCATAATGGAATTGCATTCTAAATGGTAACGAGTTATTGAAAATCGGCATATATAAAAAAAAATTTAAGGTCATTTTTGAGATGTAGATTTTTGTTTCAATTTTATTTTCGAGAGAGCAGAATAAAACAATACAAAAAAATTTGGTATTTTAATATAAAATAAGGATTTAAATTAGCAATAAAAAATCTATTACGACTTAGTTTGAAGTCAGAAGCTGAAGCCTTGTATGGAACGGGCCATAGTGTTTGTTTACGATTTACGAACGGGACTTGTTGTAAAATAAAACCAAAACAAAAAATACAACAAGAACTGATTATTTTTGTTTCATCTTCCACATAACGAAAGAAGAGCCACATTACCTTTTCGAGAGGCTAAGAAAACAAAGAAAGACTCGTTTTTATCAATGCGAGAAAATAATAACAAAATACATTTGTCATTTTCTCGCTACATCGTGGTTAAAAATAATTTGAAAAAATCCGCAGATTTCTTAATAATTTGCTATTTAGGCGGAGATGTTAATTCTACTAATTCGTCGTCAAAATAAATTGTGTAAGCACTTAAACCTTGTATTGCAGTTTTCGTAAATTAGTTACAACATATTGACGGTTCAGGCGAATGGGCGGATATATTTTAAATACTGTAAAATCTTGAAAAAGTTAAAATCCAATGCAAGAACTTTATACGGAAATGGTTTTTGGCTAGCTTCGATGGTAACGTGATGATAATCATTTGGGATTTCCATTTTTTTTTTTTTTTACTTCAGTTTTTGCTCTATCGTGGCGTGTACCGTGTACACTGTCACGTGATTTTCCATACTCTATCTTCAATGTCAACCATCATTTTTAAACCGTCGAAACCATTCTTTGCAAGTTGTATTCGATGGAGCTCTCAGTTAACTCAGTTAATTTCCACAAGCAAACGATAATTTTCCGCTGTATTTTTCTTTGCAATAAAATAATGTAATACTACTTCCCGCAAATGATGTTTACTTACTAGAATAAATGTGACAATATCTCTTTCTCTAATTTCGTTGAATATCGTAAACAAATTATTTGGTGATAGAAATCGAGTAGATGCACAATATTATAATCTAGCAGGCTTAAAAATGACATAAAATATGAAATAGTATCCCATTTTATTCTAGAGAATCGAAACATAAACTTCGATAAATGATCGAAAATGTGATGTTACAAAATGCCACCATATACATGCTCTATATAGCAAGCACAACATACACACGTCTTTTATATAGATCACTTGATGTTCTAAAGAAGCCATAAGAATCAATAGATGCGCATATATAGTAAAAATTAAAATATGCACAATTCCCAACTTTCGTTTGAACTAATCGAGTAGCCGCTTCCATCGAGGACACATAAGCGATCGATAAGAAGCCCAAGTTTCAACCTCAATAAAATTTTTACCGGAAAACTGATTCTAAAATTTGAAAATATTTTCATTGTTACGTAATAATTTTATTTAGGATTATGTCGATCATAAAAATTATATTATGTAGCCATTAATAGGTGATTTTTTAGCGTTTGGTTTATATTTTCAAATAAAAAAAGGCAAAATGTTTGAAATTTTTATTTGAATCGATAAATGAATGTTTGCCATTTACTTTTTAAAGATTATTCCATGTAAATGTTGGTCACGGCTACGTTTTAAGTGGTCCATGTGAGTTGGCCAAATTTTCAACGCTTTTTCGAGCATTACGAAAGGCTTCACGTAGTCCCATAAAAATAATCAAAAGGCATCAAATCGCGAAACATAGCGGCCAATTTACCGGACCGAAACGCGAGATAAATTGCACACCGAACTCATTTCTCAATAAGTTCATGGTTTCGCGTGCTGTGTGGCATGTGGCCCTGTCTTGCTGAAACGACATATCGACCAGATTCAGTTCATGCATTTTGGGCAAAAGAGTCATTCGAAATATTCGAACGATAGCGAGCGTGATTGACGGTAACGGTGCGGCCATCATTTTTATTGAGAAAATACGGACCGATGATTTCACCAGCCCATAAACCTCACCAAACGGTAGTTTTTTCCGGGGAGCACTTTAAAACAATTTAATTTTTTAAACTTAGAACTTATGGTCTAAGTATTTTATTTAAAAATTAAATTTTTATTTTAAATACCAATTACAATTTTATGGTACGAGCGATCTTACATCTTTGACTGTTACAAATATATTGGTTCTATTTACACTGCATCAAAAAAAAAACATACACCTTATTTTTTTCATTAAATCATTTTAATCTTTACACAACATCTTTAGTACTTGATTTTTTCTATTTATTAACTAATAATATCACATTTAAAAAAAATAAAACAAACATAAAATTTAATTCATTTACTCAACAAAAATATAACAAAACGTAGTCAAAAAAACATCCTACTGTGGGCAAAAAAACTTAAGACTTTGTTCATAATTTTAAAATTCTATATTTATTTCTCTAAATATATTTTGTCCCCCTCAAAGTAATCCCTCCCGGCTTCAATACACCTGTGCCAACGTTTTATCCAATCCTCGAAACAGTTGTTAAAGTCAATTTCCGGAATAGCCTCCAATGCGCGTAGCGATTCACGTTTAATGTCTTCAATTGACTCAAAACGGTTTCCCCGGAGCGGTCGTTTGAGTTTGTTGAACAGCCAGAAGTCACACGGAGCTAAATCAGCCGAATACGGTGGTTGCGGAACGATATGGGTGGAATTTTTGGCGAAAAAATCACGTAAAACCAATGCAGTATGAGAAGGTGTATTATCGTGGTGCAAAAACCAAGAGTTGCCGACCCATAATTCCGGTCTCTTTTTACGAATAGCTTCGCGCAAACGACGCGTAATACTCAAATAGTATTCCTTGTTGACAGTTTGGCTGGTCGGAAGGAATTCAGAGTGCACCACACCTCGATAATCGAAGAAAACTGTCAACATCACTTCTTTGTTGAATAATTTCACTCATTGTAAAAATCACCGAATGAACTTTTTGTACTTCAGAAAGACAATCGTATACTAAACACTAATGATTATTTTGATGTGACATTTGGCACAGGCGTCACTGACAGTCATATCAACATAGAAAAAAATATTTCTACGAATGGTTTTCCGCGCGAAATTTAATTTAAAAAGTCTTACGTGTTTTTGCCCACAGTAGTACATCAAAAAAACATACAGTGCATAGTATTATTACTAATAAATATAATTAATAATTTGTGTGCCACCCTTTCTGAGCTATGACTTGTTTTTGGCGATTCTGCATTGAATGCACAAGGTTTCCTGTTTCTTTCAGCGTAATTTGGCGCCACTCTCGATTAATTTAGATTTTAAATCAGCTTTTGTTCTAATATCATAATGTCGCACCCGTTGTTCCAAATTATCCCAAAGAGGTTCGATGAGTTTGAGATCTGGTGATTGTGGAGGGTGCGGTAAAATGGATTTGACATTATAGATCAACCAATTTTTTAATAAGTGGGATGCATATTTGGATCGTTGTCTTGAACCAAGCTAAAATGTCCCGATATTCCAATTTTTGTCGCTCTGCTTTTTAAATGATTCTGTAAAATTTGCAAATATTCTATAGTT
This sequence comes from Nephrotoma appendiculata, assembly GCA_947310385.1. NCBI lineage: Eukaryota > Metazoa > Arthropoda > Insecta > Diptera > Tipulidae > Nephrotoma > Nephrotoma appendiculata. The sequence goes on along the minus strand of OX371223.1, from coordinate 129,941,905 downwards.
TCATAGCTTCAAATCATAAACCTATGTAAATATTTCACAATATATCTGCACTGAAATATAAGCACACATGGTCCGGTGGTAACCATAAATAATTTACACTTTACATAATTGAATTTGATTGAATAAATCAACTCTCTAATTGGATGTTATACCAATACTAATTCAGAATAATAAATTAAATCATAACAATACGTCTATATCTCAATAATTAATCATTAAACAAATTAGTAAAGAATAACCTGTTGATTATTAATACCAAGAAGGTTATACATAATGTGAAACAAAATTGATTCGCATAAATTAGACCATAACTTTTCGAAATTAAACGAAATTGAATTACCTACTTCATTAATCATTGTATACACACTATGTACATAGCTAGTACACGTCGAGTAGATGCCTAATTTATTTTATATGGAAATTTCGTAAACAAATCAAATCGTTTAATTTACATTTTTACTATTAACCGCAAGTTGAAACTGAGAAGGTTGTAGGTACCTGGTGCACAATTTTGTTTTATTATGCAATAATAAATATTTCATTTAGAATTGCAATAATTTTTTTTTCTTATTTTAAACGACAAAGTTGCAAGAAGCAAAATTTGTAATTTTTTTGCACAGAGTAGGAACATGGTTACAAAGGTCATCTGTCAATAGTTCGATAACTTAATAAAAATAAATTTATGAATGGAGCCAAGAACCAGTTTTCTGCAACCTTTCTTTTCTACGAGTATAGTCTTTTATCAAAGAATGATAGACGGTATCTGCAAGTTACGAGTATATTTCGCTGGATTTGTTTTCCGACACTGGTATAGAAAAAATTCATAAAATAAAATACTTCACTTTCTAAATCGAAATCTATACAACACTTTTTTTGTTTTTTTTTTTGCTGTCGTCTAGATATACGAGTATCGTTAAATTTATTTCACCAAGAATTTCCAATTCAACAACAAGTGATTTAGATAAAGAGCATCAAGGCATTAAAAAGGTTTACAAGCCATTTCAGCTTTTCCAGCTTTTCAAGCCATTATGATGAAAATACAAACAAAATAGATGGTTTGCGAATATCGCCATACTTTGTTTCGAGATATACGAGTAAAAATTATTTCCAGAAGAGCTTCAATCTTATCTTCTGATGTCATATACGATTATGTATGTAGCTTCATACCTTAGCACGAATTATAAATAGATAAACAATATATATAGATTACATAATCGTACGTATGGAAAAGGGTCAATAACGAATAAGCTAATTCGATTACCTAGCGTCTTAATCGATTTTTAATTAGTAAACACTCGTGTATAACGACTTATATCAATAATAAATGATACATGCAGTTTCACTTATTTATCTCACATTTGTATGAGATTTAATTAAAAAATATACAGATGAAAATTAAAACCAATTTCATTAATCGATTGGTTACTAATATGAAAGTGTTATTTAATTGTTTTAATTTATCATGAAATTTATCATTTAACAGCTTCAGTAAAAATGACTTATTGTGGCTATGTAAATATGATATATGCAATTTATTTCCCTAATTCGTTGTGTCAAATGTTTTAATCCCAACTAAAATATTTCTGATATAGCCGTATTGTAAATAATTTCTGCTAAGTACTCGCAATTAATACAAAATAATTTACAATTGTCAACCAATAGCTACATAGACTTGCTATAATGACTGACTTAAATATTTGCTGTGCTTCGTGATGATGATTGATCTTGATCTGGTCCGGCTCAGTTCATGTTTCATGAAACAACGCAAAGACGCTTACTATATTTTAAATCCAAAATTGTGATTTAAAACAAACTTCGGATCATGTTATCCATATAAAATTTGAACTGATCCGGATTAATGGGTGTCATGAAACGCGGTAATTACAAAGGTAGTTTTTTATGGATTATTTAGTACATGTTTTATTAGTTTAGTGTTTTATTCTTGTAGCATGAAACCTATCGGTTCATCCCACCTCTGCCAGTCCTTTGATTTAAGCGGCTCAGGGAATCACTAATTCTAAAGGCTTTGTTTTTTAGGCCCTTTGGTTCATTGTTGCAATCCAGTAGGTTCCCCAATATTCCACGTTTAAGTCTCGATGGAGATTGTCATTTCTTATGTACCAAGGAGCATTCACAATGCTACGAAGTACTTTGTGTTGAAATGTTTGAATGATCTTCACTGCAGTTTTCCTTGCGCAGCCCTAAAGCAGAATACCATACGTCCAGATAGCTTTTTGGATTTGTTTATATAACAGCAGTTTGTTGTGCATTGTCAGTTCGCAATTTCTTTCAATAACCCAGTGCATTTTTTCTGAATTTTAAATTCAGTTCTTGCCTTTTCTTTTTACGATGCGCTTTCCACCTGAGTTTAGAGTCTAGCGTCATGCCGAGGTACTTAGCATTATCAGAATATGGAATTTGTTGCAATTCAGTTTAATTTAATATTCTAATTTCCTATTTGTAAAGTTGATATGCGTTGATTTAGATTCGTTAAGTGTTATTCTCCATTTTTTTTGTCCAGTTATTCACTATATTAATAGCATTTTGAAGTTTCCTTGTGGACTCAACAATACTAGCATCGGTGGTCATAACAGCATGCCAATCGCAAATGTTCCTGTTCTAGCTTCTTCTATGTTTGGTAGATCATTTGAATAGGGTGTCACGATAACCGGTTCAGATTTCACATATCGGTTATTTTGGCTCTGGCAATACTAATGCCATTCTTTCTCTGACAGAAACTCAGTATATTATTTCTAGTTGATGAAATGAGTCGCTTAACGCTTTAACAAAAGTGGGAAATGTTAGAATTCCACCCATTGGTTCGAAATCGCAAGAAAATGTCGTACAAAATTTGGTCAAAACACGGGACTCACACCCAACGGTATCAAGAAGTTTGTGCAAAAAGTGTGTGATACGGGCTACCTACTCGACAACCTAACGTGTACGCGTGCTCGTCGTGTTCGTTCAGCCGAAAATATCGCCGCGGTGACCGAAAATGTGCGCCAACGGCCAAAAACATAAATTCGTCATCGTCCATCGGAATTGAACATCAGCCGGTCTTCCTTGCAACGAATTCTGCGTAAAGGTCTTGGTTTTTAGCCCTATCAATTGGTCCAGCAATTGAAACCCCGTGACGTGATCAACCGCTTCGATATCGATTCGCTGTGTGGGCCTGCGACAAACTCGAAATTGATGAGGATTTTGCTCAAAAAATCATCTTTTCGGACGAGGCGCATTTCCATCTCGGTGGGTTCGTATACAAATAAAATTGTCGCATTTAGGGATCGGAAAATCCACTGTTACTGTTTGGAGCGGCTTGTGCGTGGCGGCATTATTGGACCGAATTTCTTCGAAGATGAGGCGGCACGACCGTTACGGTCAATGGAATCAACTATCGCCACATGTTAACATCTTTTTTGTGGCCATATCTTGAAGATATTGGTTTGGACGACCTTTGGTTCCAGCAAGATGATACGCCATGCCACACATCGGGCGTTACAATAGCGAAATTTCGTCAAAAATACGATGGCCGCATTGTCAGTCGAAATGGTGACGTGAATTCACTGGCAAGGAGCTGTGATTTGATTCCTTTGGATTTTTATTTGTGGCATGCCGTGAAAGACAAGTGTTATACGGACAATCCATAAACAATTGAGCATTTGAAAGCCAATATTGAAGCAACCATTGTCGAAATAGATCCGCACACAATCCAAAATGTGCTATGAAATTGGACCGACCGAATAGAGTACACCAAGGCCAGTCGCTGCTACCATTTGAATGAAACCATTTTCCATAATTAACCGAGATTTTACTATAAAACAAAAAAATAAATTTGGAAATATATTAAGCCGTTTTGGGACACCCTGTATAAAGGAAGTATAATACGAGGTCTAGAACACTGCCTTGTGGAACCCCTGCCAATCTTTTGTTTAGTTTTGAGTATTCCTCTTCCTGTCTCACCCGGAAGTAACGGTCGTTGATGGAAGACTTTAGCAATTCAAAATGTCGTTTTGGCAAATCTCGTTGCAGCTTAAATTCTAGACCACGGTGCCAAACCTTATCAAATGCTTGGGCTACGTCTAAGATTATTGCTGAACATACTTCCTTTTCTTCCAGCGCCTCCTCAATTGTATCAGTAATCCTATGTACCTGTTCTATCGTTGAGTGCCTTTCTCGAAACCCAAATTGATGTTCTGGTATAAGATTTCTGCTCTCTATAATTGGCTTTAATCTCTTGAGAAACAGACTCTCGAAAATCTTTGATGATGTTGTTAACATAGAAATAGGCCTATACGATGTTTTGTCGTTTAGCGATTTATTAGGCTTTGGAATCATTATGATTTCCGCTGCTTTCCACTTTCTCGGAACATAACATAGTCTAAAGATGGCATTGATTATGTGCTGTAGCTTCCTTAGTGCTTTTTCTGGTAGAGCTTTGATTATTTGTCCCGTTATCAAGTCGTATCCAGGAGCTTTTTATCTTTGAAGTTTTTTACTTCTTGTTTGATTTCTTTCAGAGTAACTGGTAGCACAGAAGCCTCGTCTACTTTGCTTATACTGCCGTCGTAAAGAAGAAAGTCACAAAGCCAAAAATCGAAAAATTAGTTAGAGACATATTTAAATTCAGCGAACGAATACCTATTTATCTGCTTAACTGAAAAGTTCCATATCCTTCTTTAAATGCCATAAAATTACGTTTATAAAATAAGAGTTTAGTATTAAGCCGTGGTAAACCATAACATTAAAATTGAAATTACTCAAAATAACAAAAAGGCAAATACGACTTTTTTTCTTAGCACGGCAGTATAGATGTTAGATATTCATTATCCGCTTGTCCAGGTTCCATCAACCATTGTAATGGGTGGCATTTGCATTTTAATGTTTTTTAAACCTTTGGTGGTTTTCCACAGTAAGTAGTCTGTGTCAGGTTTACCTGTCAGATTACTTAGGAAGCTTGCAACTGACTCAATCTTAATCTCCTTTATAAGTAGTTTAAGTTGGTTGCACAAGTTGTTTAGGATTGTGTTGTCTTCAAGATTGATAGGATTGTGTTGTCTTCTTTAATGATTACTGATTGTGGCTTTTACTTAAAACTAAAATGTTCTTCTTATACTAAAATTTAGAGAAAATGAAATTGTATGAGTTTTCCGGTATATCATACAACAGCACTGTATTATTTCAATATATAAGATAATAACATTGTTAGTGGTCCATAGCGATTTATTTAGTTCAAAATCTCGTAATGAGCATAACTACGATAGAATTGTTTGATTTCGATTTGGTATTTTTATATTTTTTTTCTTTTTATCTTCTGCTTGATTTTGTAATGATGTTTATTGATTTCCCGTACTTTGTTGTAGATATGAAGGAAAATTCTTTTAAATTTTCCTTTATAACTTTGTCGATTTTTGACGAAAATCGGAAGCATTTCGTTAATTGCTTCTCCTTAAGAACAAATATAATTTGCATATTATCGTAATATGTAAAAGAATATTTAATTGTATAATATTTTTAGTAAATGGTAGCAAACGTAGTCTCTTTCAAACGAAGCGAATGAAAATTAAATAAGTAACACCTCGCCTGAAAATTTCCCGGTCTAACAAAGAAAAAATTTTGGGAAAACATAAATTTTATTCATAAATAATTTATTCCTATAGCGACACAATCAGTCCAAAGCCTCCCTAACATTTCGATGCCTTTTATTGTAAAACAATTTATTTTTGTCTTCAAAATAAGCTTTGCCAATCATTTCTTTCATGGAGCCAAATCTCTTTCTCTGGAGCTTTTTTTTGAGGTCTGCAAGCAAGTAATAATCGTTGGGCCAAATCTGGCGGATACGATGGATGCGGAAGCAATTCAATGTGCAACGCTTTGTTGTTTTTCATTCATTGTAGCAAACGCGGTAACCATTTCGAACACAGCTTTCTCTTGAATAAATGTTCGTGAAAAATATGACCAACACGTTCCATTGAAACCTTTACAATATCAGAACAATATCAAAACAATTTCGTTGATTTTTTTATGTGTTCTGGAAGTCATCGGTGGTTGTACGACAACGTTTAAATTCACCATACTAGATAATGATGGTTGATTTTCCTGGTGCAGTCCGGATAACACTAATTAAGCCACTGCTTTGCTCGAATGGTATTTATTCCTATCAAGAAACAGTGTTTAATCCACACACGAAATTCTTTTTTTCCATTGTTTTGAAAATAACAAAGAAGTTCAGTAGAACTTAAAAATCATATGGGTTTTTAAATTTGTGGCACCATCTATGTACAAGACCGGGAACTTTTCAGGCGATGTAATATTTGTGCAGCTTAATTTATTTAGAAGGAACTTGCTACGTTTATTGGTGTAAATTTAGTGGATTAATTCACCATTAAAGGACAATAGATCAATGCAATACTTACTCTTCCATTCACACATATTACCCATTTACATAAGCAGACGATATTTGTACCTACAGTTTATTATCTGTGCATTGCGAACAGCTCGCACTATAGTAGTTAAGCTTAGTAGTTTAGGAAGATGATATGAACCACCTCAACGAAGTTATACGAGTATGATAATTTAGTTTTGGATAATGGAATTTATGGAGAATTGGGGTCCATTTTAAATTGCTCGGAAACTAAAACTTTGTTAAAGAATTTCAGTTCTTGGATGTTGTGCAAATAAATTCGCTTTTGAATCATAAATTTTATCAAACTCATTAATAATGACACATTTAAACTAGTTACTATAAATAAATTGTTAGAATAAAATAATTATATTTATCACCACAAAACATAATTATCTTAAGTACTTATCGTATAATTTGTTCTAATTTCTCTCAACTCCATTGCTATTAACTATTTCTATTTAATCTTAAATTTATTATATTATTGCTTAAATCGTATAATTATAAAAGATATAAAATTGCTGGTATTTAAAAATATCATTATGCCATAAATAAAATTATACATAATAAATAAAAGTAATTAAATTAAACAGATCTAGAAATATCTATAAATTAAATTGATCTGCAATGAAATAATCAAATAAACATAAATATATTTTTTTTAAATTATTAATGACAATTTAGTATTTACTCTAAATATTTTTTATGATTTCACAATGTATACGTTTGACATAAAGTTAATTGACACATGGCACATGCATTCGTGTGATACTATCAATTTGAATTGTACAAACGGCATAGAGATATCTGAATTTGGAACATATATAAAAGCATACGAACGGAGTTTGTGCAATAATAAGTTTTAATTTCGTGCAACCATAATAAATCAATCAATCAATCATCATTTCGACATTATATATCCAAGAACTAATAGAAAATTATTTGTAAAAATTGTAAAACGTTAAGCGGCTTGTTAAGATTATAAATAAGTAACATAAATTTTAATATACTGCAATAATATATATTAAAGATTATTATTCGATTTGTAGCAACTGAAAATGCCCGTGAAAATTTATTTTGGAATGTGAAAAATTAACAAACATAATCATACATTTCTTCAACTATATTGTTTAGTAAAAATTATTTCCAGAATAACCTAAAAGTTGAGTGTATTTGAGAAAGAATGGCATTAACAATAATAAAGAATTCTTAAACGGCTGGGGCGTACTATATTGCTGGATGATGTATACTGGCATACCGGGCAGGATTTCATTTTCCTTCTATTTTACAATTACTTGTATTCTATTCTCATGCGGTCACCCAGATTTGTATTAACTCAAGCAACGGTTGCTGTACGCTGACAAAGAAGTTGTAATAACAATATACATATATCTCTAATACGCGCCCCAAATGAGTAAGGCTCATCGATTATTGTGTCCCACATCAGCACAAAAATATTTTACACTTACACTTGGACGCCACTAGATAGAAAACCAAGAACAAAACTGACCATGTATTGAATAACAAACAATTTTTATGCTGCTTACAAGATGTTAGAGATAAAGGAAAAGGTACATACGTGCAGTGACACAAGAAACACATTCAACAAAAGGCTCCAACTCAACCTCCAAAACGACGAAAAAAGCACACACTATACCAATATCTAAAAAAGTCACCAGCAAATTTCAATAAAGGATACTTCTGGTTAATTACTAATGCCAGAAAATCAACTGCTAAGTTTAGGGAAGGATTCTAGACAATCAACACAGATATTTGTAAAGAAATACATTAGTAGTTTTGGGAACAATATTACAAACGAAGACTTTCTGTGGCTTACAAAATAGATTCGATCGAAATTGAGCGTAACATTAAGAAACGAAATTGTAACCGAAGGCCTAAGACTTACCAAGAATATCGATATTCCGCTGAGGAAGAGGAAAGTAGGAAGACCTGCAACGAACTGAAAAAGAATGGTGCGAACCAACTTAGGGCGAAATAGCCCCTTGTAAAGTAAAATGGTTCAATCTAGTAAACGCCCTACGCTCCTAAATCGGAAATAAAAAATTAAAATTTGGATAGTCTAAAAAGTTTTTATTGTTTTAACAGAAGCCGGACCATTTCATAGATGGTTGTAGAAGAAAAATTAACATTTTATGTTTAAAGATGTTAAAAATGAGTGAAATTAGAGACGAAATTAAATACATTCTGACGAAATATTGCAATACGTGGACCAAGAAAGGCATGCAGCCATCACCTCGTTGTGTTTATTAAAATTCACCATCAAAACACCTAAACCTGGATTTAAGGAGTAGTTAAATGTTTTGATAACACCGATTGGAACAAAGAAAAATTTAATAGACCGAGTATTTATATACGAACCAATATTGAAAACTATTCAATCCCCTCTTAGATTTTTGTTTTCATGCCTCCATATTTCGACAGGACAATGATTTTACAAGTTTAAATATTTTTTAGGCTTATAGTTTTATGTTGTGTTTATTTAACAAAAATCCCCTTATAAAGGCATAAAACGAAAAACCTGAGATGGAATAGAATGATAACAAAAAAAATCGTCTCATAAATTCATATGATTGACGGTCTCAAATCATGCTGTTACAATATTAAGTTCTATTTTTGTAAGAAATAAGAAACAACTATAAAAGAAGATCCGAAATCATTTTAACTTCTACGGTAGCGATTCTCAAACTTTTTTAACTGCGGAGCCCTCCAAAGGTATAATAATTTACACGGAACCCCAGTGGTTTAGACATTTTTCGAAGACATTGGCATTTTTATGGCGGTGAAGAATGCAATGGCTACTGGTGCAGTTTAGTGTTAAATTCTTGAATTTAGCAACAGCGCCAGCTGTTTTTCCTACACCGAGTCACAGGGCTCCGCGGAGCATACTTTGAGAAACGCTGTTCTACAGATTAAAATGTCGATTCAAAATTTATAATCCTTTCTAAATAAATCAAGTAAAAACTGACCAATTTAAGTAAACAAATATTGATTTATTTGTGTGTGATGGTAAAGAGTGTTGTTATCATGTCACGGTCCCGAATTCGATACTGATAATTAATACGTTATTTCAACAAGTGCATCGATAACCTGATCTTTTCCCCTATCAGTGATCTCTATTCTAAACTGATACAAACAAAAATGATTTGCAAAATGATTGGTTAAGGTTTTACAACTTGCATCAATAGAAAGATGTCATAAATACTGGGATAGCGCAAATTTTCGACTTTAGTCTTTAATTCTTTCTTAACATGATCTTGATTAAGAGAGTAATTGAATATATTGACAACTTATCCAAAAAGAACTCAGCTGAATTCCAGACAAGAAATTGTCGACTGTCATTCATCATGGCTATATTTCAGGATATATCCGGGTTTCTATTTTCATCATACATACTGAATTTAATTTTAATCTGTGAATAAATTTCCAACTTACAATCAACTTTGTTGATATTCCAGAATTTCACCAAATTAGCAGATCGTTGCGAAATGTGGTGGACATCTGTGTACAAAAAGTGCTACCTTCCATCGAATATTTTACATTTTTTTGCAATTATGTTGAAAAGTATAGCATTTACAAAAAATCCTTCAAATCTTTTTACGGTTAGATGTTTTTGGGATTGGGTTGGGACAATATTGTATAACATTCGTTGCGTGGTATACAAAAATGTTTGTATATTTGACGAAATTTGAACTTTCTCTTCATCTCTCCTTTCAAGTTCAATTTCACTGCCTGAGATCGGCTAATCTTTAGTTTGGCATCTCAAAGTTATGTTCCTTTTTGGATTTTCAAGAGTGGTTGCCAAAACTTTTAATTTCAAATAATATGATGATATGACAATATTTCAATTTTGATTTTGAAAGACATATCTCTTTAAGACTCGAGTAACCAGCAATTGCTTGCAGTGAATTTAGTTTTATTTTCATTATCTGGTTGTCTCAACGTTCCTGATTCTAATTTTTGAGTGTTATTTTACTTTACGTATACATCGAGAAAATCATTTAAGGAGTATAAATTTTGAAAATTGTTAAATGCAGGATTGTTTATCAACAGTTTTTAGGAAGAGGAAGCTAAATTTTTGCGGAAAATTTTCTGAGTTTCCGGGGAAATTTTTCACTTTTTATTTTTTCAACTAAGGTAAGATATTAATTTTTAGATAATTTTGGCGTTAAGATTGTGTATCTAAAATTTGTAGAAAGTACAAGCCAAATTTGCCTCACAGATCAAAGAGTTTTTATCGCTCCTATCGCTTCTTCTGATAGTGCCATAAATGTTAAAAAAATCAACTTTTGTAAATACAAAAGTTTTTTTAATGTAATTTTAATTCGTCGTATACCTTAGAGGATGTGGGCTGCTCCCAAACCCCCGCTTTTCCAAAATTTATACAATTCTTCAGATGTCGAAATTTTATTTTTAATTATAAACTAAGTAAAAATAAATTGAAAAAACTTCAAAATTTTCCTGGAAAAATCGCAAAATTTCCCGGAAAAATTACTTGTAGTACTGTTGAAAAACTGTTGAGATACAATCGTAAAGTCAAAGTTTTTATAAAAATTACACATTTGTACGTATTTTGAATAAAATAATACGCATTTTTTTTTGTATAAGTGAAAATTTTCCCGGAAAATGGGATAATTTTCCGGAAAAATTTAGCTTCCCCCTCCTAAAAACTGTGGATAAACAATCCTGCATTTAAAAGTTTTCAAAATTTATACTCCTTACCTGATTTTCTCGATGTATACGTAAAGTAAACTTTAGCCAATTTTTGTAACAAATATTGAAATTTTATTTATATTGGCTGCGGGCCAATAGTCGGGTAAATTATTTACTATGGTAAAAATCGGATTTAGAACAGATTTTTCGATCAGTTTGCCATAGAGTTTTTGAAAAATAAAAGAATTTACCGAAAAATTTACTTAAAATTGACTTTTACCCGACTATTGGCCCGCAGACATTGTTCTGAAGTTTGTCTCATCGAAATTATTGGGTGTATAACTTATTTTTTTTTTGGATTTTCTAAGAGATGGTGTAACTTTAGTACTAACCATTATTTTGCAATCACATCTATGGCGTTTTAAAGTGCTCACATTACACATTAAAATTTAGTTTGTCATTATTCGTGAAAGCTTAAACAACATATTTTTTAATCCCGTTTACACATGTCAAATTTCGTACCAACAAAGCAGCATTTGCGGGAAGCATTACTTTTTTGCTTTAATCAAAAAAAAAAAAAAAAAAGCTGCTTAAAGTTTTCATTTGCTTTAAGAAACTTATGGTGAACATGCACCAACTCAACAGACTTGCGAAAACTAGTTTAAACGATTCAAAAGTGGTGATTTTGATGTCAGTGACAGAGAACGTTCTGGGGAACCAAAAAAATCGAAGATGAAGAATTGGAAGCATTATTGAAAGAAAACTCAGCTCAAACAGAAAAAAAACTTTCAAAACAGTTAAATGTCACTCAAGCAGCCACGTTTACATGACATGAAAATGATTCAAAAAGAAGGAAAATTGGTACCACATGAACTGACTGAAGCCAACAATGAAAATCGTTTAATGGTTTGCAATTCTTTGCTTACAAGACACCGAAGATGGCATTTTTTGCCTCAAACTGTGACTGGCGATGAAAAATGAATTTACTACAATAACCCGAAACGTAAAAAATCATGGGTTCATCCATTTGAACCATCCACATCAACAGCAAAATAAAATATTCATTGAAGTAAGGTTATGTTGTACATTTTGTGATATCAAAGAGGAGTGGTATACTATGAGCTGCTAAAATCGCGAAATTGATAGATTTCAACCATGCATTGAACGAAAAACGTCCGATTTCAGGAATCAAACAGCGTAAAGCGATTTTGCTGCACCATAATGCTCGACCACATGTCGCAAAACAAGTAAAAAATTAGCTGGAAATACTTAAATGGGAAATTCTACCGCATGCTCCCTATTCAACAGATTGTGCTCCATCACATTACTATTTGTTCCGATGCAAAGCGATCATCTAGATCAGCGAATGGATCGCATCAAAAGACAAACAATTTTAACGCTAAAATAAATTTTTGTGCTTATAAGTCAAGTCAATCGAATGTAGGCATCGTCAATCGCCACAATTAGGCTGATTCGACGATGAACACACTTAAAATTAGATCATACTAAAGAAATTGATGTGCTCCATATTTCTAGCTCCATGTACAAAAACCGGTCCTATAAAGACAGTATTTGATTAGCTTTCGAATGTGCTGTTTCAAAATTGTGTTGAAAAACCGTGGAGAAACAGGATTGGTTGATTATAAATTTTATTTTACCTAATATCGCCTACTAATACAGACCAGACCATATATGCATTGCAGATTGCGACCACCGAAATTACAGGGTTGTTCATTGAATATTGACTTCAAGATGTCAACTTAAGCTGTTACGGAGTGACTGGTTCGTACATACGGCTAATATTGCTTTTAGTTAGGAAACTTCCAAAATAATGAAGAGATTATGTCACATATGGGTAGATATTTTCATCAACAATTTTATACAAAATATATTTTTTGCATATAACCGATATGGACTACACCTACAAATACAAACGCTAGAAACGTTAAGAAAATAGGAACGCCGCTAAATAATACCTAAATTATTTTAATACAGATACTTTATGATAGTTTTATTCAATTAATTTGAAAATTTGTGCGAAGGTTTGTTTGATTGTTATTTTATATCGATTCATCACGCAAGTAGCTATGTATTGCAATTTATGATACTCGTATTATTGTCCTTTTTACTATAGGGCAAATCAATAAGTACTATAAACGTACAAATAGGTTTCCATTTACCATAAATTTTAGTTCAAAATTTTACGATATTGGTTGCTACATAATCAAAAAAATGTTATGCGGTATTCTTAAACATTTAAATTACTAAGCTAGAGGCGAAAACAATCTGTAAGATACTATAAAAATAGCAATTTATAACAAACATAAATAAAATTTACGGTATATAGAAATAATAGAAAAGCCACAACTATTTTTATTTTATAGCTCTAGTCCGATGTGTATAATGAAAATACCACAAAACACTGATTTATTGCCAAAAATGTTTATAGTAAAGACAAGGAATGATACGTTATAATAATCGATATCTAATAACATAAAACAAACACGGTTTTATTAACGACTATCGGATCAATGCGGTTAACAATTCAGAACGGCGCCGAAGATATCAAAAAACAAAAATTTGATTTGGGAAAACCAAATAAATAAAGAAACAAAAAAGTGTTAGCAATGGGGAAAACAGATTTACATAGTAGATAATATTTCTGATTATCATTTCATTTTAAAGAGATATTTTCCCTTGAAGCAAAACAAAAAAATTAATGGGAAATTTTTTCATAATATTTAAATGGTGTATTTTCAAGATGATGCAGGGCTAAACGTTAGGATACGATTTTTTATACATTCTGTACATACCTATATAATATAGTTTATATACATACATTTAGAATAAAATCCCGGATGCTAATTTAATTGCCATCCACTTATTATAAAAATTATATTCGCATTGTGTTTGTCATTTACGCACGATGCACAAATATAATTTGCTAATGGCCTATTCATCTCTCATTAAAATATTAAAATATAAAAAGTCTATTCTTATAACTCAGTAATGTATATAAATCATTTATTGCTGTCACGTTTTAAAATATTATGTTTTGACATTAAATAATTTTTTCCACTGATTTCTCTACACTCATCGCGAATAGTCATATGCAAAATAATGCAACTAAATATACTAAATATCTATTTAATTTTAATCGAAGGTTATAAAACCGTGGCTTATCATCTCACTATTAATGTAACGGCAATCTGTTCAAATAAATGCAGTTTCTCTGAAAACATTAATTCTAATTTCACATTCCACAATTTTAAGGATTTGCTGACTTTGATTTGGGTTTAAAAACCCAAGTCAATAAAATTCGGACAAAAATGACAAATAATTATATATTTCATGCAAATATATTTTCATGGTATTTTTTAGGGCCCTAAGTATAAGGAAAACAGTTTCCAGTAGTCTGATAATTTGCAATTAGGCATTTTCCATGAAAGGAGGTTACATAAAAATAATAATTGCTATAAATGGGTAATACTGGTATTCTATACTGGTACTTGTTGTCAAAGGCAGTATGCGACATGGTTGTGTAAAGCACTAGTATTTCTAACTCCTTGAAAATACTCCTTACGCCTTAAAATTCAATATTTTAAGGCGTAAGGAGTATTCCAAACAAGCTTCATCAAATAGCTTCATTAAAAATGATGTTGATATTGAAGTTAGAGCATGGAAAACTATGTGACAGTGTGCACATGGCGATAGAGCAAAAACTAAAGTAAAAAAAAGAGTGAGTCCATTAGTACTCTCAAGAAGATGTGTAAACATGGCGTGTGTAGTGCGGTGTGTACAGTTTACTTTGAAGGAAGATCATTGTTCCGATGTTAACCGCTATATTCGCGGCATAATCAACTGTTGGATCATATCTGAACGCAAAAGTTCATGATTACCTTATCATCTCCTGGCAATTGCAAAAAAGATTGAGCCAAATTGGTTCAGCCGTTCTCAACTGATGCGCTAGAAAAAGAAATCAATTTTCTTCGGGTTTTTCGGAAGTTTCCGATTTTAAACTTTTTCTCTCCTAAAAGACCATCTAGATCGGATACGTCCTAAAAAACCGTACAAAAGCATAACTTTTCGATTTTCCGAATTTTCTGACTTTCCCAGTGAATTATCCCAAAAAAAAAAATTCCTTAGAAATATCTCCTGGTAATTGCGAATACAACAAAAAAAAATTGAGCCAAATCGGTTAAGCCGTTTTCAACTGAAGCGCTATAAAAAAAAATCAATTTTCTTCAAGTTTTTCCGGAAGTTTCCAAGTTTTCCATTAAGATTTTCCAATTTTTTCTTCTAAAAGACTATCAGGATCGGATACGTGTGAAAAAAACGTATGAAAACATCATTTTTCGATTTTCCGACTTTTCCAGTGGGTTTTCCAAACCCAAAATTTTCTTTCATACAAACCTTGTCCTGACAATTAAAAACACAACAAAAAAGAAAAAATCATTCGAATCGGTCCACCGGTTAGTGATGATCAGTCATACATGCGCCAATTGAGTTTTATTAATATAGAACAAGAAGATACGATCGTTCAATTGGTCTATTCCTCTTTCGGTATATTCGACGGAAATGGATTATGGTAGCTAAAATAAGATACAGATACTGTCGACTCTAATTTTTCTAATTTTCATTGATAAACTGCACAATGGTCGTCCCATATCTCGTAGTAGATATATTTCGATCTGAATTCATGTTGCAAATCGAATTCGTCTCGCAGGAAGTTTATAAGTGGTTCAGCTTGAGGAACAGCAGAATTAATATTGAAATCCCCACTCATAATCACGTGAACCGTCATAATGTTGTAACTAATTTACGAAAACTGCAATACAAGGTTTAAGTGCTTACAAAATTAATTTTAACGACGAATTAGTAGAATTACCATCGCGGCCTAAAAAGCAATATGTTAAGAAATCTGCGGATTTTTCTAAATTATTTTTAACCAGGATGTGCGAGAAAATAATAAATTTTTGTTATTTTCTCGCTACATTGATGGGGGAAATAAAACAAAAATAGAAAATTGTTGTTGTATTTTTTTTGTATTTATTTTACAACCGTCCCGTTGGTAAATCGTAAACAAACAATATTATTGAGCCATTTCACACGGGTTGTCAAAGAAGCAGCGTCATATTCGTTTCTTTCCGCGATTACCAATGATACCAGTTTTAATTGAAGCAGCTTCAAAAAATAGCAATGTATTAAAAAAAATTTAAGACCATTATTCAGATGTTGATTTTAGTTTAAATTTTATTTTCTCTCGCAGAATAAAACTATACAAAAAAAATTGTGTTTAAATATAAAATAAGGTTTTAAATTCGCAATAAAAAATCTAGTCCGGCTTATTTTGAAGCGTGAAGCAGTGCTTCTTTGGCATCCCGTGTGGAACGACTGATTGTTTGTTATGTTTTCATAAACAGGCGCTTTCAGGTACCCTATCAAGATTAGTGAAATCATCGCCAAATTGATTTGAAACTATTTCATAGTGCTAACCATTTTCATAACATTGGCTGCGATTTTACTCAACATGTTCCCAACTGTTGGGTGTCCTGAGCGCGCCCATTCATTCAATCCCGTTTTCGTATTTTATTTACTACGGCGATTTAGAATTTAAAGAGAAAAGTCATATACGAAATACAATATACAAACTGGGAAAAATATAATCAGCCGTTCCACACAACTTGTCAAAGAAGTAACTTCATCTTTGTTTCTTTCCCCGTTTACCTATGATACCGGTTTTTATTGCGACTCATGTTTCAACAAAATTTGTTTTTGCTGAATTAGCTCTAACATAAATAGAAATGAAATAAAAAAAAATTAAGGCCATTTTTGAGGTGTAGATTTTAATTTAAATTTTCAATATGCAATATTTGTTCATATACGTTTGTTATATACATTTGTTCATTACGGACTTCAGTAAGGCATTCGACAGCGAATCCCATAAGATGATTTTGTTTAAACTCAGGGCTCTAGGTTTTTCCCCTCAACTCTTACTATGGGTGGACTTTTATCTGAGGGATCGTAAGTATCAGGGGATCTTTAGGTCATCAACGACGATATAAAAATTTACCGACAAATTTCAAGCTCCATCAATGTTGACCTATTACAGAATGACCTTAATAACTTCAAAACTTGGTGCGCTACAAATAATTTTACATATTCAAGAAAACGCACAAATTCCCTTAGTCGAGAGTATACCATCAACAGCGCTGTTGTTGCATGAGTTTTAGCCATATGGGACTTAACTCTTAATGTAAATGCTGGTGCTTTGAGAATGGTACCTGCTTTTAGAATTGTTCATCAGTAGAATTGTTGAATCAGTAGAATTTGCTTTTAGAATTGTTCATCATCATAGTTTCAGAACGACCTACCACCAGCACGAGCCTATTACAAGAATGCTGCGCGAGACTAATAAATATTTCGAATTTTTTGACTACCACATTAGCAAAATCGCTACCAATAATAATAATCTAATTAACATTTGTGGAATTTGGTGTATATAATATATGAATAGTGAGAGGGTTTCAGGTCTATTAGCATGATACTATGCAAATTAACAAAAAATGATTAATTATTTCTTTCTATAGACCCACTAGTCTTCAGACTAGATTGTAATTGCATGAAGTTAAAATTAAGTGTTAAGGACTGTGGGTTGAATAGCAGCAAACGGCAAGCTGCACTAAATATTTCCTACTAGAATGATGGGTGACACTGGGCAGAACCCTGCAGTGAATAGTAATATCCGCGGGTATCTACAATTATCCACTATCCGCGGATTAAAGCGGATGTATCCGAAATAATTTCTGGCGGATGAGTGTCAGATGCGGATTTAGAAACCTCATTACGTGGATTATCCGCATTATGCAGATTGTCCGCAAGATGCAGATTATCCGCATTATGCAGATTTTCTGCACGATGCGAATTATCTGCACGGTTGCGGATAAACCTATTACGTACACATCTGCACGCATAATAATTTCAAATTGTTTTTTCTGTTACCTACCTTTCATCTAAGTACGGGTCGATTTTCTCAAGAAGACAAATGACCCAAAATAGAATAAACATTATTTGAATTTGTTTTTCCGGAAGAAGAAAATCTGGCTCCACCTAATGAATTAGATGCCTACAAAGAGGCTAAAATTTACAGTAGAGCTGACTTTAATCTTTTGAACTAGCGGCAGGACCATAAAATAGAATTCTCAAGGTTGTTAATAATTTTCCAACGCATTCATGCTATTCCTGCGAACGATGCACCATTTGGGTGCCTTTTTTCTAAATCAGGCAATATTATAACCGACAAAAAATGCTGCTGATCCTGATTTTATGGATATCTTGATTGCGAAAAGCAATTTGACGTATTATAGATTAATTAGTTGGTTAGTTTTAAAAATTAATAATGAATTAAAGAATTTTTATTACTCTTTTTATTAAATCATAATAGAGATTGAAATAAAAATGACTGATGATGAAACAGGACAAACGTGCTTAAGATTTTACTTTCTAAAACAAGTTGTTTAATTAATGCCCAAACAACGAACACGTAAGAGCCTAAGTTGTACGCTATTTGGACTATTTTGGTTAGTGTAACAACCATCAAAATGGTATATGTTGCTATTTATTTATCTGGCATCCTATTTAGGGATTTGGCCGCCTCAAATGAGGTGACAATATCATGTTTATTTCAGATTAATGATTGATAAGTTCATTAAATCCTAGCCACATCTCAAGGCTGCTGGAAGGGGCAGACTGCTGCTGGATGATAGATAATTACATAATGGCATCTCGTTTTCTCGTTCCATTTTACTAATTGCTTGGTAAAACCCACGTTTGTGCCTAGGCAAAGTATGGCTGCTTGACGTGTATGGTGAAGTAGTTATCGCATTTTCTGTTTTTGCTACGCGCCGCCCGGAGGGGAGGGGGCCTAAAATTGTAGACATCAAAATTAAACATTCGGTTCCCAAAACACTAGTGGCCGTGTTCACTGGTTGAGACAACGTAAAGCAAATTCATAAAAAAGAAACGATTTTGCGGATGAGTGCGGATGCTATTTTAAAATTTTACGCGAGTTCGTTATACGGATAAATTTATATTTTTTTCGGGGGATGCGGATACGAAAAAGCGTATGGCTCTAGTGCCTCTGCTCAATCGAGCCAAATACTATCTAGCACTAAGTTGTCACCATTATCATTCCATATTAATTCCGTGCCAAATACATAATAATTTTCTGTTTTGCATACAGTAATAATCAAATACACCACCTTTAAGTTACTGACCTATAATTAGTATAATTTGCCTTTCAAATCACAACATGCTGTTTACGTGAGATAGCCATTATCAAGCTAAATATAGTCACCAAAAATTATTATTATATTTTCCTTATGGCGTGACGTGATTCGGAAGTCGCGACATACAAAATAAAATTAGTTATAGCACGTGGGTTTTTTAATTAAAATTCGTTAAACTTTACTGTAATACCGCGAAAGAGTTTATTACATCTTTATTGCATATGTTATTTCCATTCAACCTTTTCGAATGCAATAATTTAGGTTGACTTTTAATGATTGGAAATCCTATACGATAAAAATAATACGTGTTGGTTCAACTATAACAATAAATAATGCGATTATGTGTCTACACGCGTTTATAATCAACATTGTAAAGGTATAACACGTTTAATGGTCAAACCATGTATCGCATAAACATTTTCGTTTTATTAATTTTTTTCGCGTAAGACAAAATAAAATTTCGCCAATGGCAATTTTAACCTTAGGGTGCTCATATGCACATAAAATACTCATAACCGTACACATAAATTATCATAATTAATATTCAAATTAATTTTAAAGAATTTATGGCACACAGCACAATTTTGTACCTACAGACAGTTTGTATATAAAAGTCATTTAATTTTCAATGAATTTTTTTTATAAATTTTTAATTTAATTTTATCGAAATGTAAATGAACACGATGTTTAATTCATGTCACATTATGATAGAGGTAATTTTTATTGAGTCGCGTATGTAGAATGTTGGTCTGTCTATATGTCTATGCATATACGATAACAAACAATAAAAACACCACTTTATATAAAAAAAAGTTAATTAAACCAGAAAATACATTAAATTAATTAACTAAGATTTATTAAATTGTGTTTTGTATACGGGGTAATTCAACATAAAAATGTAAATATATTATTTACTCGCACAACATAGGCGCGTATTTTGTACTTAGCTGGAGTTGTTATTGGAGTTTTGCCACTATGTATTTAGCATGCCAAAAAAGTTCCTCAGTATTTTATAAATTTTTATAATTTTATAAATAAGAGCGAGTCGATGTTTAAATGGAATAAAACAAGCTGTGAGTGAGGTATTAACGAAATTCTTTTTTTATTTGAAACCAATTTTCAATAACTCTGCCGCATAGATCTGGCTGAGTTTGAGCGATGGTTGGTTATGTTGGCATTAAGGACATCGGTCGATTTCGGCTTATTGGCATAGACCTGCGACTTGAGGAAACCAAGAAAAAGTCTAGCGGGGTCAAATCACACGATCTTGGTGGCCAATTCACGTCCCCTCTACGATAAATTACACCCTATAAATCATTCATGCAAAATGTCCATCGTTGCGTCTGTTATGAGGCACGTAGCATCGTCCTGCTAGAAACAAATGTCGTCTATGATGGTGATGGCTTTACCAACGTCAGTTTCAAAAAAGTACGGACCAATGATGCCGTCGATCCAAAATCCATTCCAAACATTAATTTTTTGTGGATGCATTGTCACCTGGTGAATCTTGTGTGGATTGGCGTCGTCCCATATATACGGATATTTTACTTGTTAACTAAAGACGATTTAAAGAAGATTTTTCATTATTTTTATTATTTGAACGGCTACTCAATCGTGTAACTTCTCATGGTGATTTGGCATTAGTGACTGAAAAAAAAGATTAGACAGACGCCACCAAATCAAAAAGGTCGCCACAGGCTGCCAGCATCGACTCGCTCTTATTGAAAAACCCTTTATTTCCACGTTCGTTTACGCTTACACTGAAGAAATTTACGAAATTATTTGCAACGTGAATGATTTTTTTAAAAAATTGCAGGCTTTTCTTTTAGAAACGGAAATCAAATTACTTCTAATACAAATTTTAAGCGGAAAATATCAATATTTGGCATATTTTACATACATGTATATTTCATACGTTAGTTATACAACCTTGAATGTGTTTGTAATATGTTTACATAATCTAAATGCATAAAAAACAGCATTTAAAATATTGGGGGTACACCTGAGTTGGATGCGTTATTAGACCAAGATTCATGTCAAATTCAAAAGTAGCACGCTGAAACTTTGTGGGTGACTCAACAAGCGATTCAAACCCGTCTGATGACCATGTGTATGGTGCAAAAATAAGGATTGGGTTCCGTATATGAACTCAAGCCAAGAGACGTCAAACGGTGTTTTTTCACGTGCGAACAACTGCTCAAAAGATAAAATCGGGGAAGTTTTTTGCATCGAATCGTGATGGGGATCGGTCAAGCATCAACTTCAACCGTCAAACCGAATATTAATATCAAGAACCTAATGCTGTGCATCTGGTGAGACCAGTTCGAAGTGATCTATTATGAGCTACTCCAGCCTGCCGAAACGATCACTGGGGAAAGTTATCAACAACAATTGATGCAACTAAGCCGAGCATTGAAGCTGAAACGATGTCCTACCCCACCCGTCGTATTCACCAGACATTGCTCGTTCCAACTACCACTAGTTCCGGTCGATAACTCATGGCCTGGCCGAGCATTACCTCAATGCTTATGAAGAAACTATTGTGAGGTTTCTGACAAACTAAAAATGACAAAAACTTTACAACAGCCCAAAAAGTGTAAATCTACACTTTCAAAAGAAAACGTGTTTCGCAAAAAGAAATAAATTGTTAAAAAAATAAGTTCACAATCCTAAGCTAATTTTGCCATAACTATATGCCATAATCATTCTTTATGTGTTCTAGAAGCCAACATATTTATGGGGTGGAGTAGTCATACATTTTTTTAATTTTAACTGTCTGCTTTTGTAGAAAGTGTAGTGGCGCTTCGATCGTACTACGTAAATCGAAGTATGCTAGCATGGAGTACTGACCCTACTGCATCTTTTGTAGAAGCCAACATAATTATGTGAGCCGTCGAAGCATACATTTTCTATGTTGGAATCATAAAAATCGAAAATTCAACCATTAGAAGGCCATTGACAAGGCATCGTAGAGATGTCTAAATAAATCGAAGTAACCTAGGGTTGTCGAATAGTTGAATTTTCGACTTTTTATGATTCCAACATAGAAAATGTATGCTTGTAATAATTATGTTGGCTTCTACAAAAGATACAGTAGGGTCAGTACTAAACGATAGCATTCTTCGATTTACCTAGACATCTCTACGATGCCTTGCTAATGGTCTTCGAATGGTTGAATTTTCGATTTTTTATAATTCAACATCCTATATACATATTTTTTTATTTTTCATTTTAATGACGTAAAATAAATTTAGATAATCATATTTTCCTATATTTTCTTTAAATATCTTGTTGTTCTTAGGCTACGGGCCAGTAGTCGGGTAAAAGTCAATTTTTAGTAAATTTTTCGGTAAATTCATTTATTTTTCAAAAACTCTATGGCAAACTGATCGAAAAATCTGTTCTAAATCCGATTTTTACAATAGTAAACGATTTACCCGACTATTGGCCCGCAGCCTTAATTACAAATTAGGTTTAAAAAGTGTATCAAACTTAATTTAAAGTGTAACATCATTTTCTTTTACACTAATTGACTGTTATAAGGTTTTTTGTCAATTTGTTAGAAACTTTATACTTCCTATGAAGAAGCCATAAATTGGGTCGATTCTTGAATCACCTCGAAACACGGGGAATTTTCTCAACTAGGAATCCATATGCTGCCTGAAAGATGGGAAAAAGATGTATCTAGCGATGAACAATCTTCTGGATACTTTGAATAAAATACATTATACCAATTTCTCTGAATAAAGTTTCGAAGTTATAAAAAAAACCTCAAAACTCATTTGTACCCCCCATGACAGACAAAAAAAAATATATTTTTTATAAAATGAATCCAATTCTGATTGGTTCGGACACTTTTGTTGCTCAATGTCAATTTTTTTTCTTGTCAATTGTCAAATTGATTAAACAAATTCTTAAGAACAAATGCACTGAGTTGGAAAGTGACCCAGTCTCCCCTTTCTTCAGATACAGAAGATCTAATATAACATGTAAGCTTTGTTTGAATTTCGGATACTTTTCTTCTTGGGTTCCATTTACAACATTAGAAATACATTTTCGTATAGTTGATATCTTCTGATTCTGTAACTACTTCTCTCCAAAGTTTTCGCCATAGGCATTCAAGGTTCGAGTTTTAGTATCAGACCAAACTAATCCTATGTTTTCAATTAAGTCATATTTTTCCGCTCTCATCTTTAATAAATTTGATAACATACCGAATGTAGTTTGTTTTAAAGGCTGCTGGTAATCCTTGATTCGTATGGGTTGAATAAGACGAGGGATGCGTGGTTCAATAGGAATAGTTTCTTCGAAAACTCAACTTTTATATTTTCACTAATTTCTTAAAAATATTGTGGATGTTCTGGAGCATTATGGAAGCGAGAAGCAATTAAGTTATATTTTCAAAATTCATTCGTCTGTTTGTAATGGCCGGCATCAAATAATTTTGTATGCAGTCAAAACTAATTAGCCTTGCCATCCCAGCTTGGCATTTGATTTGTAATAAACAGGCAATGTTGTTTCAGAAATGTACTTAAGAGTGTGTATCTTTTCAGATCTTCCTATAGGACACCGTTTTAGTTCGAAGTCACCACTTACAATACAACCAAGCACTTGTGTAGATTTTCCTTTTGACGTCTTAAATTCTGGAGCAGTGTTTCATATCGAGAAATGTATGTTCGTTCTGGCAATTTTTTCAATTTAAATGGGTTTGAATAAAATTGAATCTGTTCCAGTTTGTAGCTGTCTCCTTCAATTATAGAGTTTCAGCTCTAGAACAAATTTTTCTGCTGCTTTTGTATCAGTAATATCATTTTGGAAATGTTTGTAGCCAGCCATTGCTAGCAACAATGTTGTATTCTTCAATTTCGGGAGCATCTGACCTCAGATGCTTGTTGAAAGGGATTGCTCACTCGTTTTGTTTCAACATACTCCATATTTTTAGCTATTTCTAGCTTTTTCATTTATTATTGATCCGGATGTTGACGCTCATTTAGATGATTAATCTAAAAATCTAAAATTAGTTCTATATCTTCCAGTAATTCATTTCACACTCTAGTGATAACATGACTGGAACTCGTACTGCTAACCTGTTAACCGCTCTCTATCTCATTTGACTGCTTTATTATCGCAGAAATGGTAAATTGTGACATTCCAATGACCAAGCAATTTCTATTATTCCTTGCCCCATTTTCCAATTAAATAAGAATTAAAAAAATTGTTAATAAAAATTTAAGTATTTAGCAAAGCACTTCAAAACCTAATAAAAATGTTCAAAATGCCACACATTTTTCAAATTCCTTCATAAAATTATTATGAACTGCATCTCATACATCTTTTGAAATATTATTTCATCGACTACAATTGTTGTCTGCAGTGGTACGCCTATTGAAATAAATAAATTTTGGCCAAATGTGTCACGCTTACGCGAAGTATAAGGAAAGAACTACTTCTTTCGATTTAATTATTCGGAAACTTTAAATTAAGTTATTGTCGAGCACTTTTCGAAAATTATCGGTCCACTATCCTAAAATACGTTTCATTATGTTTCTCGTAACGGAATACCTTTCAATAAATTGAGAAAATGGTCAGTAAAAAGCATCCAAATTGGATTCACTTTATAAATTGTAAACGTGGTTGTCAGTTGATGTCAGTTTGATTTTTACTGAATATGATGGATTTGCGGAAGTAAACTTGGAAAACTAGCTCAATCTAAGACCCTTTCAATATTGGAAATAATTACAAATAAACAACGAATTCATTTGTTTGACTTAAGAAGATCTTAATATTGCTAACGAGTTGAAAAACTTGGAGACACTGTCGGCATCTCTGGAAGACACCAAATTGGTGACCATCCGAATATTCGAGGAATGATGACATACCGTCTTACAGTACAAACAGTACATAACCATTGGAGTGCAAAGCATCAGTACCATAAAGCAAATAAAAATAGACCGTGTGGTGCTTAGAGAAAGAGAAAGCGCGGCTCAATTCCGCTGATGTTCAGGTTTAATTTCTACCACAAAAAGGACTTAGTTTGAGGATTTATCCCAAAATATAACGAGATAGTTAGTCTTTGATCAAAATATATTCGGTGATCTCGATGAAGGACGCTGTTTGTCTCTTTTCGAGGTAATTGCTAACAAGTGATAAATATATTCATACCACGCGCTTCCGGTGAACCACCGATAATTGACGGTTCTGAAGTTCAACGGTAGACCACATAAATGGTTAAAAAAAAGATTACCTACTTTGCTACAGTAAAGTGGGAACTGAAACAGATCTTGTTAGGAATACAGTTTTTTCCTGATGATGCTCTATATGAGCTGGAAATCCAATAGGGTCTAGAAACTGGCAGGACGATCATTATTGGGTTAAAAAAGGACATTACATGTCCCCCAGCCCAGCTGTACGTATTAAAAATAATTGAATTCAAAATGTGGTTTTCCGAATTAAAAAACGTTCATTTTATAAATGAATTGAAAATGCCGTTTTTCATTTTTAAAATGAACTAAGATAAACTGAAATAATATTTACCATGTTTAAGCTAACTCAATTCATTTTTTCAAGAATTGGATTTTGTAGGAAAATTCCATTTTAAATTAATTAAAAACGGTGTCCTATTTTTTCAGATTAAAATTACCTTTTTTAATTCAATTTTGGCGAATTTTTTAATAGGTAGATCCAAGGTGTACTTCTACATATTGGTCTATAGTTGAGGCATCTGTTGCATATAAGTTTTTGGATTCCAACCTTTTTCGCTCGTATTAAACTTATAAACTGCCTCAAAAAGAGTGGAAAAAGTTTCAGGATAAACCATCATCAATCTTGTAATGGCTGGTGTTTAGTTTATACAGAAAAATGTATAACACGAAAAACGTCTTCCCTGCTTTTGGAATGGCGCGCACGTGAAAACGTAATCAATGCAAGTGGCCCTGCTCTTCCCGACTTTTTATTTTTCTGCTACTAACCTGATCGAACAATGTGGGTATTAGATTAATTAATCTTCCAGACGTTGTTAAGGCACCCAATAAATAATATTATTCTAGCCTTACGAAGTATAAATGAGAAGGCCGTACACTGAAAGCTCTTAGGGGGCTAACTCTCTCTTACCACCATTATATTCGATTTTAATATTTATTCCTTTTCGTATCCGAAATAATGGAATTAAAATATCACAAAAATTCAAACTAAGGGCTTTATAGATTCGATCTTTATTAGTCACTCCATTCAGGAAACTCTACATTTTTATTGGATATCTATTTTTGAGGAAGTAGGGATTCAAGAACAGTAGAAGAAAATCGAACCATTGACCAGAAGCGAAATCCCAAGTCTTTTCTTTCTCTAAGTTCAAAACATCTGATGATATTTATTCTTGCCCTTCTGCAAGAGGGACTGTAATTTATTTTAGACCACTTTATATAAATATTCAGAACTTGTTTGGCTTTAGGGTACGCTCCACTCTCTTAGAGTGAAGTAAAAGTGATTTTAATTCTCAAGATAGAAAGCCGAAGTATGATCTTGTCTTTGGTTTTCCTTAAATAATATGAAAACCTGGGTACTTTATATAGAGATAACTCCACCATATCCTTTCCAATTCACGCTAGAAAACATGCTTACCAGAAAGGTAGTTCTATTAATATGCCATTTTATGAAGTTGTACGGTGAATTGATAAATCACTGAATATGAACAAATTTGTCCTGGAGTTATTTCTGAACATTGAGAGTGCTTTTGACAGCGTCTCCTGCAAAGTGGTGTGATATATACCATTTTTAGGTCCAGTATTATCCGTTCTCCTGTGAAGTCTTGTTGTCAACTCATTGATTGTCCACTTAAACGACTTACAGATTTTACTGTCATGTAGAATGAGTTATTTTTGAATCCTAAGAAACTATGAAGTTCGTTTTCCTAAGACGAAGGATTTTGGGAAATATAAATATCCCTAAAATAGAGGATCTTGTTATCCCACTCTCATCTCACTCATTCTATATATTTTGGTCCCGTTGAGTCCAAAACTATACCAGCTAATACAATGAAAAAACACATTAAAGAAAAATGCCGAAGATTTACGGGGTATGTAGAAATATATTAGGTGAATCACGGAACATCCAACCATAATACGTTTATTGATTTTACGTGGCAGTTCTCGGTGGAATAACACTTATTTAATTTACTCTCATGAAATGGTTGCCTAGATTTGAAACTGGCACTGGTAGGAGACCACTTGCTAAGTTGAAGTTGATCATTTAGTGTTGCTATTAGTAAAAGACATGAGTAGAAGTAGGTTCCATCTCACATTTTCCATATGGAACTTCTGTTCATCGATGGATCGCAGTTAGTGCCTAGTGGTGGTCTATGTGGCACCGGATTTCGCGTATCTGATCTTGAAAATTTTGTATTTTGTCATATTCCCCTGGAAAGTATAGTTGTATTACCTTTCAGATAGAAATTGTTTCAATAAGACAGCTACCTAGGTTATTGAAACCGACTGTAAAGATCGCTCAATGTGTATTGTATCAAACAGTCAGGCTGCCTTACAGGTCATTTGTCTTCAAAACTTGTCTGGGAGAGTATTGAAACCTTAAATTAGCTTGGCAGATAAAATAAAGTTATAGTTCTTTGTCTGTTTGGACCTATAGACATCCGAAAAAAGGAGTAAGCCGAAAAATTAGATTGAGAAAGCGCACCGGCCGCTTTCGTGATATAAGAAAACGCTATCGGCTTACTTACATAAAACAAGGTAGACCCCACCTGTAATTTATCTACGATTTTTCTTGGCTCCATCCATCGGGAAATTATCAGTTGCGCTTTTAAACAATGATAGAAACTCTTCGATAAATTTATTTGGTATTCTCATCATTTGTTATAATTCGTCACGTTCCCTCGTCAGCAAGCCGTTTTCGGAATTGTTTCCCATAAATAACTTTTGCCCACCCTTAATATATTACAATCGGCTCCGCTCAGTTAGTTGATGTCTTACCATATCAAAAGCTTCTTCGTTAGTGACCAAACCATCTTGGTAATAAAACTACCCGGATCAAGTTACAAACCACGACTATAGTTATAATAAGCTAACTTAGAGATTGGTATTTAGTAGGTTATTGTTCGATGGGGTATTCTTATCGTCTATGTTCGCTGACAAAAGTCGTTTTTCTGTTACTAACTCCTGGCTGGCAGCGATAATGTATGTA
This sequence comes from Nephrotoma appendiculata, assembly GCA_947310385.1. Lineage (NCBI taxonomy): Eukaryota > Metazoa > Arthropoda > Insecta > Diptera > Tipulidae > Nephrotoma > Nephrotoma appendiculata. The sequence continues at coordinate 129,913,357 of OX371223.1, read as the reverse complement.
TGTGAAGCTGGTCCGAAACACCAGCCCGGAAAACGAGTTTTCTATTTTGGTGTGTTTCTTTGCTTTGTATTATGGTATACAGATAATAATTGTAATACTTAAAAATATCGTATTAGTCATATAACGCTCAAATAATAGAATCTCATAATAAAAATTGATCAAACTCGTATTTATTTGCAGAACGAATAGAAATAACCTCATTTTCAATGTAACAATAGCTATACCATAGAAAAATAAGTTTACCATAGATTTCTCAATACAATCATGACATTGGAGTTATTAGAACTTTTTTACTCAACTCATTTTTGTTTCTAAATTTATAAAAATGAGAAATCTATGGTTAACTGATTTTTTCTATGGCTATACTAAGCCCATGCATCCATCAAATAAAAACTATAAATTAAACATATTATTACTGGAATACAAGAGATATCCCACTCGAGATTATTTGCTCAAAAGTTAGGCCCATCCATCACAGATATAATGCCAATACATTTCAAGTGTTTCTTAACAAGTTGAATACCATACTCCCTTAGTATTACATACAAACCTCTTTTATCCGGAAATATTTTATCGGGAATAACATCTAATACCCGGAAACCGTTTTTTTCGTATTCTTTCATTTTCTCTCTTATTTACCTTATTTTCCAAAAATGAAATGATTTTTTTTTGTTATATAATTAACTAGATTAAATTTAAAATCTTAATAAATGACACTGAAATTTAAAAAACATTAAAATATGCTATTTTACTATGAAATTATTAAAAAAAATCTTTATCCGGAATTGTTTCCCCCGGTTGTTCTGGATAAAAGAGGTTGCACTGTATGTCGAATTCTTTTCAAACAAAATTTTGATCTTAAATAAAAAAAATAATTGCCAGTTCAATAAATTAACATGAAGTTTAATTTATATACAACTAGCGGACCCGGCGAACTTCGTACCGCCTCAAAATCAATAAATATTGTTTAAAGTTATTGTAGCTTAATTAAATTGAGTTTTTTTAAGATAAAATGAATTTCTCTCTCTCTCTCTCTCTCTCTCTCTCTCTGCTCTCTCTCTGGCACCATATCCCATCAAGGGATTTGGCCGCCTCAAATGAGGTTTCATAATCATATTTTCATTTCGGATAATAAGTATATTAGCTAAGTAGATAAAATAAAAAGATTGAATAAAAAAAATAAAATACTAATTTGCATGCACCTTCCAGTCGGATTCGAATCCAGTACCTTACGGTCCAAGCACCGAAGCTTAAACCACTGCACTACTCGCCACATACAAACTACACATACAAAATTCATATAAAAAAACGGTTTCTTATTAGATTTTTGGGGTTTTCCTTTTGAGTTTTTCCGACTTTTCTTTTTTCCCTAAACCACCACTGTATTGAGACGAACAAAATAAAAAAAAATCATCGAAATAAGTGAATCCATTCTCTAGATATCATCATAAAAGCCATTCCATACAAAATGTATGAGAAAATGAATTTTCTTGATAAATTTTTTTTGGTGAATTTTTGATGTTTTAATAGTTATTATGATATCCGGAGCGAAGACAAATCCAACAAAACAAAGATCATAAAAATCGGTCCAGCCGTTCTTGAGTTATAAATGGTGTAACTAACCCGACTTTGTTTTATATATATAGATATCGCATTTGCACATAATATTTTAGTTTGAGAGCAATTTTACTAAGAAAAGAATTCGCCATTAGTAAGTATAATCTAGGGTTCTTGGATAATAACAAATCCTCCCCAGATTGGCCAGTCGGGTTATTAGAATAATCCGAATCTTTTTGCAATCCCTCAATTAAGAATAAAGTTCAAGCATAAATCTAAACAAATTTAATCTAAAAGCATTTTCTAATTCGTACCGGCGTTAAACGACAGTAATTATTTTCTATATTGCTCGTTGAAGAGCACAGCAAAGAAACCTACACAATCTTGAGTTTAGTGAAAACACTTGTCACGCGAACATTAATTTAATTTTGTTAACAAGAAAAAAAAATTAAAAATAAACAAACGTGACGTTGTTTTTGTTCCTAAAATACCTAAAATTTTGTTCACTATTTAGTAGTGTGTTGTGATTATTTACTATTTATTGTTATATCAAACTGTGTGTAAACGTTCAATAATTACAGTGTGATTGGTTTTCATTGAATATGTAATCGATATGTAATCGGTTCGCGGTTGTATTATACAAAAATAACCAATAAAATAAGATAAAAATAAATGTCACTGCTCTAGCCTAGATAATCTTGATTTTAAATAAAATGTACAGCATATATAATAAAACCGTAAAACATGGCCCACCAAACATAAAATGCTTTATTGAAACACCGAATATTACACGAATTACCCACTTACTTGAGGGCATTGCGTTCGAGACCCAAATATCGCATCACTATGATGATAGTACGACTGACGATGAGATTCTCGATGCAAATAAACTGGAAGGTCGTAAACGTAGAGCGATCGATAAAAATAAACGGATAAAAAAAGAACCCAAGGTAAGCTATCATCTATCTTTAGGTATCGTATAATGAGCCACTTTAATTTTAAGATTCTCTCGTATAAATACGTTTATGGTATTATGTAATTTTCTGTTATGGAAATATATTTTAATTTTGTACTGATTATTATACTTAATTAATTAAATATTACCTTTTTAACAATTCAATTTCATTTAGTTAACAATAGAGGTTTTAGTTTAGTTATGTGCGCTACCAATTTTAAATAGGTTCATTTCAGAATACATAATTGTTTGTTCAGCTAATAATCACATTTTTTGTATATGTCTTAAGTGGTAGGTCGGGTAACAAAAGCTCTTATTGGTGTGCCATACACGCGATGACCTAAAATGTTTATTTTTGATTGCGTGCCAAAATTATTGATTGATGGACAAATGAATACATAAAGATATTTAATTTCTTTTCAAATATCTTTGGTAAATCAAAAGTCAAGGCTGTAACATCAATTGGAATTTAATGAAGAAATCAATCAGTATTACTCAATATTCATCTTATATTGTCAATTATTATAATCAAAACTATTAGGGGAAATGCGAGTATGTATAGCCTATATATCCCCTTTGTCAGGTTAATACACTCGAAATCGATATAGAGTTCTTTAGTTCTTAAAATAACACATATGCTTAAAATTAGTTTTAGAATGTTTTTACGGATAGCCTGTCCCACCTCACAACAAGACTTTACATATACTAATTTAAGTTGAAATTTGTGTTGTATGTATGGTATAATGTGGTTATGTGTCAATACCCGCTGTCTGTTTTCTTTCATACTGTTAAAGAACGAAAAGAGTCTGTAATGCAGATTTTGTTGGAACTTCAGCATGGGACGCGGATAATGCAGGTTTAAAGGATCAAAATGGGGGACCCAACAGTAAGCATGTCGATAATGCAGATTGTACCAATAAAGAAGATTTACTTATAAATAAAAAATAACGGTAATGCATTCCCACCCATTTCACCTCAAAAACATTATCGGACCCACTCCAAACTTAATCAATATCTACTTATGGTCATGGGCTATCAAATCGGCATAGTCAGATTGGTGTCGATCTGACAAAACCTCGAATGAAGAACAATTTTATCGCAAAAAAATGGGTAAATTCGAAATTTCACCCCTCTCCATCAAAATCTACATATGGTTATGGCCGTCGAATCGGCAAAGTCAGATTGGTATCTATCTGGCAAAATGTCGAATGATGGACGATTTTATCGACAGAAGACGACCAAAATCAAAATTTCATCTCTATAACCTCGTCAGACCCACCCCAAAACTATTATCAAAACCTATCTATGTTCATGAGCCATCGAAGTGACATTGCTAGATTGGTCTATATCTTGCCAAATCTCGAATGACGAGTGATTTTAACGACAGAACACGGCGAAATTCAAAATTTCATCTCTAAAACTTCATCAGACCCACCCCAAACCTATAATCAGAATCTACCTATGGTTATGGGCTATCGAATTGGCGTAGACTTTCGCCAGACATCATAATCACGAATTCTAACCATTTTAACAACAAGTACATTCCATTGAATGTTTGATAATTTTTAAACTTCTTTATCGACAATTTTCGGTTGCATGAAAGAGATACGAGATTTTTTTTATTATTACAATTTTTTAAGTTATTACCGCATACAAACCTCATCAAATTACGACCTTTTCAGATCAGATAACACTTTTAACATTAAGTTTTAACAAATTTTAGAAAGTTTGGCGTATTTTGTGCACTATTAGTACTAAAAGTTCAAAATTTTATTTTTTCAAATTTGTTTAAACGATTAAAATTCAGTTGTTACGAAAAAATTTTTTTTACGACCCCCCCCCCCTCCCCTCCCCTTATTCCAAAATTCAAAAATACTTCGTGGGATGAAGGGTGAACCATTTCGAGAATATAGGACCCTCATTTCATAGACTTCGGAGCAATAAAACAGCGGCCCTGAATACGATACGAAAACGAAAGTACAAGATTCCTATTCAATTTTAAATAAGAATCGTACAAATCTGATTGAATTCTAATATGGATCGTGTATTTTCGTTTTCGTATCGTATTCAGGAATAGGGCCCCAGTTTTTTCCAATTTTTATTCGGGCAATTACCGGTTTTGTAGGTTAGTTATAGTTAGTTAGTAAGTTGATTTTGTATGTTAGTTACTTTCGGCTAGGATATTTCAGATTTAATATATATTTTTTTAACTTTCAGCTGAAGTAGCCTGCATTATCTTTTTTTGCACTTTCGACTGGCAACTTTCGGCTAATTTTAACAAGGTTTATCTTTCGCGTAATAATAAACCGAACATCCTAAGAATGGATTTTGCCATGTGTGTTATTTTCCTCCACCTGTATCGGCTCACCGCTCTCGCGCTCCAGTTACGACATCCTATCAAGCTTTTGTTTATTTTCGACGGCCTGGCGGCATTGATTATCGAACCAATCTTTGCAGGATTTCCGTAGTTTTCTTCCGATAGTATTTTGTGCCGCGGTACTTTTAGCCAGCTGAATAGGTATAGCTGCTGCTCCTGGATTGGTAACTCTGTAGTGGTGTTTAATCTTTTAAAGCATCGACATTCCATCGAACGGTCTTGTTTCTTTAATGTAGATTATTTTTTGCACTTATATTTGAATAAGACATGCAAATGATCGCTGTCCAGGTCGGCACCTCTGTAAGATTTAATATCTGATATAGTGGTTCGAGTGTCTTCTACAAAGCATGGCGTGTCGATTTGGGGTACCGATTTTTTTGCATTAAAGTCACCCACGATGATTTTAGTCAATGTTATGGTGCGGTTTGTTATTGACTCCTTCATCCAACTCAACAAAAAATAGATCCTTGACGTCATCTAAATTACCTTCGGTGGGTGCAATCTGTTGTTTAGGATACCATACATCGTTGTATGGTATCCTTTTATGATCGGAATCGCCAAAAATCAAGCGCGGTCCTTTTCAAGATTATAAATTATATTAAAACTTATATTTTGTTGTTCTAGATTCACTTAGAAATACAATCGACGGTTTATAATGACTTTGTTGTGGTTCTAAGAAATTAGAGGGTAAGCAACGCAGTGTAGAGTAGGCCTTTTCTTGCTATTGGTAACTCATTTGGTTTTTGACAAGAGTAGTGTGGTTAACAACAACATTTAAATTCACAACTCTACGACATGCGGTATCTGTCAAAATGTATATTTAATTCTCAGCTTGCAAATTTTTTGTAAAACCTATGGGATCTACTTCATTGTGTCGATTTTTTGGGAGTTTCTAGTGCAGTAGGTTATTCCTTCGATTTCACTAGAAGTTAGCGTTTCTGACATTCCAAGCATTTTTACAATTGGTTTAAGCTCCGTTGGTAGTTTTACTCCATACTCTGCTCCTATCTTTTCCGTAACGATTATTTTTAGTTTTTGCCTTACCATCATTAGTGTTACACTGCAAAATAATTCCACCGTTCAACATGTTGTGACAGCCCATTATACTGGTGTACTTGGTTTGAATGACATTGTTAAAAATTCTCTAGTTTTGTTATTAGTTTTGTTATTAGGCTGAGGTTGTTTTGGTTATAACATAACCAACTTGGTGGGATTGCTCTTAAATACTGAAGTAAAATTTCGGTTGCTCCGTCGGTTTTTGGATTTCTTCTTTTTTTTTAATAAAAAAAAGTATTAATTATCCAGTTTAATGCCACTTTACTTACTCACACAAATTTTTTTTTTTTTTTTATTTATTTATTTTGCACTAGCCCCAAAATATGGTGCCATTTGGCCCAGTTTCAATATTTACAATTTTTACAATTTTCATTCAAATTTTACAAATTTTTAAATTTTACAAATTTTTAAATTTTACAAATTTTCAAATTTTACATTTTAATTTTTTTTAATTTTAATCTTTTATTCATCTTTCACGCATCGATCCCCTTTCATACTTCTATCTGATTCATTCTTATAAAATCATACACATTCTTATATACTTGCATCCCCATTCGTAATAATTCAGTCAAATTCCTTGCGCTCAAGAGGGAATCGAACATTTGTCTATTCTGATTGAATGAAGAACATTTCAGAATCAAATGTTCGATGTCCTCCACAACCAAACAGCTTTCGCATAATTCACACTCAATCAAATTGCGTTTCTTCAAACACTCTTTCCAATTACCATGATTCAATCTCACACGTTCCATTGTTCGTAACATTCTATTATCTCCTTTGATCTCCTTAAAAAAGGTCGAATCAAAGGAGAACTAACCAGCTCAAAGTACTTCTTGCCTTTCACCTGACATTTTTCAATAAATTCGCTCTCCCATTTTCTCCACAGATTCACCTGAAACATGCGAAGTACATCTCTTGCATCCATGAATTCATATTCATTTATACCTTCAACCAAGCAACCCCGTTTCGCAAGCATATCGGCTCTTTCATTACCTTCAATTTGTAAGTGTGAAGGTATCCATTGAAGAATGACCTCACTCCCACAAGATTGAAGGTATTCATACAACATTTCCACATACACATTTCCATGAGTTCCCCCACCCTTACTAATCAATTCTAACCCACTCCGGGAGTCGGAGAATAACACTACTCTCCTCCTCCCTTGTGCCATTGCCAACTTGATCCCTTCCATAATTCCAATCAACTCTGCATTCATTATACAGATACTTTCATGCACTCTTACCATTTTCTCTTTCCTCATTGAAGGAATAAAAATTCCTACACCTACTCGCTCACCACTAACACTAGCATCTGTATAAACTTCTACATGTGCAAAATAATTTGTTCGCATTTTTAAAAACTCACTCTTAACCGATAACTCATTCATCATTGCTTTTGTTGTATCACCAAAATTCAAACGCACAATTAGATTGCTCGGAGGGACTTTCGGATTTACGGGCCGAATCTTGGAGAATACATTCATATTCTCCAAGATCACCCGTGACCGTTGTGTTCTTTGGTAATCCGTCCCTCTTTGCAACCTCTCTTTCATTTCATTCACCAATTTATTGTCCTTAGTCAACATCTGCACAGTCTCTCGCACGGTGATCCATTCCCTCTTATAATTGAGAGGTGAGTCCCCCAATGCAGACCATAGAGTGTGTATTGGGGTTGAATTAATCGCCCCCAATACCACTCTGGCACAAGCATTCTCCACAGTCATCAACTTTTTAAAACCGACTTTAGACCCATCACCATAAATACTCATTCCATATGCAATTTTCGATGACACTAGCGCCTTTCGTAACATATCAGTCACACAAGGATGAGCTCCCCATTTCGGTTTGCTCACCCTTTTAATCACATTCAATCTGCTCTTGCAATTATCGGCTAATTTATCCATATGTACACGAAAATTTAATCGCTTATCAAACCAGATTCCCAAATACCTAGTCAAATTTACACACTCTATTCTTTCATTATACACTTGCACATCTACCATACGATTTGTTCGAAAAGTCATACTACAACATTTTCTCGAATTTACGCCCAAATTCAAATCAGTCAAACATTCTGTTACCTGATTCACACATTCTTGAGCCCGACTCAAAGCCTCCTCGATGGTCTTCCCCTTGCCCATCAGAACAAAGTCATCTGCAAATTGCAAAATGATTTTGTCCGGGGAGTTAAACCTATGCACCGAGCTCGTGTATAGATTGAAGAGAGTCGGTGAGATTTTACTGCCTTGGGGTAGGCCTATATTCACCGCTCCCTCCAACCTATACCCTCTACCACACAACACTAACTTTCTGTCATTCATGAACTCATACACTCATTTGCAAGTTTTCCAAGGAAACCCCAGGTCCAAAAGGACCTGAAAAAGCTTGCCCGGAACCACGTAATCATATGCCCTTTCTATATCCAAAAATACCGCCACAACATACTTCTTTTCCTTTCTTACTTCCCATACAAACTTTTCAACACATTCATTTGCTGAGTGGTTACGGCGGAACCCAAAGGTGGTTTCCGGCAACAAATTACCCTCATTCACCAATTTATCTAAACGACCTTTCATCATACCATTCACAATTTTGACAAATACATTCAACATACATATTCCCCTGTAATTTGTTGCTATATTTTGGTCCCGATCTCTTTTCGGAATGGGTACCACCCTGCTTTCCTTCCATTTTTCCGGTATTTGAATATTCATCCATACTTGATTAAGAATTCGAAGCAATGCCACCTTGGCTTCGAACTCCAATATACCAATCATTTTATAACTCACTCTGTTAGTTCCGGGGGTAGTAGATTTGGGGGATTCTAAAACCCCACGGAACTCATCACAACTCGAAATGTGGGACACTTCTGGTCAAATGCGGAGTGCTCCAGCTTGCAATTTGCGCAACTTATTGGTTCGCATGCTATGTTGTCATGTCCGTTAGGAATATTCTTTGCACATTTTGGACATACCGCTATTCTATCACACCTAGTTTTTGTATGCCCATAGCGCTGACATGTGTGACACCTCATTGGGTTCGGATAATATGTTCTGACGTCGAGCTTTAAAAAACCAGCTTTTATAGTCAACGGCAACTCGGTCATGTTGAAAGTTAAGATCAGTAGCGGCGTATCTTTCAATTCATTGTTAATTTTCCTCTTTATTCTTTCAACTTTTATTACCTTCTGACTTTCGAGTTCCTTTGTAATCTCCTCCTCTTTTATCATTAAAAGGTCTCTGCAATATACTACTCCTTTAGAGTGATTTAAGAATTGATGTTCTGTTACTTTTATTGGTATGTCACCAAGTTTTGTCGCACCTAGCATCTTGTTATATGCCTCCTCTTTGTCTAAAAGTACTGAAAGCTCCCCATTTCTTATCCGTTGTGTCTCTTTAATTTAAATGGTTATCATAGATAATCCTTTCTCGATGTAGAAAGGTGATACTTCATTAAAAGTTTTGTTGCTATCATCTACACGTTTGATCACAACATATTTGTGTGTAGATTTCGCGTCATCGAAAAAACTTCTTCGCCTTTTATTTTTGTTATCTTCAAGTCTCGCGTATCCTCTTGAATCGACAAGAGTCGAGAATCTATTTTCCAATGCAGTCGGCATCCTGCCCGTAGGCAGTTACCGTATTAAATAAAAATTCGGTGTTTTGGTTTTGGACACCTTACCGTACAAAAAAAAATATTTTCACCAAAATTTATTGTGTTTTAACAATTATTGTCTTTGTTAACACTCACTATTCACTCAGTCCACTTAGTACAATTGATTAAATGGCGCTTTTCTGTATGAAAACGCAATTCGGACTTGAACTTTAAAATTAAAAAATTCGCAAGAAAAAATTTTTCCAAAATTTTTTGGAGCTGTCAATAAACTTTTCGCAATGAAAACGCAATTCGAACTGTACTCACACAATTACAGTATACCACATGCATGGACGGTGGGTCGGCGCTGAATTCTAGACTTCAAAAAATTCCCCTTAGTTGTGCTTGTTAGCACCACCGATCGTAATCGATAACGAAAATTCCTCTGGTGGGATTCGAACCCAGTACCTCCCGGCCGAAGCTTTATCCACTGCACCACTTGTCCGCTTTAAATTTCTTCAATTTGGTTGACCTATATTCAAATGGTTTACCGTTAAATGTTCGTCAAAATGACGAATGAATTTGAAATTGTATGGCTTGCAATTTGTATTTCTTTTTTTGCGAGTTTGGTGCGATGATTCGTGTTGGGGATCTTTCCATCTACATCATATACACTAGTTTGTTCAGTAAGTTTTATCGTTCGATAAGAGATAGCACTAGTAGGTTCGTCGTTTTATTTTTCTAAAAATGATACTACTTTTTATGAACACGTGTGAAGTTTCATTTAGATCTGTTAACTCATTCGTATATATTAACAGCTGTTTAAAGTATTTTTTACAATGGAAAAATTGGCTATCGTGCAGTGATCAATTCTTATTTTTGGAAGGTGTAGCATCAAAACAAATTCATGAACGACTGTTAAAAGTGGATAAGGACTCATCACCTTTAATTAGAACAGTAGAAAGTTGGGGCGCTGAATTTAAACGTGGTCGTACACGTCTTGAAGATGATCTACGTGAAGGAATTTTTCAATGTCCAAGGAGTAACGTAAGACCCAATATCTGATGGCGGTCTGGTAATAAATTATTTAATTTGCTTAAATTGGCGTTCTTATTATAAATAACCGTTTGGTGTGAAATTTACCGTTATACAAGTTATAGGGGTGGTCTTAAACTAACTAGTTCAATGTAATTATTTTGTAATAAATTCTGGTCCAAGAACCATCCTTATATCATAGCTACACAAAAAGTTGCAATTTTGGCGATGTAGGGTTAACTTTAAGCTAAACCGACTGCTCATTCCCAGAAAATGGTAACTGTAATAAAATTGGGATTTATTGTAATAAATTGTAATAAAAATGTGTAACAAATTATGGTATGGGTTTCATTGAGATGGGCTAATTTGGTAGGTGCATTTTTAAAGCACAATTATTATTGTAACCCTATGAACCAGCTGGATGTAAAGGTTCATGAGAAGAGATCTAGTTTGCATAAGAAAATATGATTTTTCATCAAGGCAACGCATTCTCTCAAACAGCTCACAAAACTATCGCGAACATCAATGAATTAAAGTACGAATTGCTACAACATCCACTCTATTCGCCAGGTTTAGCTTCCTCTGACTTCTGGCTGTTCTCAAATCTAAAAAAAACCTTGCTTGGGAAACAATTTTCATCGAATGAAGAGGTAATAACAGCCGTGGAAGCGTATTTCGACAGTCTTTCTTATTCTCATTTCATGGATGGAATCCATAAATTAGAAGATCACTGGAACAAGTGTATTGAAGTTCAGGGAGATTATAGTGAATAATATAATGTATGTATTTCAAACCATAAAATCGTGTTTTTTTATCGAACGACAAAACTTACTGAACAACCTAGTATTAATTTCATTCATCTATTTTGTCAGTGAGCTCGTTCTTCTAGGGATTCTAGAATTCTATTGTAACTCTGACGAAATGGAATAAGTGTAATTTCATTGGTTTAATTTTTTTTTATTTATTTATTACAACTGGTTTACAAATCATTTAGTGAATTATATCAATTATATTCTTGTTTGGAGGGTTGTAGCCTTTAGGCTAGTCTCCTTTACAAGTTTATTATATTTTTAGTCGATCCTGATTGGATCTAGTAGATCAAGCGGTTTCTTCCTTCGCAGCCATCTTAGTGGGTACGACGTTTCTCTGCGTTTTGGTGTAGACGTTGCATGTGTTTTCTCGCATGTTTGCTTACTTCTTTACTAACGAAATCCATCTTCAGATCTCTATGGAGGTTGTCATTTCTTATGTACTTTTTTTTCGCATGATATTGACATTGGTTTTCTTTGTACAGCCCCAGAGCTGAATACCGTAAGTCTACACAGGTTTTAGGATTTGCCGGTATAGTAGCAATTTATTATGTAGAGTTAACTCAAAATTTCTTGCTAAGAGCAAATCCATTTTTGTGTGTATTTTATGTTTAACTCTTTTTTTTTCTTTTTCACATACTTTTTCTATTTTAGTTTCGCATCTAGAGTCATGCTTAGATATTTTGCCGTGTTTGCATAGGGAATTAACTGAGAGTTCAGTTCTACTCGTATCCAGTCGATCTTTTTGTTGGTAAAGTTTACGTGAACAGATTTTGTTTCATTAAGTTTTATTCGCCATCTCTTCGTCCGGGTGCTGACAATATTAGCAGCCCTTTGCAATTTGCTTGTGGATTCTTTTATGCTATCAGTAACTGCTAAGATGGCTGTATCATCCGCAAACGTCGCTATGTTAGTCTCCATCCGTCGTTGGCAGGTCCGAGATGTATAGAACATGTAAAGTTGGTCCCAGAACGCTACCTTGTGATACTCCTGCTGCCAGTTTCTGTATTTTCTTATCATAAAACTGTTATGTAAGTCCCTTTGTAATTTATATTCCAAAGCTTTATGCCATACTATGTCAAAGGCTAAATCCAAGAAGACGCTTAAACATATTTTCTTAATTTCAAGTACATCTTCAATTAAGTTTGTAATTCGGTGTACTTGTTCTATTGTTGAATGGTTTTCTCTGAAGCCAAATTGATGTGGAGGAATAATATTTCTTTCTTCTATTATGTTTCTTCTATTATCATTGTTTGAGTCTCTTTAGGAGTAGGTTCTCGAATATTTTATAAATTATTGGGAGTAAGGAAATCGGCCTAAACGAATTTTTGTCATTAAGTGGTTTGTTTGGTTTACGTATCAAGATTACTTCTGCGACTTTCCATTGGTTTGGAACGTGTTTAAGTCTGAACAATGCGTTAATTATTTGCAGTAGTTTACGTAATCCTTTTTCAGGAAGAGTTTTTACTATTTGAACTGTAATTTAGTCATATCCTGGAGATTTCTTTGGATTTAGGTTAAGATTGATTTCCTCTTTTAATTCTTGTAATGTTACAGGAGATATATTGCAATTATCCATTTTATTTACAGGTGGTATGTTTTCCTCTGCAATTTGTCTAGGTAGAGGCTGGAACGAGTTCTCCAAGTGGGTTGCAAAAAACGAAGCTTTTTGCTTTACACTTATAGCCCATGTTCTATCTTCATTTTTAACTGGTACCATTTGTAGTTTAGGTCGTTTTAAACTTTTTGTCGCTTTCCAAAGGGAGTATTCGGTCTTTTTCGGTACAAAAATGTAGAGTTGTTTTATATTCTGGAGCTCGACTTCTTGGCCAGGCCTTTCTTGCTTTTCGATTTGCTTGAACCATTTCTCTATCTTCCAGAGTGTAAATATTTTATCGACGCATTTCTTTTGAACTCGGTACTACTCTACGCCGCTTCTTGTATACTGTTGTTGAGTTATTCTAGTTCTTCTTCTAGCTGTGTCGGGTATTTAATTGGCACCTGAAAATCAATATTATTATCAACTAGTTTCTGGAATTGCTCCCAGCATTTTTATTTATTAGTTAGCGAAGGCGAACTAGTTTTCTTAATACGATTATTACTGATTGTCGTAATAAGGCATATGATCCGACATAATCCCCTTGCTGCTTTCTAGGTATATGTAGTTTTCGTCAATACCTATGGTGACAAAGAAGTCAATGATATCGGGTATTTTATTTCTATCCATAGGCCAATAAGTTGGTTGATCTCCAGAATGAAAATCGCTACTGCATAATCTTCCTGCTGCAAACAACTCTCTTCCTTGTTTAGAGGTTACTCTTGATCCTTAGTAAGTATTTTTTGCATTAAAATCACCTCCTGTTATAAAACTTGATCCTAGTGATTTAAATAATGTGCAGCATTCTTCCTTAACTAAATTATATCTTTGGGGGGTGACTAATTGCATAAATTCCTCTTCAATTTTAAGATCTATAAAGTGTTTGATGTTTTCTTTTATAAACAGCGACGATCCTCCTCTTGTCCTTCCTACTGAATGAATGGCGTGGTAACAGCTGTATCCATAAAGTTTAAGATAAGAAGTTGATTTAAAATGGGTTTCCGATATACTAGGCATACTCGTATATCTATTTTTTCAGTATTTAGAAAAATTTCTAATTCTGGAATATGTTGCATTAGTTGCATTAGTCCATTTTCATTCCAGGTTACTATTCTTAACGTTTTATTTGTTGTTGGTCGCCTGAGAGAGAGCATGGATTTCATTTCATTTAGAGAGTCTTGCTTTTCTAACCTGTTCCTTACAGCTTGAACGCATTTCTCTTCTTTTGCTAGACGAATGTTATGAGCTTCCATGCTTCTTAGTGTCTTTTGGAGCACTGTTTTATCCTCGGTAAGACCCTTCGAAATAACTAGTTTTGTCATGACCACTTCCGAGTATAGCTTTTGTTTTCCCGTTTTACTAGAATGAGTTTTGGTTGCTCTTTGGTGAAAGTTTGATTATTTTTTCCCGGTGTTGCTATTTTATATTCTGTATAGCTCCTTTTCTATTTCATATCCCCGGTAGTTTGCGGGATGTGGCTTATTGCAATTAACACATTTTGCAGCAATATGTTTACTAACCAGACATGCTTGGGCATGGTGCTTTCCAGTACATTTCACGCATCTAGTCTCTCGTTGGCAGTATTTCTGCGTATGATTAAAACCTTGAAATTTTGGTTTGCACTGTGGTATTAAACCTCTATTTTTTTCAATGGCTCTATTTTAACTCTCATGTTTAGATTGTCTTGATATTATATCCCTTTAGTGATCTACTAACACAGTTGTGCGGGTTGAGCAAAAGTACCATGTCAAAAATTTAGTTTTGTATGTTTTTTGGACCAACTTACACATTTGTAAATTCCTTTTTAACTTCGTCCGAAAAAAACACTATATCTATACACACAATTGTGTTGGTTTTACTTCAAATCAAGCGAAATTTTTTATCAACAACGCCATTACATACTATGGTTTTTACTCACACATTTGTGTTGGTTGGACTAAAACTGAGTCATTTTTTTTGTTTTCTTGGTTGAAAAAGGGATATACATCTTCCACTTTTTATTTTTTATTTTTAAAGTGAGTATAAATAGTGGAAGTCCTCTTTTGTTAATTTGAACTCCTTGTTCGGTTTCTATTTTTCTTTCTTAATGATAGTGCGACCATTCTTATCCTCTTAGGTAAACCATTGATGTCCCTCGGAATTAAGCTTTGTAACGAAAGCACTATAGGTTTCAGAGTCTGCAACATTAATTTTCCAGACGCCATTATTTAGAGATACGAGTTTGTACCGGGCTACCGTAATCGATTTCATAATCGATTGTATAGTGGAGAAATTTGATATCCCTACGACATTTATTGGTGGAGGTGATTTCTCTTTTGGTTTAGCTGGTTGTTGTTCTAGAGCTAGTGGTTGCTTGATGCAATTAACTAATTTCTAGAAACCTCTTTTGAAGTTGGTGGTAAGGTTTCTGCCATTTCTGGTGATTGTTGCGCTTTCCTTTTCTTACTTGGTCTTTTACTCCGGTTCAACATCCAATTTCTTTCTCTATCTAATTTTTCTTCATCCGTATGGAATGGATTAATGTCATCATCGATTGCAGAGCTAGGTCTCTTCCTAAGTTCTGCATGTGTTTTAAGTGCTTTTTTGAGTTCTTCATTCTTTTTCTTTAAAATTGTAAATTCTTCTTTTAATTTAGTTGTAAGTTCCTTTATTTCTCTTAGTTGTTCACGGAGTTTGGCATTTTCCTTCTCATACTGAAATATATTTTCAGTTGAAGAGTTTGGTGATCTTGGTAATTTGAAACATCGTCCAAATGGGTTAAACAATGATTGGCCCACCCCAGAATCTGTTGCACCCGCTTCCGAAGAGTGTGGATTTGGCAACATATCTGCTGCTGTACCACCTGGGGTATTACATTCCGTATTTGTTGTACTCATTGTTTGTTGTAGCCAATTTATACCACTTGCATTTAGTCCCCGGTAGCACTTTGCTACTGCCTAAGCAGTACCCGCCCCCCGCGATGAGGACGCGGCTACCGTGGTGTTACCTAGGTGAACAATGAGACCGCTGAAGTCCTCTGATTACCCTAGGCTGAGGGGCTTGGTTTAATAATGATAATATTTTCATATAATTATTCGTTTAGGAACTTATCAAATTACTTACTTACCCTCGTCACTCTTTACCTTACAAATTTTGTTGTTTACTTAACAAATCTTGCATGAAAATCATTACTTGTCAATAATACTGCCAAAGGTGGAATTTTAATTAATTTCTCAATTTTAATTACTTAATATAATAGAGCTGGTTGACATACAACTTTCTGTGTTTTATTTTTAAGTTTTTAACAGCACAATGCAATCACGCATCGTTCATGGACGTTTGATATTTGCCGCACATAATACATTCTGGCAGGTATCTCTCAGGAATACACATACAAAACATGATTTTTATTTAATCCGTTTATGGAATATTAATACAATTGACATATTGACGGTGATATAATCCACATATTATATACATCACTTGTACACGATGTTTGTTTGCACCTTCACACTGCATCATACCCTAGCTAGTTCTGTTTTTTGTATGGTATTTCTGAATGTGAAATATCGTGCGTGTTAAAATGAAAATGTTATGCACTTATAGCTCTATATTTAAGTGAAATGAGTAATATGTCCGTGGTATGACGTCATGTATACGAATTGTTGTTTACTGATACTTCATATCATAATAATTGACACTTTAAATAATTTAAATTTCAAGAAATCATTAATCAGTTTGAACGTCATGTACGCCTATAATTGATGGTCATCTGGTTTATTGTACCAGAATATGTAAGCTTGTACGCAAAGTACAAATTAGAAGTCAAAATACAGATTAGCCTGTCTGCTGTGTAAATAGTGGTAAGTAATTTAGAAGGAATGAAATTGAATTTTTAATTTTACACTTCTTATATGATTGGTGTATACGAAAGAGAATACCACGCGAAATATCAATTAATTATAAATTTCCTGCAGATCAATTTCTTATTAAAAATTAAAAACGTAGACAAGTTGAAAGAACTATCATTATTATTATTATCCAACAAATAATTGGTAAACTTTAAGGTTGAGATTTACAATGTTAGATTATAAATTGTAATTTGATATACAAATTATCCAATATATCGTTTATCTGAAGGCCAAGAAATGTACGGTGATTGTTGAAATTGTGTAAGGTACTTTCAAACACTGTATATCATTATATTAAGCGAAGATCATCATTTTCAATCAGGTTTTTGTAAACCTTGACATACAAGAAATATTTGAAAGAAGAAATAAGAAGAAGACAGATATAGTACGAAGTATTGTCCATTTTCCGACTTACGAGTATAATGCAATACAATAGGAAATTATTCAAAATCTCCAATCCATTAATATGTTTTGTTTAAATTTTATTCAAGCTTAATGCAAGTTGGAAACGAATCTGTAAAGATTAATGATCGTACAATTAAATAATTTTATTATAACTATTTGCGTCAATAAAAATAACTATAAAATGATTTACAGAAATTGCGCACGTTTAATTGCTTGTCACGACCGATGAAAATAAACTTATATGATTTATTTGTGGAGGAAATGTGAGGTTGTACACATAACAGATATTAGAAAAATTGATAATAATTGCGGATCATCTGGCAGAATATGACCAAGGGAAGATCAGTCGTGGTAAAATGAATGATCTCTATTTGAAGTCCCTCGACTAAAGTTTATTTAAGTTCTCTCACGCTCTTTCTCTCTCTCGACGTCTCTCGTTGGACGTCGTAATGCCAGCATAGTCGGAGTCCTCCTATAGCCTTCTAACTCGATTGGATTTGATAAATCTGACGATGTCGGTACCTCCTGGTAGTTGCTTTATTTCGTAGTTCATACGAATCCGATATTCGTTGTTCGCAACTTTAATTGGACCGAAGATTGAATGAGTGGCCTTCCTTTCGAAGGTAGATAATAATCTACAATCGTTAGAGGTTATGGTCTAGCTCTCGCTTCCCAAAGTCAACACAGGTCTTGTGAGTGCTTTACAAAGTAGCGATAGATGTTAGGTTAGTTTAGGTTAGGAGGTTAGAGTGGCTGCTATCACACACTGAGCCCAATAGTGGCCCATTGAGATACCACAGGAAGCAATAAATGTTTAATATCGCAATAATTTTGATTGGGCGTAGATGACTCGTCCGCCGGCACCGATTCCTACGCCTACATATTGATGCAGGCGATGTTATAACTGACCCGAGGTATTTAAAGTTTTCAACGCTATCAAAATTATGGTCGCCAATTCCGAGATTTACCATGGAGATGTTCCTGCGGGTGTTGCTAAACATTTTGTTTTACACTGTTCACCTCCAAACCAAGTCTTCTTGCGGTATGAAACTGTCTTTGATCTCGATAATCTTTCGGCCAAAAAACACGTTATCATCTGCGTATCCAAGAATGTGGCGTAATTTTACGAAGTTTCAATGTCTCTTTTCGGTACCACGTACTAAAGCGCCAAATTGAACAGTATATAACCGCGAATGCATCTCCCTACCGAACATTGAGATGACAGTGCAAAGGAGCCTGATACGATTCCTTCGATTATGATTCTACATAAAGATGTTGTTAGTTTGCACAGCTAAATTCCTCGGTTCGCTTCTAGGTTCTCACGAGTGATACTGTGATATGTATGTCGGAAGTCTATATATAGTAATATGTGGTTATATTGTACTTCCAACATTTTTCAAAAAATCATCCTCACGAAAACCACTTTGATAGTCGCCAATTATATTTTCGGCGAAAAGGATCAGTCTGGCAAGTACAACGCTAGCCAACACTTTTTAAGCAGTGTTTAATAGCGTTATACTAGAAAAGTTTTCACATTTAAGACGATCGCCTTTTTTGTGCTGCAGACATATGGGCGTTGTCTTCCAACTCTCCGGCAGCTCTTTTCGGTCCCAAGTATAGGGACAGTGAAATTGTATTGATTTGATGCAAGAGTAGTGCCTCTGAGCTTAAGCTATTCTGCAGGGATTCCGTCGAAATCAGGTGCCTTTCCAATTTTCAGTCTACTAATAGCTGCGTGTACTTCCTCTACTGTGGGATATCGACAAAGATCACTTCACCTGATAGAGTAATTTGTATAATGCGAGTCACTTCGTCATTCTGATTTGGCAGACTTTGGAAGTACATATGTTTGCCATACTGAGAGAGTATTTGCCACGTATGTTCCCAGCTCTACATTCCCGTATTTCATGGCAGTCCTTCTTGGGTGGAAGTCGTTAGTGAGATTCCTGGCGTTAGAAAAACAGTCCCATGAATTTCCTTGTTCCGCTTGTAAGCTGGTGTTTCCAATGCATGATCTCATATCTTTGAGTTTGTTTGCCGGAGGTATTTAGTCGTTACTTACCTTGTACGGAGATTTCTGCTAAAGTGCTTCTATAGTGTTAAGAGCCAACCATTTTTCATGGTTCTTTGGCTTATTTTCGACGGCCAGGCGGCAATGATCATTGAACGAATCAAGTCACCCTGATGATTTTATTATCGTGAAGCAGGACCGTCGGTGGGTGCATGTACATACTATACATTAACGATCGAGTAGTTAAATTTTTTAATACGGAGTCTGACTTGCACCTTCGCATAATGATTGCGCGGGTGTCGATGATTTGTTGCTTCACACGCCGATGGATGAGAAAGCCAACTCAAAATTCTCGTCCATTCTGATGCCCTCGATAATGAAATGTGTAACCTTGGGTGGTGTCACGGATCCCACTCCCAAACCATCTATTAGGTGTGCATTTTGGATATATGTTTGTAACGGGTGATTCAGAGGTACTATTTTCAGTAGGGATTATATGACGTGTCAAACAGTTATAGTATTTTTTTCAGTATTGTTTCACATTTCATCATGGAAAGACTTAGCCCGGCACAGCTTCTACAAATTATTCAGCTGTATTACGTAAATCAGCGTTCTACGTGGAATGGGTTTTGTTCTTATGGTCCACATAATCGGCCTACCGAATGCACAATTCCCTATGCCATCGAAAAATTTAATATTAAATTTTCATTATAGAAAAGTACGCGATGACCGTGATGCTCAATTCGGCACCGTTCTCAACAGCTTGGCTTGTCGTATTGTAAGCATACAAAATTCAACTCGTGCAAAAACTGAAACTGGCCGATCTTCCAAATCATCACCGTTTCAGTCTTTGGGGTCTTGCAAAGCTTGAAGAAGATCAACTGTTTTCGACCAAAATTTTGTTAGCGATGTGGGCTACGTTAATAAGCAAAATTGCCGTATTTAGGCTGAAGAGCAACCGGAAGAGGTTCAAGAGCTACCATTATATCCAGACAAAACAACGGTTTGTTGTGTTTTATGGGTTAACGTTACTGTGAATGCCACACAGCCCGTGAAACCTTGGCTTTATTTATATAGAACAATTCGGTGAACAGTTAATTTCACGCTTCGGATCAGTGAATTGGCCATCTATAGATCATGTGATATCATACCTTTAGACTTTTCCTTTGGGGCTACGTAAATTCCTACATGGATAAGCCGGTTACAATTCAGGAATTAGAAGCCAACATTACTCGCGCTATTTTCCAAATACCACTCGAAATTCTCGAATGCGTCATAGAAAATTGTAACTTCAGAATTGACCATGTTTGCCGCAGTTACGGCCTTGGTTCTTTTTCATGATAATAAAAATTTCTCGATAAAAATGAATTTTTATTTTTTTTATTTTTGAAAAAGTACCTCAATAAGAATCACGCATTAGCTTAGTCATTGCTGTTTTTATGGCATAAGTTTCAGTCATTTACAAGCTATCGTTCCGTATGCATCAATTTTGAGAGATGAATGTCGATAAGCAACTTCATTGCAATCTATTCTGTTTTCAAATGAAACCAATGAATCATTCAACAGTATAAAAAGTGATTTGCAAGATTTCGTAACGGCAATTTTAGTCTTGAGGACGATCCACATCCAAGTGCAGTAAAACAATTTGAAGACGAAGAACTTAAAGTTTTACTGTCTGGTGGGATTGGAAAGGAGTCATTTACTACAAGCTTCTGGAACTTGATTGTTAAGTGATGTTCTGGAGCAAAAAAGAACATTTACGGGCCAATGAAGGCGAAAGGTTGCTGCATGACAACGCTCGTCCACATACAGCAAAAGCAACCCAAAAACTCATATTCTCCTTCGGCTATGGGAAGTTTAACAGCATTCCGCTTATTTTCCAGACTTGGCTTCCTCTGATTACCACTTATTCAGATCAATGTCATCATATCTGAAAGACCAGCGGTTTATGAAAGGTGAAAATGTGCGAACATGGCTCGATGACTATCTTGCTTCGAAACCACCAAGTTTCTGTCGCGAAGGCATTCATCATTTACTGATAAATGGCAAAAGACCATAGATAGTAATGGGACATATTTCGATAAATTATTTTTGTAACAATTCAATAAAGTTGAATTTGACCAAAAAAGCAGAGTTTCTGCTTGCACACCTAATAACTCTTGGAGTGCAAGTACGTCCATAATGAGTAACTCATTGCCTGGTTCGAAGGGTTTTGGATATATCCACGTCTTAAAAGGCCAAGCACATTCCATATTCCTATTTTTAAACCGTTGTCGCTGTACAATTTCCGAGGTCGTGTTTGTGATGATGAATCCGAGGCCTTTGTGTACTCGCTTTGTAATGCCAATGGCTAAAACCAAAATTTCCTCTGTTCGTTTCCACTACATCGCTTGATTCATCTAGAGTTACCCAGAGAGCACCGTGAGAAGGTATGAATCTGAGACTTCGTTCTCCAATTTTATGTTTGGTTCAGTTTCAATTAATTGATTTATTTTTACATTAAAATGAACGAAATTTGATGCTGTGTAAGATGGCGGAAAATGCCGAAAAAAACGTATGTGAAGTCATCCCAGGATTCTATCCCAGAAAATAAAATTTTTGAATCAGGCAACACTGATTACACACAATTTAGCTACTGGTGTATACATTTCAAAATCATGTTGCCCTGATCCGAGACATTTTTAGTTTTGGCGAAATAATTTTTAATTTATCGATGAAAATAATTTTTAATTTATATAAAAATCAATGAAATTCTCAGCCCAGAGTTCGTTTTCGGGAACTTGCCACGGAACAAATTTTTTCTTACATTGCCTGAAATTTTGCATTACTTTATGCAACTTAAAATTTTACAGTTTTATGCGTTACATTAAAAAATTTTTTATTATATGAAAAACAAATCGAATTTAATAAATTTGATAATTTTTCGTTTTTTATTAAAATTGATAAAACTTCTGGGCTGGGCTAACTTCACAAATATAGTATATTTGAATGAAATGAATCAAAACCTGGGCTGGGATAACTTCACACAAGGGCAAATTGGTTATTGATATGTTAGTGTTGCCTAATTAAAAAATTTTATCTTCTGGGATAGAATCCTGGGATAACTTCACATACGGCCGAAAAAATGTTTTTATTGCTATACCACTATTAAAAGGTAATGGAACAGTAGATTCGAAACCGACAGATGATCGACAGAAAATATTAATGAAACGTTTACACTCCTTAACAAGAATTAACCATAAAGGGTTAATCAACGAAATGAGCATGGCCTTACACTCAGTGCATAAAGTTATGTTAGACTCTGTGATGTCGCTCGTCAAAGCCTCAAGTGTGCAATGCACTAAAGCCGTGATTTTAGTTTGGAACACCATACAGTACAGACATACGCTCACTGATGATTTAAGATCAAGCGTGAAACAGTAGATCTTAAATAATAATATATAAAACCTGCGCCATGATCCGATCGCGGACCTTCAAAATAGAAATGTATCATTTTGGAAATGTAATTCCAGAAGTTTTGTGACATCCACAAATCTTTAGACGGAAATATTATGGAAAATGAATTAGAGAAGTTTAATTCTGGGATAAGCCTATCGTTACTCTTATTAACATCGAGTTATGAACGCTGAACTTAAAATTCAGAACTGCAGCTGATGAAGGTAAAGAATGAACTCCATAACAATAAGTGGAGTCAAGGGAAAAGCACCAGTTACTGCCATATAAGCAAAATTTTACAAGCGATTCTGTTTCGCAATTGTAACTTTAAGGATAACTACCGGTCACCAGGGGACAGACGCGTAAGTAAATATTACATTTTGGGGGATAATTCCAATGATTTTCCAAAGGCTCTGTGACATCGCCAGAAAATGACGGTAGCTTGATGAAGTTTATAATCCAGTTTTCCTTTCCATGAGAGCTTAGCATCCAAGATAGCTTCCAGATGCCTTACACAGTCCGATTTAGAGATTGTGCTTCTAAAGTGGAAATGGTAAGGCCACCTAAACTGTTAAGTCTAGTGAAAACTACTAAAATAGTTTTAGATAGATTTAAATGAAGCCTTTTTTCGACACACTAATACTTCACAATGCGGAGAGTTTGCTGCATTAATTTAGATAATACGGCTATGTGGTTCCCTGATCCCGTAAGAACAGAATGATCCGCATAACTCTGAGCGAAAAACATGGATAGCTGATGTTAAGCCAGAAGATCGTCAATGATTTGACCGTAGACCAAACGGAAGTAACCAAAAATGCATGCAAGAGGGAGAATATAACTAATTGTGTTAAACAAAAAGTTCAAATCGATAATGTTGAACTTTTTTACTTCTTGAATCGCATTAAATGAATTTTCATGGGATGTTGGTGAATTCCCATATATATATTGTCATTCAAAGAATTAATTTAAAATGTCAGCTGATAATTGAAGATAGACATTTTAATTAATATCCGGATTTATTTTGTCTGGTTACTTGGAACAAGTTATTTGTCGGCTGAGCATAATTGCCCCCACAAACTAGCTTACGATGATACTCGTATCTTTAAACTCGGTTACAAAAAAATCATAAACTGCTAAATGTAAAAACAGAGTTGGAATGATTCAATGATCTTGCACGAATTAGAATTGACCTAAAGCTAAATAAAAATACTCGTCCTCCAAGTATTGTTTTCAAAGAATGTTATTAATTCTACTTGTACGTGGCATAAGCTCGATCACGTTTCATATTCCCATTTATGTAATTCAAAAACCACAATCATTAAAATTTAATTAAACATTTTAATTTCCATTTTGCTGCAACCGGTAGTTTAATACCACGAATTTTTATTTATATATTTAGCTTTGAGCAGTGGTCATAGCATGATCATTTTAAAATAACATTCCAAACGGTCATTAAACTGTACCAAAAATTATTATGTAAAAAATTTCAAGCCTAACTTAAAGAATTGTTTATAAAAGAGCATTGTCAACTTAACGCCTTTGTACTTAACAAAAACAAAAAAAATCTTAACACAATGCAATTAAAAGTTCTTATCTATATTTTAATCTTTATATAGAAAAGTTGTACAGGTAACACTTATGTATACTTATACTTATAATTCACCTATATATTTACCTATATATGGTACGCAAACTACGTGTATATAGTTTAGAATCAACTTATGTGAGTGTTTATCTCGGAATTATTTTCTAAATCTACATTAAATAAATAAATGATACATGTCACACCATATGTGCTTGTATATAATGTATTATGTAATAATTGTAATCGAAACAATTGTAATATTATATTAGTATGCATTGTGAATTTACAATGCAAAGTGTGTATCCGATCGACTAATCAAGCGGAACTAAACTCTCGCTCCAATTAATCTGCGCATTTAAATTATTAAACCAGATGGCGATATTAAACGCCCTCAACTACTTGTTATTTTATTAATTAATAATCATAAAGCCGTCCCTTATAATTATTTAATTATTATTTTGCTAGGTCACTAACGTATGATAAGTGTATAAGAAACAAAATTGTCCGCTTTATCTATTGTGCGGATCTACTCGTATCGAGTGTTGCGATGTGCGGTTTACGCAATTAATCAACTTCAATTAGCAGACAATCAGAATTTATTTAATTATTTCAATTTAGCTCGTTATCCAATTTATAAATGGTGCCCCCTGTGTATATATTTATATCAAATCGCCAGTTTATTAATGGAATTATCATAATAAATACGCTGTGACGTCTTTCAAGTAAAGCAAAATGTTTATGTTTCAGGAGATCATGATCATTTGTTCGTACATTACGACATTCGATGCCAAACATATGGTATAAATGTATTTATTCTAAATCATCAGAATTTGTGTAAAGCTGTCAAGATTATATACGAGTATACATATGCGCATACCTATATGCAGTGATTTCAAATAAACATTTGATGTATATCGTGCTGGTTGGGTCGTTTATCCGTTTCTTTTTAAAATCCGAAATCAAAATGCTACTTTTTAAACCCCCGAATTTCAACATCTCACTTTTTATAATTCCGATATAAATTCGGGCACCCACGAGTATTCCATAATCTTTTTCTAGTTATTACAATGTAGTAAATGGGATCGAAATATCAAATATACCGTTATTGGTTAAAAAAATGGCCAAATCCCATCCAACATGAACAAAATCCAAAACTACAGCCAAAATTGAAGAAAGAATGCCAATCCAACTCTACAGCCTAAATTTGTCCATATAATTTTTTAAGAAATTGCATTCATCATGACGAAATTCTAGAATTTAGTTCAAAATTCATGTTAGAATCCTAATCCAATTCTGCATACCAAAATTTGACAATTATTTGTCAAGGAATGGCCAAGTCCCAAAAATTCCATGTTCAATTGGAAATCACATCCCATAATTTAGTTTTAATTTTACTGTCGTGCGGTTCGGACGTAAAATAAAAAGGAAGAAAAGTGCAGTGTCAGTGGTGTAAGTTTCGTCAGAAAGCCCATTTTGGAAATCCCACGGTTTTCCTATTTTGTCGAGTAATATTTGATTGTGCAATTTTGTGGGTAAAATTTCTAACATTAAAATTTGTACATGATGTACTTTGGGAGATGATATGTTTTTTCTGACGTGATTATCACACCAGAAATCCTATAGATCTGTTTAATGATTAAAGCATATGTTTTGCTTTAGTTTAATTGTGCAAAACTGTGCATGTCAAAATCAATTTAGTGCTCCTCTAGAATTGGTCAGGATATTTCCTAGAACGGCTATATCTGCCTAATTACATATATGCGACATGAACAACGTCTATTAAAGTAGATCATATGTAAGAAAACGTCGTAGTTTTCTAGTCACAATATTTGGACTAGATATATATAACCAGATAATACCAGAATTCAATAGCGACATACTCCATATCAGCCAGAATTGGGAACATAGAAATCATTAATTCAACCCTAGTTTCAAAAGATCAATTTCTGAAAAATTTTATATGGGTGATTTCAGGAAATCTCACCTTTTATTAATAAGACCGGTGTGTGATCGGAAGTGAGGTTGTCAATGCCTTCGACTTCAATGTAATTTGAGGCTATTCCTTTCGAGATATAAAAGTCAATCAAATCAGGAACTTTGTTGATGTCTGTAGGCCAATAGGTATAGGTTTACGCGATAAGTGATATTCACAACCTAACATTTCTATTGCACCTAGTTTTTTTTCCTTTTCCTGGTGTTATGAGTCGAGATCCAAACGCGCTATGTATTAGTGCTCTAAACCTGCACCGACCAAATTAGCCCGCTTCAATGAAACCTGCACTATAATTTGTTACATATTTATTACAATTTATTACAACAACTCCCGATTTTATTACAGTTACCGTTTTCGAGGAACGAGTGGTCGGTTTACCTTATAATTTAACCTACACCGCCAAAATTGTAACTTTTGATGTAGCTGTGATATCGAGGTGGTTCTTGCACCAGAATTTATTACAAATTAATTACATTGATTAAATAATACAAGATCAACCCTAAATCTTGAAAAAGGGTAAATTTTACCCCAAACGAATATTTAAGACAAAACCATCTATTTTACCAATATTAATAAATTACTACAACAGACCGCCACCAGATATTGAGTCAAATGGACATTGTGGAGGGCAGATCAACCTTATCCAAATGTGTAATAAATTATCTTTGTATCAGGTTAGACGGAATTAGCTCCAAACCGTAAAGGCTTCAAACGTCTAATTTAAAGTTCGATTTTATCACCAGATAATAACCAGATAATTTATTACACACCTGTATAAGGTTAATCTGCCCTCCACAAGGACCAAGGAGTAACATTTGACTCAATATCTGGTGGCGGTCTGTAGTAGTAATTTATTAATATTGGTAAAATCGATGTTTATGTCATAAATATTCGTTTGGGGTGAAATTTACCCTTATTCAAGATTTAGGGTTGATCTTGTATTATTTAATCAACGTAATTTATTTGTAATAAATTCTGGTGCAAGAACCACCTCGATATCACAGCTACATCAAAAGTTACAATTTTGGCGGTGTAGGTTAAATTATAAGGTAAACCGACCACTCGTTCCACGAAAACGGTAACTGTAATAAAATCGGGAGTTGTTGTAATAAATTGTAATAAATGTGTAACAAATTATAGTACAGGTTTCATTGAGGCGGGCTAATTTGGTCGGTGCAGGTTTAGAGTACTTTATGTATTATACAGGAGATTGCAGCATTTTGCAACGATTGCTTTAATTTTAAAAGTTCTGTATATACAGCCTTGACCGAAAGTATTGAGCACCCTATAAATTTGCGTTGTACACGATAATTATACAGAAAACAACCTCTTTTGTTTGTTGATTATTTTTTCGACATCTAAAAAGGACTGAAAACAGTGACTCACAACGCAGGTGTGGCAATAAACCATATAGTGCAATAAAATGTGTTATTTTCCCATTTTGTATTTATTCGTCAGTTCGCTACTTGCGCTCATTATGTACACATCTAGTGATCTAGTCCACTTTTGGTGTTTTAATTTGTTAAATTTAGTGATATTATTGCAATATGCCGAAACAAAAAGAGTTAAGTTTAGAACAACGTGTCTAGAAACAGCTTCTGCATGAGCAAGGAAATCACAAGTAGAAATTTCCAAAACTGTGAAATGTTCACGCCAATCTGTGCAATATACTATTGAGTGATTCACCGCTAGTTGATCACACAGTAATAGGTACAGAACCGGGCACAAACGCATCACCCCATACCGTGACGACCGAAAGTTAGTGAAAGAAGCTTTCAAAAATAGGGAAAAAAAACTTCTTCAAACCTCACTGCTGAGTTGTCAGTAGAAATTAAGAAACCACTCTCTACTCGCACCACTCGCAGAAGGCTTCATGAAGCTGGTTTGAAAGGCTGTAAAGCCAGGAAGAAACCCTGACTCTCCGAAAAAACAAGAAGGCTCGGTATAAATGGGTCTTAAAATACCAAAGTTTCGCCGAAGAAGATTGGTCAAATATCGTGTGGTCAGACGAATCAAACTTTGAAGTAAGTTGACAATTCTATGCCTTAATAATATTAAATAATCTGATTTTAAAATAAAACTCATTGATACTAATATTTTAGTTTTCCGAAGTCTCTACATTGTTTTCAGATTTTTCTTTTATGCGTTGCTGGGTAGGCGAAGTATTTAGTCCAGAGTTTGTGGTACTAACCGTAAAACACGGCAAGCATAGTTGTCTGGGCCCGCATGACTAATTCTGGAGTTGGCCCAAATGTTCGTGTGTGAGGGCCACATGAACTTTTCAAAATACATCAACGTCCTTGAATCTGCATTGCTATTCTCATTTTTAACACTTTTTGGAGATACAAACATGGATAGCGTTAAATTCCAGCAGGATAACGCACCATGTCATAAATCTGCCCGCACAATGGCATGGTTTCGAGAAAATGGCATTGAGGTTCTGGAGTGGCCTGCCCAGTCCCCGCATCTGAACCCCATAGAACATTTATGGAGTTCATTAAAACGCAGAGTCAGGCGCAACACAATAAATAACAAAGAAGACCTAAAACGATGTCTGCACCAAGAATGGAGAGCCATACGTCCTGAAGAATGTAAAAAACTTGTAAGCTCTCTACCCAAAAGAATTTCTGCCGTAATTAATGCAAAGGGACCCACAAAATATTAATTTTATTTATATTAATAGTAATGTGAACCTATAAAAATTGTTTCAATTTATTTCAAATTGATACTCCCAAAAAAATTGTAAGATATCATGGGTGCTCAATACTTTTAGCCAAGACTGTATTTTAATGATACAGGTATCTTTGTAAAGAAAAAATACTAAGCTGTCAAAAAATGTTGTTTTACGAAAATCGGTTAAGGCATTTTAAAAAATACGCCTCTTTGTACGCGCGGAGGTCTGGGTCGATTTAGTTGCTCGCGAGTGTTTCCTATACCAAACTGTAATCTATTATGTTTGTAATATCCCATATATGTTGCAAATGTGAGCAAGTGTTGCGATTCTGGATTTGAAGTTCATCCAGGTAATCATTCTTTAGGTCGTCGCCGTACGAGTACATCATCGCTATTCAAAAAAGCACATTGTAAATAAATTCTAATTTTTATTAAAGAAAAAACACATTTAATGTTCAGCTGAACAAACAAGTTCAGGAACGTAGAAAGAATTGTTTTAAAATTATGTAGACATAATTAAATTATCATAGCGAATACAGCAACAAAAAATAATTTATAAAAAATTAAACACTTTTCAATTTGGTTAACAACCGAAAAATATTTTCTTTGCAGTTTTTGTACACGACTTTCGAACGAATTATTGTGCCACGACAATATTATTTCTTTAATATAATGATCGTAAAATAATTATAAAAGTGATAATTTAATTATAACGATAATAATTATGATTATTATTTGTAATACACTAATTTACAGTTTTGTAATAGAAATTAGCGTAATTAGTGTCGGTGCAATATTTTTTTAAACCAGTACAAAAACAACCATACAAAACCAATTTTATGGCATCAGTATAATATAATGAGCGACTTTATAATTGCGGTAATATGAAAATTAGATAAGCGACAACAAATTGAAATCGTAGACAAATAGGTAGTATAACCGGTGATAATCAAATACAAATCTACTTTAATTATTTAAATAAACTTAAAATTTGTATGTCAACAAACCCCCCAGTATATATAGCCGGAGAATACATTTAACTTCTTATGGATGACTTCTTAAAGTAAATATTTTTAAAACTTCAACATTGCTGTAAGCGAGCGTACGAGTATTAGATATATGTAAGTTATACACCAATAAAAATTTGCATGATGACGTAAGCGATAAAATTATTATGGCATGCAGAGGTTTTCATTTTGTGTACCTACTACCGGTATGACTTAATTACGTTTATTTACCTTGTGATTATCAGTCAATATTTAATTATCTTATCAATAGTTGTTGTTTTAATTGCAAATTGATAAAAAAATAGTTTACCGTATTATGTATTTATGTATGTGTGGTTACTTGGGACGGTGATAACACCTGTATTTATGGAAAGGCCGAACAGAGCTTTAATCCCTAATTGCATTTAATCAAACCACTTCATAATGTTATCAATTTATTTAATTTGTTGTATTTCAGCGGAAATTTTAATTTTATTACGGAACGACGACATTCGAGGCAGTCCTATAGGCATTTTAATATGAAATTATTTCGCGAAAATAGAATTATGGCAAATTTATGTTTGCTGAGAATTTTAATTAGAGTGGTTTCAATTAAACGATGTGATAAAATTTTACTACACACAAAATGAAAAAACGGAATAATAGTTGTTCTGCAAAATAGTTGTTTACGAAGACTACGCGGCCATCGCCTCCCCATGCGACTAAAATTTCTGTCCTCCGAGCGCAAATTTTAGCTTAGGGAACAAAAAAAGTCGCTTTCGCCTAACCGGCGAAAAATTCGAACAATATAAAAAATTTTAATGCAAATTATAATCCGCATGTGCGAAATATCCATCGATTTCAAGAATACGTGCCCTGGCCTCTCCTATCACTACCATGGAGACATATTCTGAACTCGTTAGTGAATAGAACGGACATAGCGTGATGCTCCAACAGATGTGTTCGGGAAAAAATTGTTCTTTGCGGTGGCGTGCTGTCAATTTTGAGCCTCTACCGGGCCGTTTTGAAGTGAGGTTATCTTCCTTCAAGTGTCTTCTAACTTTCCATTGACTAACAGCTCCATCTCGAACTTGTTTTAGCATCTGCTGTACATCAACGTCCGTGAGATGGCAATTTCGCAGTAAGGTTGCAACGATAAATCGAGCGTCCCTCTCAGATGTACACCGATACCGGCTGGTATGTGGTCTCCGATTGAAGATACAGTGGAATCTGTGTAAGTTGGACACTCACGGTACCGTAAAAAATGACCAACTTATGAAGGTGTCCAACTTGAAAAGGTTTTAAACAAAAATCAAAATTAACAGCTTTACGATGTCCAAGCAATAAATTTTTTGTTGAAGAATAATTAAAAATGCAAGACAAAATCGTCCAACTTAGCCAGTTGGTTCAAGACAAAATCGTCCAACTTAGCCAGTTGACCAACTTAAAAAGGCGTCCAACTTAACAGGTTTGACTGTACCAGTTTCCGGAAAACTTCCGGATACTCTTGAGACAGCAGATTGGCTCATGTTTAGCAAACGAGCGAATAGATTGCGTCGTTCTTGCAATAAAGCAACAATTTGTCCGGTTTTTTCTGTAGTAGTATCCATGATTTTGAGGAAACCACGAATGCAACTGGTAGAGATTTGGCAAATGGCAAATATCGGTCAACATGGTATTACACAGGAGATTGCAGCACGCCAATTATTTTCACAGAAACATCGCATTTTGCTACGATTGCTTTAATTTGAAAAGTTCTGTATATATTATAATGATAAAGATGTCCTTGAAAAGATAAAATATTAAGCTGTCTGTTTTACGAAAATCGGTTAAGTCATTTTAAAGAAATACGCCTTTTTGTACGCGCGGAGGTTGGGGTCGATTTAGTTACTCGCGAGTGTATTTGAAAAAAACTTAATCTATCAAAACTCGTACCGTTTAATCCTATGGACATTGCTGTAAAAGCCATACAGTTATGACGTTGAATACATTCTGGGAAAATTAAACATTTCTGCCGATTTTTTTTATCACGAACGCGAACTACGAGTAAAGAATCACAACTTGATAGCCATAAGAATACGAAGTAAAGATGAATGATTTGTAGAGCTGCGAGAAGAGCATTTGATTCGAAACCAACAAAGACAAACAAATTGCACGCAGTGAAACAAGGGTGGACACAACAAATGCACCAAGATCAACAGTTCCGTATATACGTAAAGGGTTATCCAATTCGAGGTTGATAAAGTAGAAATCTGTATACCGACATCTGTCAAAGATAAACGTCAAGTACGCTGTCATTTATTTAGTTGACATTCTGCCATTTAAGAATATGGAGCATTTAACAATCGACCAACGCG
Organism: Nephrotoma appendiculata; assembly: GCA_947310385.1. NCBI lineage: Eukaryota > Metazoa > Arthropoda > Insecta > Diptera > Tipulidae > Nephrotoma > Nephrotoma appendiculata. The sequence goes on along the minus strand of OX371223.1, from coordinate 129,881,043 downwards.
TTAAAATTATTAAATCTTATTATAAAAATAGTGATTCTGTCGTATCCACATTTCGCGCTTTACGAGCAGATTATGGTCGTCATAATCGTCCTACAAAGCAAACCATATTGAATACAGTGAATAAATTTGAACAAACTGGATCTGTTACTGATATTGTAAGGTCTGTGCATCATCAAAACATTCGCAATGCTGAAAATATCGCTTCTGTAGCTGAAAGTGTGGAAGAAGATCCAAATTTGTCAATTCCTCGTCGAGCTCAACATTTAGGCCTATCTTATGGCTCATTATGGCGCATTTTGCATCTGGATTTGCATTTTCATCCGTATAAAGTCCATTTGACACAAGAGCTAAAGCCTGCTGACCATGGACAACGAAGAACATACGCAAATTGGGTGTTGGAAAAACAGGCCGTCGATGCTGATTTTTCGAACAAAATTTTCTTCAGTGATGAAGCTCATTTTTCGCTTGGTGGATACGTTAATAAGCAAAACTGTAGAATTTGGGGCTCAGAAAATCCACAATTGATTGTAGAGAAGCCATTACACCCGGAAAAAGTCACTGTTTGGTGCGCATTATGGTCTGGTGGTGTGATTGGGCCGTATTTTTTTGAGAACAACCATGGACAAACCGTTACCGTCAATTCTGAGCGCTATGGCCGCATGTTAACCGATTATTTTTTTACGAAAATCGAAGATTATGATCTTGACGATATGTGGTTCCAGCAGGATGGAGCAACCAGTCACGTAACACGAGCAAATCGAGATCTTTTGCAAGAGAAATTTCCTAGACGTTTGATTTCGCGATTGACTGATGTCAATTGGCCTCCAAGATCCTGTGATTTAACGCCTTTGGATTTCTTTTTGTGGGGCTACGCGAAAGATCGTGTTTACGCAAACAATCCTCAAACTCTTGACGAATTGAAAACTAATATTCGTAAGGTAATGGCCGAGATACCGCCCGAAATGTGCCGAAAAGTCATTGAAAATTACCTCAAAAGAATCAAGGCCTGTAAGAAGTCCCGTGGAGGACATTTGAATGATATCTTGTTTAACTAAAAATGGCAAGGATCAATCTGTAAAATGAAATAAAAATTACAATACATTCCGAATATTTTGTGTGTTTTTTTAAGTTTACTTTATCAACCTCGAATTGGATAACCCTGTATCTACAACACAGGGGTGAACTATGTGGATAACAACATTCTCATGTGGCAAGAAAGTTGTAGGAAAACATTACACGCAGCGGTTTCATTCCAACCATTCGAAATGTAGCCATGCGCGCAATGACACGTTATTATGTTTGGTGGTCCAAACTTGATGCGGAAATCGAATAATTCGTCAAACAATGTCAAATTTGATGCCCTTTCAAAATGGGTAGAAATTAACACGATGACAAATATCACAATAAACATACTTTAGAAGGCATATTTACCAGTTTATTCGCCCGTTACGGAGTGTCATAAGAAATTGTCAGTGACAATAGATCCTCATTCACATCGCAGGATTTCCAAACATTCTGTGAAACGGAGACAACTAAACACATTACATCATCATGTGTAGATTATTTCTGAAAAGATTATGATGAATTTTTCTATGCTGAATGAAAATGGGATTCTGGAATAAGGCCAATTGGGGCGGAACTAAGATATGTTTAACAGATTATGATGAAATTTGCTGTGCTGGATGCATATAGAGACTCTAAATTGATTTTGGAAAAATTACCTGAATATGGCTTACTGGAACGGAATTAAGCTATTTCTGAACAAAATTTGATTATGCTGGATGAAAAGGTAATTCTAAAATTATTTTTAGAAGAAGTTTTGGTATATGGTGAACTGGGTCGGAACTAAGCCAAATGATTTTAGGCAAGCTACTACAACACGCAGTTTAACGATGAAACTCTTCATCCTTTTGTTAAATTTTTATTGTGGTAATCCTTTTAGTATTGTATAACGAACATAAAAACAAATTCAAAAAAGTCCACAAAATTCGAGCGCCATACTCGAGGGGCAGGTAGTAGGCGCCATGGAGGTAGTTGAGTCAGTACTCACTAGCCTGACCGGTGGCAAAGCGCGTTCGTTTTGCTAGTTTATTAATATTTACAAAGGAGAATTGATAGTTCAGAACAGCACTGCTACTTCTATGTAGTACACTCAGAAACTCTTTTGCAGCATATTTATTCAAAGTTTCGTGATGTCTGGGAAAAAGATTAAGAAAACTGAACAAAAATAAAGAAAATGAGCCAAGACCGCTCTAAAGTACTCTCCATCCACCATCCAATGAATTTTCCCGAAATTTGGACCGATTCAATACAACTTATCAGCGCAGTTTCCATCATATTTGCTTGAGCTGAGAAAATAATTACGAAAATAATCTCGGACCCCACCACGGACCTTTCAAACCAATTTTCCAAAAATTGGAAGCCATAATACTCGAAAGATATTTGAAGCAAAAAAAAACAGATTATAAAACAAACCCGAGCCTCATCGGAGGAACTCCTAATCGAATTTTCCCGAAAATGAGCAATTTTTATCAAAATTGCTTGAATTGAAAAAAAAAATTAAGAAAATGAACCTGGGTCACATCTTAAGACCTCACCCTCAACGAATGTTTCCAAAAGCGTGACCTATTGCAATTGCTTTCAGCAATTTTCGTCGAAGTTGCTTGAGGTGAGCAAAATAATTAAGAAAATGAACCAGAGCCCTAGCGGAGGACACCTCCCAACGAATTTTCCGAAAACGGGACCGATACTGGTACTCGAAAATCTCATTTCAGCAATTTCGCTCTTTCCGGTAATTATTTGGTCTACTGTATCTCATTGTTTTAATGTCGTCTCTGAATCTACATTCTCGTAGTTAACGTTCAAGCAACCATTTCCCGACTGCATCCGACAAAATTTGGATTATCACTGTCTTTAAGGAGCTGCGCTACCGTATTCATAATATGGTCTTGAACGGCTAGCATTAGAATAATTTCTAGAGAAACCTTAGAAAAATTATGATCAGTGATTGCCAACTAAAAACCTTCAACATGTCATTGTAACGAGGCTATTGTTGTTTCTTTGTTCCAATAGATGCCTCATCACTTGAGCCTGATTTTTTTGTAATGCTTAGTTATTCGATCATTTCCATGGGGAAATAGGATTTTGTAGCCCTAGACATGATTTAGAACTGAACTCGTCTGATCGGCTACATTTCTTTCGTGATTTACATTTATTTCGTAATTTTAAGTCCGAAGGACATGTTGTATAAGACTAGTGTCATAGTTTATATAGTGTCGTAAGGGCCTAGCTTTTGGATCCAAAAAAAAAATATAACGAAATTTCAGTCACAAATATCGGATTCTAGACAGCGGTAGAAACCGTAATCTCGATTAGGAATATACTCGCCACTTTTCGAGCTAGAGGGATAAATGCTGGAAATGGAATAAATGCTAAGCATGCAATGTGCTGACGAAAAAACTGATAAATGGATTAAAACAATTGTTCTTAGCATGCAATCGTAAGAAAACGTTGAACTGGAATGTATTCAAATGAGTGATCTACCCATGGATGTTAAGGGTACAGGTTTTCTCCCAGGTCCAATTCTAGAGCTTTCAAAAATTTTTAAGGGGCTAGAAAATCAAAACCCAAAACATTAAAAACTACTTATGACCGAACCGGCGATACACTAAAATAAAAGTTGTACTCTGGGAATTTTTATTTGTAAGCGAATTTTGTCTTAAATTTTTAATTTTTTTAAAAAATGCAACACAAATTAATTCTTCGGTCGAATGAAGATTTTTCTTTGGCCATATAGTTTTTTTTTTTTTTTTTTGTTTTTATCCCTGCAATCTGTTCTGGGGCCTGTTCAGCTCTCCCTGCTCTTTCGCGGTTTGCTTATTTCCATCCTTACTTTACGCCAGTCAGTATTCGAGGACGTACGGCTATAGGACCGATTTTTAAGACCATCTGCACATTGCAAGCTCCATGCCAGCCTATACTGACATGGAAGATGGGTCGGACCATGAGTTTTGCACTCCGGCAGGGGGTCATAGATGTGTTACATTACATCCCAGATCGTAATCTGTTATGAAATTTCACTTTTGCATCCTGCCCCTATCGGGATTCGAACGCGGTACCTCCCGATCCAAATGCCAAAGCTTTAACCACTGTGCCATTTGGTCGGTGGCCATATAGTTTATATCGTTGTATATCGCTGATTTTATTAATTTAAATAAATCATAGTGAGTCTCACTCTCGTAAACTTTACTATCGGTGCAATACAGTATTTGATTTGCTTCCTCCTCCACTTGATACGTGTTGTAGATAAATTTAAACTATTTTTTAAATCGCTCACCAAATTTTCTAGTAGCTTAATTCCATCATGACACACCAAAGTCAGTAACTTGTCGTTTAATTTCAATCCGAAATATTCAATGGCCACTTCTAACATAGCTGGATCTAATTCAACCGCTGTTACTTGTATGCGTAAGCATTAATGAATAAAAGTACAAAGACCCCCACCGTCGAGGCCGATGACTAAGTTTGGTGAGTTTTTGGTTCCCTAAGCAAATCCTATTGCTTATTTTTACCACCTTTCACTGGCTTTAATTTTACCAAAGCCTCAGACGCAAGATTTTATTATCCTCGCCTGTTATTTCTTCGACGATAAAATCCCCAGAATATTCACTGGTGCCTTGATATATCTTTTTATTTGCCCTACTTTTGACCTCAGAGATAAATAAAGAATTTGATCCTTTAATCACTGGGGCGCCGAATTTATGATACTCTCACCTAGTTCCTCCTAAACATCGGTCCAATTTGTGTTGAGTTGGTCCGATGCATCGACAATATGGCCAGTTGTTCAAAATTTGTTTGAGATAATAATTTCCGCTGACCCTGCTTAGTAGAAAATAGCTTATCCGTCTCGTTACCTTGCGGCACTATAAATGCAGTAAACTTTCCATTTCCACATCCCGCTTTCTGGCCCACTACGTGTACCGTAAATCTTGGTATAGTTTCATCTGGTTGAAATAAATCCAACGAAATTTCATTCTAATTGCAATTACCTTTGTGTAACCCGTTACAAATCGTTGCAGCTTTCTGTGCCTGTTGAACTGTTGATTGTATATCGGTAGGATCTCGCATTCACTGCATTTTATCACTATCATATTTAATGTCATTTTTGTTTGTGTAAACGTGTTAATTTTCTTGCTGCCATTAAATTGGAAATTTGAGTATAAATTCACTGTTTTATGGTATTTGAATTGTGTGCATTGCAACCATAAACGGTACCAGTATTATAATCATATAAAGTTGAGTGTGAGTTTTACGATTTCGATAGTTTTTTCCAGAAATTTTTTAGTGCGTGACAAGTGTGATTATCAAATTGAATTGCGGGATTGAGATTGATTCGATCTGTAAGTTCATTTTTGTGGATTAATGATTTCAAAGTAAATGAGTCAAATGAATCTTTGTAATGTTTAGGAATTGATTTTTGATTAAAATGCCGGCTATCAGACGGTCGAACCTAAGACGAAGAAACCGTAATTCACAAAGAATACACGATGCCCGTGAGAATGAAATACAAGAGCAACGCGAAGAATTAAATGAACAGAGATGTGATCATATGGGACAAGTTCGCGCTGCACGAGCATCAGCTCAGGTTCAACAAAACGTAACTCGACGAAGAAGTGTCGCACACTCAAACAACAGAGTACAATCAATGCTTTAACATAACGTCATTTGGAACCGATGTTGTTGTTCGTTAACCTGACGTCACCGCGACGAAGTCGCAGTTGTGATTGTTGGCGAAAAAGTGGAATCGCGTGATTGCAAGAATGCAAAATCATCATCTTTGACGAGTGCACAATGGCACATAAACGATCATTGGAAGCGTTCAATTGAAAGATGAAAGATTTACAAAGTGACCGAAGATGTTCTGGTGGAGCGATGATTTTGCTGGCCAGCGACTTTCGTCAAAAGCTACCTGTCATTCCGAGATCAACAGCTGCAGATGAACTCAACACATGATTGAAATCGTCTAGAATGGAGTCTATGTGAAGAAGCCGCAGTTGACTACGAAAATGAGAGTCGTATGACAGTTATCTCAGCCTTAAAAGAATTTGGAGATGGATGTAGACCGGATGATATAAACTCTTCAAACAATCGATAACCTATCTTTAAATCGGGTAAGAAAGAGGATGTCTCATTATATAGAGGAATTTCAACATCTTCGTCAATTCCTAAATTATTTGAGCTGATTGTGTGCATGCTTTTAAATCTACATTGATACGTCACATCTCTTCTTACCAACACGGGTTCATGCCTGGAAGATCGACATCTACCAATCTGGTCGAATTTACCTACAAAGTGTTAAATGAGGTAGAAAATCATCATCAAGTAGATGTAGCGTATACAGATTTTAGCAAGGCGTTCGACTCTGTATGCCACCTCAAAGCACTCCAAAGTCTGCGCGAATTCGGGTTTTCAACAGAATTTATTAATTGGTTCAAATCGTATCTGACAAACCGACTGCAATATTAATTGGGAATGAGAAATCTAATGTTATCAAAGTGACCTCTAGTGTCCCTCAAGGATCGCATATTGGACCCTGGATTTTTATTGTGTTCATCGATAGAATAGCCAAGATAATCAAACACTCAAATGTTCTAATATTTGCTGATGATATAAAAATTTTTCACACAATTAAACATGAGCATGATGTTGATAAACTGCAGGATGACCTCAACAGACTTAGTGAGTGGTGTGTCCGAAATTCATTACACCTCAATATTATCAAATGTAAAATTATGTCGTTTCATCGGAAAAAATATCCAATAACTTCGGCATATAAAATAAATGGTGCGGAAGTTCCAAGAGTACGTGAGATTATTGATCTAGGAGTCACATTTGTTGAAAACGTTAGTTTTAACCGTCATATAGATAATTGTATTGCTAAAGCTAACTCCATGTTTGGCTTTGTCAAGCGGTGGACTGGGGAATTCACAGATATACATACTATACGCACATTATATTACGCTTATGTAAGATCTCAAGTAGAGTATGCTGTAACGGTTTGGAGCCCCTCTTACGCTGTGCACTTGAAGAGAATCGAAAGCATACAAAAAAAAATTCTTATATTCCTGTTGAAGAAAACTGGCTGGAATCATGATTACAACATACCATTCTACGAAAATGTGGCTCGTTTACCTCCTTACTCTTCAAGGTGCAAAGAATATAACATGTGCACGCTTGAAAACAGGCGTCTACTTCTGGATGCCGCTTTTATTGGAAATGTCCTTCTCGGCCACATTGATTCATCCTTCATTCTGGAAAACATATCCATAAATGTCCCAAGCAGGACTTTGCGTAATCATCAATTTTTGGCGCTTGAACACCATCCAACCAACTATGGCGACAACAATCCCATTAATCAATCTGCACAATCTTTCAATGCCGTAATTGATCAATTTGATTTTAATTTATCAAAAACCAATTTTAAAAAAAAGTTAAAATCATATTTTCTAAATTTTTAATAAGTCCTTTGACAGTTTCATATTCGAAGTACTAATTGTTAATTTAAATAATTGTTTTATTTATAATTCTTATTTATTTACAATCTAAGTGTGAATAGATTAATTTTTTTTATTTTCTATTTTTAAAATTCTATTTTTAGATTTAATTTTTTTGTTCCCTTTTTTGTTAATATATTTTATATTTTACTTTTGTTAATTTGAAATCATAATTGCAATGTACTAAATTGATTTCCTTTAATATTTAAATAAATAAATAAATAGAACGACTCATCAACTGCTAATTTTTCAAACAACTGTTTGTGCTTGGCAATGGTGAAATTCCTGTTCATGTTTCAACCTAATTGATTTCGTTTCCCACGAATTTTTGAGAAGAGCTTATCACGAAAGTGAACAACGTGATTCAAGCGACGATCATCTAAGGCAAATTCAAAGGAGAGGATGTTTTAATTTCGAGAATTCCTATGATTCCAACTGACATTCTGTTGGACTTCAAGCGCATTCAGTGTCCCGTTTTAACAAACAGCAAGGTCAATCGTTGAGTGTGCGGAATAAATCTCGAATTTCCGTATTTTTCTCATGGTCAGTTGTACGTCGCGTGTTCGAGGTTTGGCAAACCATCATCGTTGTTCATTTACGCGCAGGAGAACAAAACAAAAAAATTTACTTACCACAATGCATTGTATTGATTTGCGTCTGTATTAGATTTAATTTCACTCGAATAAAATACATTGAATTCTTTTGAATTCCAACTGACTCCAATTCATTTCCACACTGAGAGAAAGATCCAGAAAACAACTCAATTTTCGATAGATGCCTGCGTTTGAATCGACATTTCATTCACTTTTCAATATAAGTTAGTGTTGAATTCGATGAAAAAGTGAATGGAATGTGTACTCAACTCGAACGTCTATTGAGAATCGAGTTGAGTTGTTTCATTTTTCTCTCATCAAAATAAATTTTCGTGAAGGACAAAATTATCTGCTCGGAACGACGTAATTTGAGGCGGAACGAGGTTCGCCGGGTCAGCTAGTTATAAATAAATTAACACTAAAATGTATTTAATTAATTAAAAAATAATTATAATTATTACAATAAACTAAAAAATATGAAATTTTTAACAGCTTGATTTACTTCGAATATTTTTTCGAAAAAAACGACAAAAGTGACACCGTGGCAAGAAATCTAATTACGGAAAATGCGATAGGAAAAAAGAACACGGGACTCGGGAGGTTTCGGTTCGAATCCCGAAATAGGGGCAGGATGCAAAAGTTAATTTTCATCATCAGATTACGATCTGTGATGAAAAGGAAGACAACTATGACACCCTATCGGAGTGTAAAATTCATAGGCCGACCGATCTTCTATGCCTACGCTATGCTATATGCAGATGGTTCTACAAAAATCGGACCTATAGATGTCGGTCCTGGAATTGGGTGGAGGACGTGAAAAGCGAACTGCGAAAGAGTTGGGAGAGCCTCGGGTTTAACTACTTATAGATGATTTTCAGCATAAGATGATCCTATCCCAAAGCTAGAAGTTACTAGGTTTAAACCCCTTTTCTCTCATACTATAAATGAGTCTCAGAGACAGTGGAAAAGAGTTCAGAAGAAGCCGGACGCAACCATACCTTCCTGATTGGAATGGCTGGTGTCCAGTTTATACTGATTCAAAAGTATCTTCATCACTTTTGTAATTGTACAGGTTTCTAAATGAAATCTGTTGTAACGACCTCGCAGCAGCCTTAGTTGAGTATTAAAGGAAAACTGATTAAGGCGTGAAGTTGTAGTAATCTCTGCTTAATTTTCATATGACACAAAGCTTTATCCTCTAACTCAGGGGTTAATGAAGGCCGTTGAATACGATTTTCATATATTCACATATTCATGATATTCAAATTATAGGGGGATGTGATGCAATCGCTTACTATGTACGATTGGCTATCTGGCTAAACTAAATGAGGAGAATATACCAACCTTCCTGATGTCCTCATGGCAGAAAGTAATTGGCATAACTCTCGTCTCACGGAATCTATGTGGGAAGGTCCTACACTGGAAGGTCTCAGATGGATCAATTCTCTCTGACTATTTCTTTATATTTCATTAATTCCTTAGATAAACACTTAAGATAAAGACGAAATTTCACCAGACCTTCAACCTACGTTGAGTAATGAAGATGAAAATTGTGGTGGAGTGGAGAAGGCAGCCAAAGTGCTTCAAAAGCAATAAAAAGCTACTACGAGAATAGTTGAACTTTTAGTAAACTAAAACGAAGTGAGACACCCTGGTAGACTAGTGAGTTGAGTAGGCTGCGAAAATAATGAAGAAAGCTTCTTAATAAAGCCATGAACACAAGTGAAACGGAGTTCTGGAATTTATAAATGTCAAAATGTCTCTCCGTCAAGAAGTAGAAAGCCTTTCTGCCGTCAAATCCCATCAATCAGAAAGCAAGTGCCACAGACTGGCAACTGGCTGTTAAGGTGGTTACTATAGAGGAAGATTACAATGAGGCGTCTTTTCTTTCACGAAGCTCAATAAACCAGCCCCAGATGATATTCTCTTGGCCTTCTGCAGGAGGGACTTGAATTTATTTCTGAACACCTTAACACATTTAATTGTGACTAAGGATGAACCCAAAGTATGACTTTGTTTAAAGTTTTCGGACTAAAAGTCTGTCCTCGTTCTTACCTAAATGATTAGAACGTCTAGTAGATAGACACTTTAGAGTTTATTCTTTTATGTCCTTTCGAATTCATCCTAAACAGGAATAAATCTGTTGACATGCTGCATATGGATTCGTCGGGCAAATTGAGAAACCGCTAGTCAATAAAGAATTTACCCTTGGAGCGTTCTGTACATTGAGGGTTCATTTGGTAAAGCATCCTTCAATGCTATCATCTCAGCAGATTAAAGACACGAAATAAACTTATGACTGAAAGGTGGTGTGATGCCATGTTAAGGTCCAGGAAAATAATCGGTAACTAACCAGAGGAGTTCCGTCTCCTCATTCATTGGTAGTGACGTTACGGTACAACAGATTTTAGTAGCAGGCATTATAAGAAAACTGAGAGGGTTTGTTTCCCGAAACGGAAGATTATGGGAAATTGCAATCTCCTAAAAATGAGGAATCATAACATACCACTCAAAAAAGACATCAAATCGACGGTTTACATCAAACAAAGTAGGACAACGGTCCCACCTGTCGTTTATCTAAAATTTTTCATGGATTCAAGGGTCGAGAAAGAACTCAGATGCTTTTAAACTATGATAGAGGTATACCTTCAGAACTTTACTGGCCATTCTCACTGGACACAATCATTTACGTAGAATGTGGATTAGGGAGAATGGATGCTCCACGTCAATCTGTACATTGACGTGTACTGTGGGTCGGCGCTGAATTCTGCACTCTTTCAGAGAGTCTTAGTTGTATTTATTAACATCACCGATCGTAATCGATGATGAAAACTCGGTTTGCATCTACCCTCTGATGGGATTCGAACCCAGTACCTCCCGGTCCAAGTGCCGAAGCTTTAACCATTGCGCCACTTGTACGGTAAAATATGGTTTACATCTGATCTGACTAATCTCGAAATCATATATACGTTTCGTTTACCGTGAGAAAATCGTAAAAGTAATTGATACATTTAATATTATGCCAGAAAAATTCCATTGATCATGTTTTTACCTTATATTGATTCTTATGCATAATTCATGTGAAAGCAAACCAATGAATAAAAAATCATCATTAGCCAAAAATAATAATTTCAAATTGATCGCGTCTACATGTTTTCATCAACTGCACACTTTATGTAACTTCGTTAAATAAAAACATTTCGTTGAAGTTAATTAAATTGAATTGAATGACACACAACTATAATAAATTTATGAACCAAACCAGTCATTTATTTATAGGCAACAACAAAACTTTATTAAATATCTTACACACGAATCACGATCAATAATGTCTAGATCGTCGTTGTAACGCAAACAGAATAACGAGAAGCGCAAAACAACAAATTCCCATCACAACTAAAATAGGCCACCAACTTTGTATAAATGATCTAGCGCCATTCCTACCGGTTGTGCCATTTACGTAATCTGCATCATTTTCAGGTATCTGATTGCTACGTTCAGCTTGTTCTGCGGGCACAACGATTTTAAACGAAATTTTTGATGTTTCAGAACTTTCGTACGTGTCGCTTGCATGCGACCTTGCTGATCGCTTCCATAGTTTATGATTATTCAAATTTGGGCATTGGTTCGTATCCATATAGCAGTCATTTCGTAGCACACATCCTAATATTCGGATTGTCATTACCATTTGATCACCGCTTTTCATGCCGCTAAACATGACGGCCTTAAAATTTAACCGATGCCCCAGAGGCGGATCAAACGTTGGCTGGTGCGGGCAAACAATCCTCATTAGTGGGTTTACACATCCAGATGTTAGTACGAGTGATGTTGATTTATTTAAATTTGCGTTCGAATCGTAATATTGCAACCGGACGTCCGACAGTTTTGTGTGATTCCATCCGTCGCCCGAATTTACTTGGGCACGTAATATTAAATCCTCGCCTAATTGCACAGTACCACCCGGTTCGATTTTTGTGTAACTATCGGTATGCGCAATTCGTCGATAGACAGCAACATCCGATCGAAACGGTAATTGTCGGCCCCCCTTTGCATGCAATCGATTATTTAGCTTACGAGAATTTATATCGGAAGCACCTAGATTTATGGTGTGCAGATGTTCTTTAATCCGGTCCTGAACACGACATTGCAAGGTTAAAATTTCGTCGTAATTTGTTTTTAGGTCGCCGATATGCGGGAAACGGACTCGAAGGCATAACTCGGTCGCACCACATTTCTCCACACCGCAATAGTTGAATTCATTTGATTTTACATTTATTATGATTTGCGATCGGGTCACACTTATCGGGCATTTATAATTCGTATAGTTCGGGCTTTCGAGCACCGGAAGTACTTCAAACGTATTTTTTACGTTGATCACGGCCCGAAAATATTCATTATTGAGACAATGCATTTCACCGAGTTCAAGTTGAATTGGTGAGGTGGACTGGAATCCTTGTCGTTGTCTTGCTTTGGGCGGTTCGTAATTATATCCTTGAAATTCATTATCGATGGTTTGATTTTGCATTGCATTCGAAGGTGGTAAATATTCATCGGCCGGGTGAACAGTCTGCACTGGGTCTGGAGTTGGCTCTATTTGCGGAGCATCCGAAAATATTGGTGGCAAATAGTCATTTTGCGGAGGTATAATCACGGGAGGTGATGGTGCCGCTGGAATTATCGGAGTCTCATCCTGCAATGGAGGTTGCACGGTTGGTGGTAAATAGTTATTCGGTGGTTTATCGTATGAGTATCCGAAAAAATTTACACTATTCTGATTCGTTGTTTTACCGGCAGCTATAACTTCTGGTAAATTATGATTTATCGGAATTATCGGTGGCTGTCCCGGCACTTCATATGAATATCCATAACCAAAATTTTTTTGTACGTTGACCACATCACTTACATCACATATCACACACGCTTTAATGTTTATAACGGCGAAATATACAATTAACGCAAATTTCATTTTCACACTCAAAAAATCCGCACTGTTTCCGTCATTTAAGACGATCGATACTAAATTGAACGTATTTCTTCAACGCTAAGCCTTTTATAGCGATGTTACTACATTTTAATCAGAATTCAATTGGGCCACCTGAATAAAATGTTTTTATTTTGGTAAATATATAAAAGTCGTGAGATGTTTTGGATGAGGGAGAAATTATTTTCGTCGTTTTACTATTTATTGTCTGTATGTCGTGCGATTGGGGCAGCAAGCGGAAATTTAATTACCTACATCGCCTTTATAAATAAACACTAAAATCAATTTGTATTTTTGTTTTCGTATTGACATCATAAAATCTATTTATAAGACTCTGTTTTTGTCCATCTTGATTTATTGTCTTGCGAATTAATGTATAAAAAAGAACAGTGGCGGGGGACATAACATATGAGTAGAATTTATTATGACACATCAAACTTTGAAATGTAGATATCATAAATTAATTCAACTAAATATTTTTTTAAGAATACGAGAACCTGTATTAATTGCCCAACATTAAAACTGTATAGATGAACTGGTGATAAGAGGAAGTGTCACACAGACTTGCAGTTGAGGAATTATAACAAAACCTACCTCAACTACTACTAATAATTTGAAAATTTTCTATAGTACTTTCAATCGTTCAGATGCTGGAATGCTCTGCTGACCATCCCTTAATATACATTCCGAATCAAACTCTATTGGTACAGTTGTTCTCAAAATGATTAGCAGCCGAAAGTACGAAGGGCCAAGTTAATTCATCTCATTGTAATAATCCATAACAATTTCCGGATCCAAGCTTGCAATATATTTGGTTTGTGAAATGCTACTCTACATCCTTCTACTGTAAGCTCACTAGATTAGGTTAGGGTGATTGTCCTAAAGGTCTAGCATAGACACAATCAGGTCCGTAGCCGTGCTACATATTTTTTCTCCTCCTTTACTCCTCCAATTTTGAGAAGGGGAGCTCCCAGGAATTTCAGTCTGCTAAACACTAGACGGGGACAGATGCAAAGCAATGAAAAACAGTTTCTTCCTTCTCAGTGTCCCGTAATTACAACCACCGTCATACTGGCAGGTCTAGTTTTTGCCAGGTCTGCCTAGTTATTACTCATGAGATACTATTAGACCAGCTGTCGTTCGTTGTTCTTCTAGCTTCCGCTTGAAGCAGTAATTTGCACGTAGCAAGCGGTATATCAACATCTGCCCTGCTTGGTGAAATGAGACTAGTCGGGCGAGTTCATCCGCTTTTGATTTCTCCGAAATATTGAAATTCCCTGGCATCCATATTAGGGCCTGTTAAACTGATCTGCCATCTCGTTAAGAGATGAGAGATAATTCTTCTATGTTCGACTTAAGAAAATATGGTTCGAGCATCTTGACTCTTTATTGAAGCCCGACTGTCCCTAAAATTGTGAATATTCCTTGCAGATATTTCATTATACCTCAACTAGTCAACGGCTTCCTTTATTGCGATTAGTTCAGCTTGAAACACGCTGTAGTGATTTAAGTTTAATTTTTCAAAGAAAACCATTAAAAGTTCGATGTTTTTAAAGTCACCATTCTCACAAATCCATCCTGACCTTTATGCAGCTTTATGTTTCCAGCCATTGGCCATTTTAATGGATCGACGTCATCTTCCTTTAAGATTACCAGATCATCGATTCTTAGTAATTCACATGGTTTAGTCCATTTTCGACGATTCTGTTGAATTGACAGGTGCTCATTTAACCATTGCTTCCAAAATGTTTGAAATGTAAATTGAATTTTTTTGAAAGTGACTTAAACGCTTAAATTGCAAATGTAACAATGATGGGTCTGGAAAGGAATTGATCGGCTCGCCGATTTAAAAGTGGCCGGGAGTAAGACTTTCAAAGCCATTTAGAATATCTGACATAGGGCCAATAGGACGTGAGTTCAGACATCCTTCGATCTGAACCACGATCGTGTGAAGTTACTCGATTGAAAATGACGAATAGGTAAGGACGCGTATTATGTGATATTTCACACTTTAAAATCGCTGCCTCCCACAAGCCTCCTAAATGGGGCGACCGTGGGAGAATAGTATGCCATTGAATATGGCAATCAATACAAAATTTTAATACTTCATTTTGATGAAATTCCGACAAAAATAAACTGCGAAGTTTAATTCAGATTTTGAGTCAATAAAATTGGTAGTATTATCTGAATAGATATTTGAGCAAAGCTCACGACGCGATACGAATCGCCGGAGCTGCTAAAAAAGCTGAAGTAGCACAATCAGATACTACTTCCATGTGGACTGCCTTTGAAACAAAACATATGAAAATTACAATGTATAGACTTTCAATTGCACTCTAGATTTTACTTGATTAAACGCAAGAAATGAACCACCATCCACTCCAAGATTTTCGAATGGTCTAGACGGTAAGACACATTTTTCGGGTAATTGCCCAAATGATTTGATTTAAGGTTTGAGGACGCGATCGGGCACACGTTATACACTCTCATACTACTTTTCGAGCCACAAATTTCTTCCTCTTATAACCCGAAAACGTTGGCGTACATTGTACAAAATTGTGTGAGGACCAGAGTGAAGAAAGCGTATATGCTCATTTTGAAATAGCAATTTTATAAAAGAATGCGAACCTAGTACTACTATAACTGATGTTTGTGGTCGAAGAGAATATCAGCATTTTTTAATCGTCCGCCAACCCGGACCATGCCATTGTTATCGCGAAATGGCGCCAGTGATGTTAATTCACTTCGACGAAACACAGATTTTTTACGAAGACTATGAATTTCATGTGAATAGTGAAATTGCTGTATGCGTTTTATAATACATTTTAAGGCACTGTCCATTTCTGTAATTTCGATTGATTTAATAGTTGATGGTTTTATGGGGTATTATAGTATGAATGTCTTGTTTGGCAATTTGATGAGTAATCCACTTTATCACTCCCAATAAGTTGAGTATAATTAAAACTATTAATAATTCAATTCTATATTATATAATTGTTTATAAGTTGGTTGTTTAACATATGTTTACTTTGAAGAAATTCTGGATCTGTGCTTTTCGTTATGCGTTCCAGTGGCCCTATTCTGGCTTTCCCTGGGAATAGGGAATTGGGAAAAATATTTTCATATCATTTTGGTCAAAATTATATTTTTCTGGCCTACTGAAAGAATAGGTTTAGTGCAAAATTTTTCAAAACAAAGTGAATTGGGAAACTTTTGTTCCACAAAATATTTATAGGGAAAAATATTTTCCCATTTAACTTTGTTTCGAAAATATTAACACCAAACATGTTTCCTCAGTAGACCAGAAAAATACAATTTAGACTAAAATGCTATGTAAATATTTTTCCCAATTCCCTATTCCCAGGGAAAGCCAGAATAGGGCCACAGATGTTAATAATTGAAGTTTTGTTTTCGTTGTAATGTAAAGAAAAAAAAACAATAATTAATTATTTTGAAAATATTGTTTCAAACGAATTGCTGTGATCAGTGTGTCGCTGGCAATTAGTTTGTGGAACGCATTGCAAGGTATTTTCCTAAAAGAAGAAAATACTCTACAATGCTAAGCACGGGGTTCCTGAGTTTGCAGGAACTGACCGTTGCATTACTCCCTCCCCAGTGCGAACGTCCTTTCCAAATGTTATGGAGTAAGAGTTCCATTTGCTGGTGTAAGAAGTAGTATTTATAAATACCAGAGGAATATTTGTATTTGTTTTGCATGCTGAAATAAAATTTGAAATGATCACTCAAAAAAAAATCCGGCGATTTTAACAAAAAAAACACTGTAAAATCAACAAAAAAACTGTACGTTTTCAGCCAACGCTGCATTTCGTAAATATAGCATTTTTTAATTTGTTAATTTTACAACCATTTTTAATTACAGGAAATTTACAGATATTTTGTAAAATGTATCCTCGTGTTTCGTAAAATCTTGTACAACACATGTTGTTCAGTATACATAAACTATTGTAACATTTACAAAGAAATAATGTAAACTAAATATTATTTTTACAAATATATTTGTACAATAACAATTTTTTTTTGTTAAATCTATAAAACGTGGTTGTGCAGTTATCAAAGCAAATTGTAGAATTTACAATACAATTTGTAAAATTTACAATTGTTTTTAGAAGATTAATGTAACATTTACAAGTCACATTTGTTGATTTAACAACTAGAACAGTTAACTGTACGAAGCTAATTTGTAAAAATTACAAAGGCAAGCTGTTGTATTTACATTTATTGGTTGATATATATATATATATATATATATATATATATATATATATATATATATATATATATATATATATATATATATATCGCACCATGCGTGCAATAAAACTATAAGTACTACTTACCGCGTTATTGCATGATTGCATTTTTAGAATATGGGCAATAAGCTCTACAGATGTGTATATTCAGTTTTTTCATACGGATCCTCCTGCAGGAATTATTAAGCTTTAAAAATTAATTTTACCATGAGCTAACACTAAAAATTTTAGAGAAAAACTGTTTTCCTGAAAAAGTTTGTTTTTGAGTTATAGTTTTATTGCACGCATGGTGCGATATATATATATATATATATATATATATATATATATATATATATATATATATATATATATTTATATATATATATATATATATATATATATATATATATATTTATATATATATATATATATATATATATATATATATATATATATATATATATATATATATATATAAATCCTGAAATAAACAAAAATATTACAAATTTAAAATTTATTTTAATTAAATTTTTTTATTGTTTCATATTTCAACATAAAATACAAAAGTCTGCAAAACAAAAGTTACAAATCTTTAATAAACAAAAGTATTAAACTAGCCTTCCTTATCATTAATATTTATTTAACTATTTTTAATCATTTATTAATAATTATAATAATATTGGGTAAATTAAATTTCAAAAATCGCTTCATTTATTATTTCATTTCAGTCATTTGAAATTTTTATAATCAAATGGTTTTCAAAACTATTTTAATTCATTTGGTTTATATACAATATACAAACTATTTAATTACGATTCCAATTTTATTATGTAGATCGTAATTACACTTGGCACATCTTTATTTCCCAAAATATCGTTGAATAAATATCCGTACATTGTACTCAAGTTGAAAAGCTTGATAGGTTTTTAATATCTTATCCAAACTCTTTTAAAAACTCCCACAAGTACATTTCTGATCATCAATGAATATGAGCAATGCACGTTCATTTCACTTTCAATACCAAACAATATTGGTTGTAACTTAATGATTTGTTCCATCCAAATATCATTTGTTCGTTTTATCGCTTTTGGCAGCTCGTATGGCGTCTATGGATGAACGGACTCAATAGATGGGTACGGATGAACCATGCCTGGCTATCTTTTATGGATGATTTACTGTAACTCAACTCACGCCATTGAACTTTAAATTATTTTCCACGGAAGGCGGTACTACACAAGAAATTACCTTAGAACATTTATGTTGAATCTATCTGAAATAGAAATAATTGTTGGTTAGTATTTTGATAATTTTTTTTATATTGGATGTGATCTTGTGTAGCTATTAGGGTCAATTCTGGGTTTCAAATCGGCCCCATTGTATTTTTTCTACTCTACTGTTATTTTTGTTAATTAGCTAAAAGGCTAGTTAAAAGAATTAATTTTTAAAAGAAAACAGTAATTACTTAATTGGCACTTCCTGATTTAAACGCCAAAGCGGTTACCATTGTACAATTTGGCCGCTTTGATTTTTAATTAAATGATAATAAATTTACATAGTTTCAATAAAGTGAAGTAAACAAAAAGTATTACCTGAACTTATATCCAGTTTTTTGTTCATTAATTAGGCTCCTTTGCATTACTCCATCGATGTGTTTCCCAGGCTATGCAGAGTTAAAATCTATTTCGACCTGTAAAGTTAGGTGTTAAAACATAATGTTAGAATTTCAATATACATATATTACCAATTCTGGCACAATCGAGTTTATAAGTATAGGCCAATCATTAAACATGTTCAATATTGTTTTACCGTTATTAGTGAGAAAGTACTTCACTCTTAGCGAGGATATTGTTTTCCATTTTTCATTTACCAGCTCTCTAGGACTTCGAAGATTTTTGAGTTCTGTTTTTATTTTTAAACAGTCTCCGTTGGACAAATTATCAATTTGCTTCGGAAAATATAACGAAATCTGTTATCAAGCTAGCCGGTTGATGATCTTTTGAATTTTCGAGTTGTAAAATAGGTACTCTAAAAATAATTATTAGAAAAAAAAATCGCAGTTATTATATGGGTATCTTTAAAAATGGATTTTTCTGAATAAAATGAAAAAAATTCTGGGAATTTTCTAATGTTGTAATAGAAAACTATAATAATCGCCTAATCTAATTGCATGTTCTAAGAGGTCCTCTTTCAAATATTTTTTTAAACTGAAATTGAAAAAGAAACATTACACCTTTACAATTGCAATATATGTATTATTTATGTATATTTATATATATATATATATAACTAAATGTCAACTAAATATATATATATATATATATATATATATATATATATATATATATATATATATATATATATATATAATGCCAAAACAACCAACAAAGCTACCGTTACATGTGATATTGCAATTAGCTAGTTGTAATCAATTTTAAATAATAATATTTTATTATAAAACTAACCTTTTTTACCATTAAATAATTCCGTTGTATATAAATTACTGTTTGTTAGAAAAAATTCACTACTTCCTCGTATTTTATTTTAATTTTTTTTGCACTATTATCCATACTTTTAAAAACACACTGCACTCTTTATAAGCTCAAACCACAATGAATAATTTCGTTTAAACATGTTCAATCTTCGATTACTGGTACTAACTTTACGAAACAATTTTGTAAAACTTACAAATATTATTGTTTTATTAACGAAAATATTCGTAAAATTTACAAAGAATTGAGTAACGTTACAAAAGATGCTGTTTATTTTACGGAGCATTAACGTCATTTTACGATTACACTTGTAATTAAAAATGAAACTCAAATTATATTTGTAAAGTATACAAGTTGTTCCTATTTTCTTACAATTACATTTGTAAAAATGGACGCCGCTACGCCATCATAAAATTTTTTCTAAAAATATCTGTCTGCATTTCCTTCAATTAATTTATAAGAAAATATACTCAAAAGATATATTTCTCTGGCAATCTTTGGAATGAAGTTAAGTCAGGGAAGGCTTTTCTGAATAACTAATACTGGACCGCTGCTCCTAAGTGAATTAATTAAATGTTCGTCATACAAAGCGAAGATTACTCTATTATATTTATATATTTTAAAAATTAAGTGCGTAATAAATAAAATTGTTTTATTCATAAAACACGATAGGAATATTTACTATAATACACTTAGAAGCTCCTTAAACCTTAAAATGCGAAAACCAATAAGAACTTTGTAAATATCACATACATACAATTCAATGTTAATTTGGCTTTGCAAAGAAATTGAAATTAAGTAGTAAAATTTGTTCTATTTACGGATTATCCGTTAATCCTACAATCAACACCTTACGAAGCTGGTGTTAAATTAACGAAAATCTTGTTAAATTTACAAGTTGTTTTTTGCGATGCAAAGTTTGTAAAAATACCATAATTTTTTGTAACGCGAAAAAATGAATCAGGTACACTCCGTTATTTTTACAGAGAAACTTGTAAAAGTATGTTACAAATTCTCCCGCAAATAATACGAAATTTCTTTGTAAAAGTGAATTTGTACAGAAACCAGAATTACGAAATGAAATTTGTTTTATTTACGAACGCTTTGATAAATCTACAATGAAAACCTTACAAAAATTTTGTTAAATTTACGAAAAAAAAAATTACGATGTAAAATTTGTAAAAAAAACAGAATTATTTTTTTGAGTGATTATTGTAAGTTAGTTTGCATACCGAATTAATCATTTTTTTTATATGTGGTGAATCATTACGGAATTGTATATTTTTTTGGGCTCCAAACCCAAATCTCGTGTGAAATCAACAAATGCTTGTTTTGTTTGAATTGCTTGCTATGATTGAATTGCTTGTTTGATTCAAATTTTTTGCGGATTGAAGAGCGCTCATGGGTCTTTCCAACCTGAGAGTTCGTAACTCCAAAAGACGTGTTGCTTTCGAGTTATAAGATGGTAGCGTCGTCGGTGTGGTTTGCGTTGTCACTGATTTTGATTGAACCCTTTTTCCTTGCTTCGACGTTGATGGAGCAGATTCTAGTTCCGATTCTAGAACCGTAGCATCTAGCTCCATTTCGATTTGCTTGATCAACTCCTCGTGTCGGGCGTTGAGATCGCTGACAGTGATAGTTTTCATCATATGAAAGAAATGAAAACTAGAAATTATGCTTGCTGAGAAGGAATCATTCGAATGTGTGGACTGTTGTTGGCAAATCGAACGATTTTCTTGATTCCTGACGAATGACCAGGTGTATTCATTATCCCGTAGACTGGTTTGAGTCTGTCAATTGAGATATTAAAGAGTTTATTTTTGATTTGAATTACAAAGTGTTTACGAAGTCTTCGTACCACTTTGAATGGACCTTCGTATAGTGTAGCGAAACCTGTTCGGACTTTTTCAGTACGAACGAAATCACAAGTCTGCAGTGATTTGGATACGAAAATGCTCAAATCGACTTGACGGAATTTTAAAATTCTCGTGAGGCGATTTGGTGTGACGATGATTTTTTGATTTTTGGCAAGATAAACAAGACTTTGCCCAAAGGGTAACATCTTGATTCATCTTGGGTCAAAAATATTTTGCTGAGACGAGCTTGCGTGTAGCTCGAACACTTGGCTGTGAAACATTGTGGAGAGTGTCGAAGATGGTTCGACGTAATGTCTCCGAAATGTACGGACGATTGCGGCCTGTAGATGATATTTCACAATAAACTGTTCAGTCGTTAAGTAGCAATCCTTCCAATATCCACTTAGCTGTACGACGAGTGGAAGAACTTGAGAGTATATCTGTAAGTTCTGTATCACGAGCTTGTTGCTCCGCGATAGTAACGATTGTGTAAGGCTTTTCAGTCGAGGCAAGTTCGTCATCACTTGTCCTAGATAAGGTATCAGCGACGACAATATCTTTGCCGTGAATGTGCTGTATGTCAGTTGTGAACTGTGCGATGTAATCTAAGTGGCGTAATTGCCATGGATTACGTTCCGTTTTAGAGGAGATTGCTCTAGTAAGTGGTTTATGGTCGGTGTAAATGGTAAATTGACGACCGACCTTCCACAATGTAACGGAAATGCTTGATTGCTTGATAAATTGCAAGCAACTCACGATCGAATGCAGAATATTTCCTTTCCTAATGGATTTCCTTGCCATTAAGTTGCTGTAAGACCGCACATGTTGCTGTACCAGACGCATCCGTAGTAATGCTATATTTTGCATTAGCTAACGGATGTACTAGTAGTGTTATGTCCTGTAACTTATTCTTGAGGTGAAGAAATGCCGCTTGACATTCTTCAGTCTAAGAACAGTATTGAGGTGTTTTGGGGGTTTTTTAAGGAGCTCTGCCAAATGCGTGTGGATTAGGGCAAGAGTCTCCGCTAGCTTTGGAATAAATCGGTGATAGTAGTTAATCATGCCGATGAATTGTTGAATTTGCTTGATAGTTTGCGGTGCTGGGAAATCGCTATAATGACATTAATACGTTCTTGAGACGGCAGAATGCCATTAGTGGTAATCTTATGACTGAGGAAGTCAAGACTACTGGTTCCGAAAACACATTTTGCGATGTTAAAAATTTGAAAACTTTTGAAAGAGTTGTTCTAAATGCTCAAAGTGCTGCTTTTCGTCTTGTAACGCGACGAGAATGTCGTCTATGTACACAAAGAGATCTTTTACTATCTCGTTGATAAAACGCTGGAATGTTTGTGCAGCGTTGCGAAGTACAAATGGCATTCGAGTGAATTCAAATAAACCAAATAGAGTAATAATTGCTGTTTTGTGAATGTCGTCTGGAGCAATTGGAATGAGATGATATGCTGTGACAAGATCGATTTTGGGAAAAAAATTTGCATCCATGTAGTTGCATGGAAAAGTTTTGAATGTGGGGAATGGAGTAGCTGTCAGGAATTGTGACCGCGTTGAGCCGTCTATAGTCCTCACATGGTCTCTAGTCGTTGTTCATCTTCTTTACAATGTGTAGCGGACATGATACAGGAGAAGAAGACTGAAGAGGGCTTGCAGATTCCTGGGTCCACCATGTGTTGGAATTCTAGGAAAGCTGATTTATGCCGAATTGAGTCGAGTCGACGAAGTCGAGGAAAAGGTAAGTGTCCGTTCGTCACAATGTGATGAATGATGTTATGTCTTATCGGTAATTGTAATTCGGTAGAGCTGTTAAAGAAGGATACTTCTTTAAGAGAGCTCCGTAACCTTTGCTGATTGTAAAATTAAGTAGAGTTGGTGTGTCCACTAATACTGTTATGGCATGCATTGTAAGACTAGTGGATGGATCGATAAGTTTGCGAATGCGTAGATCCACTAGAATGTCGAATTCCATAAGGAAATCCGCACCAATTATGGGCCGATTAACACTAGCTAGCAGAAATGAATGCTTGAATGATCGACATAGACCGATGTCTATACGTCGAGTAGTTTGGTACTGTACGTGTTGATAGTAGTACCGTTTGCTGCTGACAATACTAAATTGGAACTCCGATTTGTATTGTAGCAGAAGTATTTTGTGTGTGGAATGACACTAACATCCGCACCAGTGCCAATCAAAAATTCTAGCTTGTTGACTGGATCGCGGATGAATAAGCGGCTTGGTGCTGCTTGGTCGCCGCTGAGACCTTAAGATTTAGTAGTTTGGGGAATTAGTAGGTGCAATTCCGCCATGTGGAAAGTTGGATCCACATGGTTTAGAGCATTTCGTTGCTCTAGGTCCAAACCTTGTGTGATACCAACACCAGTTTTGTGGTTGTCTGTATGATGTATTTGCTTGTTGCGTTGTTGCTGCTTGCTGCTGGTAGTAGTTAGTGCTTTGATTGCTTGTTGTCGGGCGGTAATGTTGTTGTCTACCTGGAGAAAATGTTTTTCTCCTAGGAGACTTGCTGTGTGTATTTTGCGTGCTATAAAATTGTGTACTATGTTCCAGTTTGTCCAGCCTGTCAATTACTTTACTAAGAGTCTGTTGCAAATTTGTGTTATTGGAACAATGATTGTCTGTTGGTTGCTGAAAAGAATTTTACTGTAATGCATTTACACGATTTTGTTTACTGCAAACTAATTCGTGTAATTTATCTGCTATGCAAGCAAGAGCTTCCACTTGCCTATCTTGCTGTGGAACTAGTGCTGCTTGTATGAAATCAGGTAGTTGTCTGATCCATAGTTGTTTAATGATTTTGGGGGAAAATTCCCGGTTTGCCAGCGATTGAATTCGATGCAGGAAATCGGAAGGACGCTGGTCACCAATCTCCCCTTTGCTGAGGATAGTCTCCAATTTACGCTCCTCGGCTATGGCGTAACGCTCCATAAGTGCTCGTTTAACCGCTTCGTACTTATTTTCTATCGGTGGATCATGCAAAATAAAATTTATTTTGTTAGCAAACTTTCTTTTGTCACTAGTGATACGGTTCGCGTCGAACGCGATCTCTGCTGACAAAAACCACCATTTAGGACTCGTCTCCCAAAATGCCGGTAGTTTGATGATGTGGCCTGTTATTGCTGCCACTTGTGCTTGCGCCGTAGTTTTGCTTGAATGTTGAGGTTGCTGCGAAGTGCCGCTTGTACCGGGTTCGGACTCGTTGTCCGACATATTTTGCTTTTATTTTCGTCCCAAAATCACTAAACTGTGTGTGCTGGTTTACTTGTGTGTCTTATACGAGGACACAAGTATTATTGTATTTGCAAATGCTGAAGCGCTTTAAAAATAACAAAACGCAAATATTAAACGCCCGAAAAAAAAAATCACAGCGCGCTTTTGACTGGTGCAGACTGGTCGCTGTTGGGGGAATTGTTATATGTACTAGTAATTACGTATGCTATTGTGCGGCTTTAAACACACTAATTTAACTTTTTATTTTAGAAAAATGGTAAAAACTTACGATTTAAATGTTCTGATTCCTAAAAGGAACGTCGGGGTCACCAATATGGGGTATTCTTGTATGGATGTCTTGTTTGGCAATTTGATGAGTAATCCAAAGTGGATTTATCACTCCCAATAAGTTGAGTATAATTAAAACTACTAATAATTCAATTCTATATTATATAATTGTTTATTAGTTGGTTGTTTAACATATGTTTACTTTGAAGAAATTCTGGATTTGTGCTTTTCGTTATGCGTTCCAGATGTTAATAATTGAAGTTTTATTTTCGTTGTAATGTAAAGAAAAAAAACAATAATTAATTATTTTGAAAATATTGTTTCAAACGAATTGCTGTGATCAGCGTGTCGCTGGCAATTAGTTTGTGGAACGCATTGCAAGGTATTTTCCTAAAAGAAGAAAATACTCTACAATGCTATGCACGGTGTTCCTGAGTTTGCAGGAACTGACCGTTGCAGTTTTGACAATTTATTTGAAATCCGAAGTTTGTCAATACAAGTTTTTGTAAAACAATCAATCAGAAATCCGCAATGCTTTCAAATAATTCGAATACTTTATAACAGGCATTCATTCTTCTACTTTTATCAAAGTCCCAACCGAAACAGTTGGATTTTCCATATGCGAGGTTTCATTGTTTAGTGTAATGGGTTGGCTAGGTATTATTAAACAAAGTTGGTTGATGTACGAAGGACCCGACCACCAATATTTTGATTTCAAAAATTCCTGCGGCATAAGCCTTTGAGACACTATTTTGCTCGAAATACTATAGAGGCACATAAACTTAACGGATCGAACATTCCAGCAATTTCGGATAATGCTCTTCGTTTTGTACACTGATCAGTAATTGCTTATTTTTTGAATGAAAAAATAAATTTATCGGTGTTTGTGTTCCGATTTATTCCTAACACCTTAATCGATTTGGATTGAGCATTAGCATCCGAAGATATTACAACCGATTTATTCGACGTGATTTTTCGAAGTTCCCCGATGACCCTTTAACAACAAATTAACAAGATCAGTTTTAATTTGATTTCCATTACAAGGTTGTCGGCATCGATTAGCACGTCGTTGTCTTAAAAATCTTGTTTTAGTACTTTTAATGCTAAAATAATGTTCACCAATTAATGTTTTTCCCATTACTACAAGTCCGAAAACAGTTTTATTTGGTGGAAGATCATGGCTACTTGTTATACAAGTGTTCCTCCTAAAATGATTTCAGAAAATATTTCAGCACCAATTAATAAATCAATAGCTCCCGGTTTATAAAACCAAGGATCTGCTAGTTGAGTATGATACTTTATATCGTTTTTATCATATTGTATCGGGTATGAGGGGAGAAATTTGGAAATTTTGGATTTAACCAAACAATTCAAATTACATTTAAAATCCGATGTTCGTGATTCGACGAAAACATTTACTTTTTCAGTTACTGTTGATGTTGCGCCTCCTATCTCAGAGATTCTGATATGAACCGGTTGTGATTTTAATGATAATTTTTTACACATGCCATCAGTAATAAAATTAGCCTGAGACTACAGTCCTTAATAGAATCTGAATTTTTTGATGTTTGAAATTTGGCGTTGAAAATCCATTTTGGAGATTTGCTTAATTCGAAGCAAAATGGGTTAATTGGCTCTTAAACGTGCACCACTGTCTTTTTAATAACTCTTTAGACATAGTTATCGACTTGGTTCTAGAATCCCTACTTCTGGGGTGATTACTATCGTCAGATTCTGCTATATTGGTTGTTGGACTCTGTTGTCCCTAGGCCTTTGTGGCGCAGATTCGGTGCTATGAGTTTCCAGTAGTAGCTTCAAGGATTCAGCACTCGTTACGGTTCAAGAACCATCCGGTTGTTCGCGAAAACTCGGAGTGGTGGGACTTAAATGTAGTACTTTACACAACCTAGATGTCTCAGAGGATTTCTGTATTTTGCTACAGTATAGCTCCAGGCATTTGGTTTTGCATTTCTTAATACGTATTTGTAAGTTTTGAGGAATTTCTGGTAGCAGTCCTAGTCCTTAGCATTATTAGTGTCTTTGAGTCTTCTAAAGAGCCTCCTGCATTGTTTACGGGTGTTTTGAAGTCGTTTCAACCACCAACCTCTCTTGTACCATTGGTCGAGGTTCACCCAGAGGTCTACTAGAGGTGCTGATTCAGGGAGGTTTTGAACCGGTATCGGTAGGGAATAAATTCTAAACAATTCCCAGACGGCTTTCCTCCGGTGTAGCTATAGGCTAGTTTTTGATGGGTTTTGTCTCCAATTCAAATAAGAGAATGATCAGAAAATAAATGATCCTCCGACACCTTCCAATTACTAAATAAGCTTGTTGTAACCACATCTGAATTACTCTAATTTGATAACAGAAAGATATTCAGATTATTTTGAACAGAATGCAGGAACGAGTTGTTCCTATCCTCTTCGCGTATAGTAGTTTATATTTAGGAGCCCTAAGTTCACAAACGCGGTCACCATTGACTCAAGGTTCTTGGACTAGGACAGTGTCTAAATCCACCAATCCACTACTCATAATTAGAGTGATGGAGTTTAATTTGCAGGAACCTCAACATTAAAGGTTTGCTTCTTTACTTCAATTTCCAACGCAGTTACAACAGAGTCCTAGGTTGTATTGCTCGAATAATGACGTTTGACTAGCACTAAAATCTTAACCACTCTCGAAGATTATACATGAAATTATACATTATACATGAAAATTGGTGTTTCAGTATCCAAAAAGAACTGAAGGATGCCAATTCATCTCTCTTTTATATTTTTTTGTTGTAATACACTAAAATAAAATAAAAATCTAATTAACCCGATGTTCAAATAAGACGGCCAACCTGAGGTCGCATGTAATAATTTGAGGAAGATAAGCTTCATAAAGTCATTCCAAAACAGTGAAAGTAGAAAGTAGGCGTAAGTTTATTTATTTATTTATTCAATCAAAGGGGTGACATACAGAACAAGTCCAATTAGGAGTCACCACAATATATAGCTAACAAAAATTTAAATTTTAATGATTCAATACAACACAAAGTGATAATAATATTAATAAGAATAAGTAATTAAAAGTATTAGTTAAAGTTAGTTATAGAATGAAATTGAAATTAGATATAATATTAACAAAGAAACATTATGAGCTACTACGTTACATTGAATTATCAATTATCAAAAACATATAAATATGTGAAATAGAAATAAGCTTATTTTATCGAATCAACAAGACACAATTTGTATTGGCGCAAAGATAATGCAAATAAATCCAACGAGTTAAACAAATCGTTGTGACTGCGTTGAATTCTAGATAGAGGATTGGCAAAACCCAAGTTTGTTCGAGAATGTTTTGGTAGAAAAAGTTGGGCAGTGCGAGTATTGTACGCTGGTGTATATAACCTGATTTCAGACAACATAACACATGGGCTGAAAAGTCCCGGGCCTAACAAAGAAAACACGTTTTTTTTGTTCAAAATTGTCTTTATTCATCAACGTAATCTCCATCAAGAGAAATACAATCATTCCAGCGTCCCTCTAACAGTTCAATCACACTTTTGTAGAACGATTTATCTTTTGCCTCAAAATAGGCTTCAGCGATTACCTCTTCATTCGAGCAAAATTTCTTACCGGAGAGCATTTTATTGAAGTCTGCGAACAAGCAATAGTCGCTGGGAGTCAAATCTGGCGAATACGGTGGATGTGGGAGCAATTCGAAGTTCAATTCATGTAATTTTGTCATTGTTTTGATTGACTTCTGACTCACATAATATAATAATATTATAAATAATAATATTCACAATTGATGGTTTTTCCTTTCCCAAGATAGTCGATGAATATTACACTACGCACATCCCAAAATATCGAGGCCATAACCTTTCCAGCCAATTGTTGTGCTTTCGGCCGCTTTATACGAGGTTCACAAGTTGCTGTTCACTCAGATGACGATCGTTTTGATTCCAGAGTGAAGTGATGGATCCATGTTTAATCCATTGTCACATATCGACGCAAAAATTTCGGTTTGTTACGTTTCAACATGGCCAAACACTGCTCAGAATCATCAACACGATGTTGTTTTTGGTCAACAGTGAGTAAACGCGGCACCCATTTTGAATAGAGCTTTCTCATAGTCAAATGGTCATGCAATATAAAGCCAACACATTCTTTTGATAACTTAACGATATCAGCTAACTCACGCAACTTCACTTTTCGATCATTCAAAACGATTTTGTGGATTTTTTTATGTTTTCTGGTGTTACCACCTCATTTGGACGTCCACTACGTTCTGCATCATCGATGTCTCTACAACCACGTTTGAAGTCAGCAAACCAACGTTTTATTGTTGTTTCCGATGGAGCGGAGTCCCTATAACACTTTTCAAGTCATTGCTTCGCTTGAACGGTATTTTTTCCCATCATGAAGCAGTGTAAAATTAAAACACGAAATTGTTTTTGGTCCATTGTTTTGAAACTAGCAAAAGTAGCGTCACTCTTAGCACAATAACTCACAAACTTATGAATAGAATATAATTAAATTTTGACAGCTGTCTTTTGAACTTTATTACCAACTGAACAAAAAGAAAATGAACAAAAAAACGTGTTTACTTTGTTAGGCCCGGGACTTTTCAGCCCATGTGTTGTTTCAACTTTAAAATTTACAATCTTGTACAATAAAACATCGTCAAGGATTAGTCTTGTGTTATCTAGGCTTAACAAATTAAGTATATTTAACCTCATATTGTAGGAAATATGATCAACGTGAGGTATAGGTTTAAAGAAGAGAAATCTTGTAAATCCTTTTTGGACCCTCTCAATATGGTCGGAATATGTATCATAGAACGGATTCCAAATAGGAGAGGCATATTCTAACAAACTCCTAACCAGACAATTGAAGAGAATCGTAAGCACGTTAGAGTCGCGGAATTCCCTACCTCTACGAAAAATAAATCCAAGAATTTTATTAGCCTTTATACAGATCGCTTCAACATGTTTGTTAAATGATAATTTTGAATCAAATGTGACGCCTAAGTTAGAAATGTGACTGACTCTATTTAAAATTAAGCCACCTATATTGTATGAATGAAGAAAGGGATCAATTTTTTTGGTGAAAGTAATTGTTACACACTTATTAATGTTTAACTTTAGCTTGTTTTGTATGCACCATGATTGTAGCTTATGGATATCTGCTTGCAGTTTAAGAACATCAGTATTATATATTTTTAAGTCATCTGCATACAAAAGATGTGGACATTCTAAAATATTGGATAAATCGTTAATAAAGATTATAAATAATAGCGGACCCAAAGTTGACCCTTGTGACACCCCAGAAGTGGCAAAGAAAGGCTTAGATAAATAACCATTGAATTTGACTTTTAACGGACGGTCATGTACATAGGATGATAACCATTTACATATTTAAGGAGATAGACCGATCTTAGAGCATTTATCAATTAAAATGTCATGTGCCAACGAATCAAACGCCTTTTGAAAATCAGTATAAAAGCATTCGACCTGCAAGTCATTATCAACACTACCAAAAATATAATTAGAAAGTTCTAAAAGGTTTGTCAAAACTGATCTCTTTGCAAAGAATCCATGTTGCAGGTTAGAAATGTTCTTATTAACTACTTGAAAAATTAAATTATGTACTAGCTTTTAATATGGAAATTGGTCTATAATTTTCAATGTTACTCTTGTCACCCTTTTTGAAGATAGGCACAAGAAACGCTCCTTTCCAAACAGTTGGGAATATGCCGGAATTTAAGGAAAGATTGAATATTATCGACAAAGGTTTTGCAAGTTTATCTTTCAATTGAAAAATGAAATAATTAGATATATAATCAGGTCCAGCACCTCAAGTGACGTAAGGACTCGTCATCAATTGTAATACTGTTTAAATCACCATGAAATTTCAAACGCGTGCGTGTATCAGAAGAAAGACTAACAGAATTGGACCTAGCCATAAAAACTGAATCAAAATAGTCTGCAAAAAGGTTACATATTACATCACAATTGTGAGATTCAGTTGTACCTAGTCTCATGGTGGCCGGAAAACTAATTTGTGAAGTTAGAGAGTGAGAAGAGCTCCAGAACAAGTTAGGATTTTGCTTTAGTTGATGTTCAATGCTTCTTAAATATTTATTATAGCAAATACGAATTTCTAATTTAGCTTGTCTATGAAGTTCAGAAAAAATTTTGTAATCATGCTCATTCTTAAAAATCTTGAAAAGTTTGTGATATTTGAGTTTACGGTTTATTAAGTGACGTAATTTTGATGAATACCAAACAGGAAACTTGGACTGCGGTTTATTCTTATATAGCTTAGGTTCTAAGAAATGATTCAATATGGAGTATAATATGTTCACTGTCGTATCGACATCGATATTATAATCATTGAATTCAATATCCCAATCCATATTCATAAGTCGCTCTCTAATATGACGGTAGTTAAGTTGTTTAAAGTTAATCGAGTTGAAACTGAATGAATTGGTGGATGGAAGTGATCAACCTTCGAAAGTGGATCGGAACACTGGGTAACTTCAATAGAGCTAGATTTAAGATTAGAAAAAAAACAAGATCTAACAAATTATCAGAACAGTTAACAATATTATTATGTTGAAGTAACTTGGTGAGCGTAATTGTTTCAACTATAGATATAGTGCAGAACGATCTTCATAACTGACAGGATATAAACCATCATGACTAGAACTCCAGGTGATGCAGGGTAAATTGAAATCACCAATAACTAAAAAGTTATGATTTACAGCAGCTAAGTTTAAGATGTTGTTAGCTATATGATCGCAGAATCTTTTATAATGCTCATATTTAGTTCATTTAGGTGGAAAATAAACCACGCATAAAATTAGAACCATGCCATTGTGCAAGTTGATCTTAAACCAAACATCATCAAATATACTATTGAGGCTAGGGATCACACTAATTACAAAAGATTTTTTAATTGCGATTAAAGCCACCTCCGTCAGACGTGTCAGATAATGCCAAATCTCGATCTTTCCGGATGACGTAG
The DNA here is from genome assembly GCA_947310385.1 of Nephrotoma appendiculata. Classification (NCBI taxonomy): domain Eukaryota; kingdom Metazoa; phylum Arthropoda; class Insecta; order Diptera; family Tipulidae; genus Nephrotoma; species Nephrotoma appendiculata. Next base: position 129,848,770 of record OX371223.1, on the reverse strand, counting down.
TAACGATCATCAATAAATTCTGCGTCCATAATGGAATTATTTAGCCAAGTTTCCGTCAAACAAACTATGTCGTAGCTATTGGCCAATAAATTAAGTTTCAAATCTAGTAATTTAGATTTGAGTCCACGGCAGTTTTGATATAGTATATCTCCATAATAAAATATTGCACATAGTAGCATATAATGAATCACAATAAGAACTAAAAGATAAATAGAAAAATTGAAAACTGAGTTAATATTGAAAAAGAAAAAAAAATTTAAATATAATTATTAATGTTTGAACTTAACTAAATCTTGCGACCAAAGTATTTTTATAATATTGCTGTCATCCCTTTCCTTGGCATAAATAATCCCATGATCAGCCCATACATATTTAAATTGGTTTCCATTAGACTGTAGAATAGAAGTACTTTGGCTTCATGTAGTATAAGAGCTTTTTTGCTGGTGATAAATAATCGGTGACAATTGGGCTGCAGATCGATCCACATAAAGTGACATTAGATAATGTTGATTTCTTTAATTTGGCAGATGTCAAAAACTGTTGGTGCAATAGACGAGAACTCCAATCAACAACAACAGGTTTAAATTTAAGCCTTGATTTTATTCGATGGATGTTGCGTAAATTGTTGTCACTGAATTCGAAACCAATAATGATGCACATTTCTTTCAGCAGTTGTAGTAGGTTTAAGTTGCCATCACTGGGAAGTCCGTAAATTAGTAATTTGGTGCTATTTATTTGTTGCTCAAGAAAGCAGCACTGATTAGAAACCACGGATAGTTGAGATTTCAAAATAGTGTTCTCGCTCTGAATAGCGGTAATGTTTGCGGAATTCAACTTGATTTGGTTTTCTAATCGAACGAAGTCCTCGCACTGTTTTCCAATTTTTGCAAGTGATATTTGCATTCGCTCAATGTCGTATTTTAATAACTCCCAGTTAGAGTTAGCAGTATCATCATCTGCAGTAGCAACGGTGTATGGTGCATCAGAGCAGCAGGAACATTTGAAAATTATTTTGTTTGATTCAACGTCAGCCAAGTTAGTTTTTAGCACGTTGTCACAATTAGGATGAAAATACAGGTTACAAGCCGAGCACTGATGTTGTAGTCTGCATACAATAGATATTGTATATCGTGAACTTGACTATTTTTAACTAATAATTTATATGTATGTACAAGAGTTTAGCACTATACAAAAATATACACTATTTAACTATGTTCACAAAACACAACAGTAAATATTATGCGTGTACACAATGAGTGTTACTTAATTTTATCTTGTTTTTATTTTGTAATAATGTAGAATTATATTCACAGTTAATTGCACAAAAATGTTATCGTCAATCAAGTTAACAGAGTTAACAGTTCAAAATATTGTACTCCTCGACCAACAAAACCACAGTTTTTAGAAAAAAACACTAATTGTGAAATCGACTAATAATAATGTATATTAATGTACAAAAGTTTAGCACTAAACAATAATATGCACTAATAAACTATTAGTGCATATTATTGCACTTTATTTTAATTATTTTAATAAATAATGATAAAAAAAAAGAAGAGACACTTGTGTTCGTGTTGAATGATGTTTACCGATCCAAGTTATTGCATAAAAGCCCGTCTGAACACAACCCAACCACCCATTATACAATTGTGTTGAGTAATGTAACGCAACATCCGATATTAGGCCAGATTCAACATTACGAAGGATTTGGTAGAAGAAAAGGCGCACACCCCCTTATAAATGAGCTCTTAAAGCTCAAAAGGTTGTAAAATTTTTGTAAAGTTTAATTATATAAATAAATAAATTCAATTAGTCTTAAGTGAAACAAATTATTCAAAAATAGTTAATGTCTTCGTATTGGTATACGGCAAAGGAATCAATTCAGATAATGGGAGAGTTGACAGCATCGTGAGTGAGACCTTCTTTATTTAAAGATAAGTCTTCTCTCATTTTCCTTACAAAAACAGTTAAGTTTTTAAATAATTTCCTCCTTTCCTATCTAATATAAAATGTAGAATGTTATTTTAAAGAATTTGTAGACTAGTATACATCAAGCTGGCACAACAACTCTGGCTCATTATTGATCAACTATTATAACCGTTCTAAATACTTAACTTATTTTCCAGGATCCGATGTAGTGTCTATAGAGATCTGTACCTATTTCCCACCATATATTAGAATCGGGGTTGGTCACTAAAGGGAAAACCTGTTCTTGAAAACAGATAGAGGTCGCTATGATTTTTTCCAGACATGTATTTAGTTTTTTATTTGTAGACAAAATTACTCGTAAAGATGGTGCTTAGCGGAATTTCTGATAAAATTTAGTAGAAATTAGAAAACGAACGTGCTAATTCAAAAAATAACAGTTCATACGGCGGTAGTGTTAAAAAAGTTAAATTTTTTCATTAAAATTATTGTCAAACATTAATTTTGTACGTTTCATTGTAAAATCTTCATTAAAAGATTTCTTATATAAAACATTCGTTAAGTTTCGTGATTGGTATATGGAATACACGAGAAATTAAATTTTTGGGCCGCCTGGCTAAAGTGCATAAAATCAGTGCTTCTCATTTGTAATATTTTCAAATTAACTTTTGGAAATTTGAACTTGCAAGTAATCTTACTAATCCAATTGGACTGTAGATTTAAAAAAAATTCAAATATTTTTACAAAGTACTGCGTGCACAGCATCAACTTCTTGCAGAAGTATCCTGGTTCCGAATATTTGTGCTCTATGAGCGTAATACCGGAATTTTTCTTCATGAAGCTCAACAATCTTAAAGATAAAATCGAATTGCGGTTCTGTGGAGCACAAGCATCTGTCCAAATGCGGAAAATCGGTTATCACAGCTCGCAAAATTCTTTTGAAAGCACTTGTTAATTCATTTGCTCCTCTTCCTTGACTTGTCTCATTCCAGATACTACAATAAATGCTTCGGTTATTCTTACAATATCCTGTTAGGTTAAAACATAAAAGTGTTTGCTTATAATAGAAGCAGTTAACATTTGCTTTCGGCAACGCAAACACATTTTGCAGATCAATTACCATAACACGGGTATTTGGTTCAACATTTATCTTGTCAGTGACTTTCTCCGCTTTTGCTACCAATTTGTTTTGAATGTGATCCGTGTAATCGTTTTGTTCATCTTGAGTTAATATTTCGCCATTTTTTCCTTTCTCTTGTACTCCTCGCATCTGTTACACAAATCCTTCTTTGGGATGAAAAAACCCAAGTTAAACTTCGTTTCAAATATATGCTTATAAGACCAAAACTTTACAGGGTCATCTGTTTCATTGCAATACATCATATACATTTTCTTTAATTTAAACTGTGGTTCCAAAAACATTGGTTCAAGAACGACAATAATGCGACTCTATTGTTGCCAAGCTATATGAGCAGCAACATCAACCAATTTATTTTGTGGTAGTTTATTTTTCGCGTGTTTGCTTTTAGCTGGAGATCGTGGTGCTGGTATCAATTAAATGATCAAAATAATAATGTACTCTAGTTTTATTAATATCCAAGGTGTCAGTAAAATATACTTAACATATACCGGCTTTTAAAAAGTCATAGAGGTATGTATATTTTCTACGAGAATTAGCATTGCTGTGCTGACATGTTCTACCATCACATTTTCGATACTTTATCGAAGATTATGTTTCGCTTCTTTAGAATAAAATGTGACACTAGTTCATATTTTATATCCTGTGCCAGGTTGCTAGATTGAAAAATTGCGATATTCTACTCCATTTCTGTCACGAAATAATTTGTTTTCGATACTTGAACGAAATTAGAGAAAGACAATTTGTTCGCATTTGTACTAGTAGGTTGTGATAGCAATAGAAAAGAAATAATTCATGAATGAAACAGTTGTCCATTTTAGTTTAGGAAAACGAGAAATAAACTTCGATAAATTATCGAAAATTGTGATGGTAGAACATGTCAGCAGTGGTTCTTTTTCTCTCTACAGACATCTTAAATATCATTTTCAAATAAATGTTTCCTCTCTAACAAATCAAATTGCTCAGGGCATGCATATGAACAATTTTCTCCGCAAACCTGTTTTAATCTCTCGTTTTTTTATTTTTTTTTTTTTTATTGGTAACTATGCGATCTGTTTTGGGGCTCAAGGCTCACCCTGCTCTTCCGCGGTTATGCTTTTAACGTCCTTACTTTACGCCTTGCGGCCAACTCGAGGACGTACGGCTATAGGACCGATTTAAGACCATCTGCACATTGCAAGCTCCATGCCAGCCTATACCGGCATGGAAGATGGGTCGGCCCATGGGTTTTACACACCGACAGGGGGTCATAGATGTGTTACACTCCACCACAGATCGAAATCTGTTGATGAAATTTCACCTTGCATCCTGCCCCTATCGGGATTCGAACCCGGTACCTCCCGATCCAAACGCCAAAGCTTTAACCACTGTGCCATTTGGTCGGTCGTTTTATGTTTCGAAGTATCCCCATATCATCAGTGAACTCCTCCCCGCGTTGGCATTTAGCTTTTCTTTTTTTTTCTTCCAATTTTCGGGGTGTCTAAGTCGTTTACGTGTCAAAGTTTTCGTGCAGCTAAGAACATCTATGTAAAATAAAATTTATAAAATTAATATAAAATCCCCCATATAATTTGATAATTTATCGATAATTACCTCCCCGTAACAAATCGATTACTCTCTCATCAGAAGTTAGCGGAACATGTTCCGGGTCGATATCCGAATCATGATATGGTGAATCAAAATTAAAAATTATTTTAAGCTTAAATTTTCGATGAAGTTTTGTAACAGAAGTAATATCCAGTTTCGATCTGATAAGATCATGGAAAAAATCAATCATCTCATCAGGCCATGGCAACTGAATATTACTACGTAACGATTACATTTTGTGTTCTATATATGTGTAGAGCAATCGTGTAATCGTAACTCTAGTGAATTATATGATAACTCACTAAATGTTATTCTTATACAAGCTTTTTCATCTCATTCACACTGGAATTGAACAGTGCAAGTAATTTTTTTTTTAATAATTTTTACTATTGTTATTTTAGGCAAATCAGCACAAACAATTAGGAATAGAAAATACTTCCAGAATCAAAACTTTCATTTGACATTATAGTTTCGATAGTTCTTTTGACAGAAACCTCACTTAATACTGAATGTTCTTTTTTTTAGAAACAATGTCTTCATTTTCTTCATTGCTTAAATGAATTTTTCCATGTATTTGAGTATACATATATGTTGGGCTCAAACTCTCATTTAATGGAGTGGGTGAAATTACGGTGCACGGTTATACCTTTAATATAGAAATATGCATTTGAATTTATACTTCGTATAAACGAGTAAATTATGATTTAAATAAAATGATGTGAATAAGTTTACAATAATGCTTTGCACGATTTTTATAATAAAGAAAATCCTTTAAACCCCCACTAAGTGTCCATTCGAGATAATAAGGATCCATCCGAACCAAAAAATTATCATTCCTTTAAAAGTTATAGGGGCTAAGTGTGTTTAGTATGCTCAATTCGCAATACGATAAATTTACATTGTAAGCGATTTTCAACAAAATTTTCTCACGTCCTAGGCATTTGTTTTTACATTTCTTAATACGTATTTGTATGTTTAGAGGACTTCCTTGTAGCAGTCTCAGTCCTTAGCACCTTTAGTTTCCTTGAGTCTTCTAAAGAGTCTCCTGCATTTTTTACGGATTTTGAGAAGTCCTTTCGACTGCTTCTTGCACTATTAGTCGACGTTTACCCGGCTCTACTATAAGTACACGCACCTAATATGGACTTATGAAAAGCGTCGGATAGCTGGTTCACTAGGACATGAAACTCTTGTGCTGATTCAGGGATGTTTGGAAACGGTACCGATAGGAACTTTATACCGGTAGGTATTTTATATTTAGGTATCCTGTAAGTTCACAAATGCGGGCATAATTGACGCAGTCATAATGTCTAACTCTATTGCTCCTAATTTGAGCATGAGCAAGAACCTCAACATTAGGTTTGCTCCTTTACTTGCTTCTTACTGAATCGCTCTAATAATGACGTTTGACTAGCATCAAAATGTTTACCACTCTCGAACCCGGAATAATATAAAGCGGTTATTAGAGCCACTATGGTCCAAACGTATACACAACCATTACTCTTATATTCAAGGACCTTCGAAAAAATGCAAAGTATTCGAGAAGAGTCGTACAGCTGTAAAATTAGAAGATTAGAAGAGAATACACCCGATCGGCTACACGATATCTGACACCTACGGAAATCGTATGAACGAACTTTGGCGTAGACTCAAATGACTTCTAGGTGAAAATCTTCTTATACCTGAAAATTAGTATTTCAGTATCCAAGAAGAACTGACGAAAGTTGTCATTAAAGTGCATCTGGCAATACACCATTGAAAAATTTAGGAGAAATATTCGTCGTGTACAAAACTTACAAACATTTCACATATGGTATACAAAGATATAAACAATGCCAGAAGCAATGATCACTTGAAAACCATCCGCATACTGTCAACGGTCGAGTTAAGGAGTACACAAGAAAAGACTTAAATACTCGTTAGTATCATTTGAGACCAAACATCCGATTATTCCACCAAAAACTCACCGTTTTCTAAATTATTAGACAATTAGTCTTCAGTCAAACAAAAATGATTTAAAAATAATTAATGTGTTCGTTATTATCGGTATACGGATAAGGGATCAACTAAGTTAATAGGAAAAGTGACAGCATCGTGAGTGAGACCTTCTCGACCACATAGATCACATAGATTATTGATTTTGGTGGTCTGATCACATCCAAATCATTATTTGGACGGTGGCTTCCATTACAGAAGTCATTTGCAAGGAATCGAGAGCAGTGTCATTGTCGTTATTGCTCGACGAGGAATATGTGATTGCGATATTACATTTAAAGGGGAAGGCAAACAATTTAAGAATGATCTAAAGAAACTCACCTCATGCCATAAATTGACCGATGCCCCGATGCCACAATGAATAAATGTAGAATTAAATCAAGCAGAAACATGTAATAATTCTAGACTTATTATGTTCCATGTCCGACATGGAAGGTATAGCGCGATTTAACCCTGAGATATTGAAGAAGTGTCTACCTTAACCAATCGTTGGGTAATTAAGCAGCTAAGTCAAGATTTTTGGGAAATCAAATTTACCATCACTAACATTAGGCAAAATTGTGGAGTTGCATCTCGGCGAAGATAATAAAGTCCATGTGTAAAGGAAGCAATCAACTTACTAACACATAGCACAGCAACCAAATTTCGAGGGCTGCCTTTTATATTTCGGGATTCTAGAACAAAAACAAATATTAATCATCGACAATCGCTTTATTGTTTTTCAAAATATTCCCCATGAAGATCTATACACTGTTGCATGCGATTGAACCAATTGTCGAAGCACTTATTCCACTCTGATTGAGGTATCTCCAAACATGCATTCTGAACGCAGCAACCGCTTCTTCAGGTGTCGAAAAACGTTGACCACTCAGTTTGTTTTTTACGTACGGGAATAAAAAGAAGTCATTTGGTGACAAGTCAGCACTATACGGCGGATGACTCATCAAATCGATGTTTTGAGTGCTCAAAAATGCAGTTGTTTCAGCCGATGTGTGAGAGCTCGCATTGTCGTGGTGAAGAGTGATCCGTCTTTGGTAGTTGGTTTTCCTGATTTCTTGGAAGACAACTGCAAACAAATGCTTGTGTACCACTCAGAATTGACTGTTCTGCATTGTTCTAGTGGTACGGTTGCGACATGTCCATTTTTTCCGAAAAAACAGGCGATCATTTGCTTGCAAGTGCTTCGTGCGCGAACAACTTTTGTTGGATTCGGCTCATCTTAAAACACCCATACAGTCGACTGCTGTTTACTTTCGGGCTCATACGCGTAAATCCACGATTCATCACCTGTCACTATATCATAGACGTGTTTTGAAGCACCGCGATCGTATTTTTTGAGCTTTTCTTTCGACCAATCGACACGAGCCTTTTTTGAGCGATTGACAAATTGTGTGGGATCCAACGCGAACAAATTTCTTTGGCATTCAAATGTTTATGCAATATTGAATGTATGCTGGCCCCACTAATGCCTAAAGTTGTCTCAATCTCACGATAGGTCACATGACGATCTTGCAATATCAATTCGCGCACACCATCAATGGTTTCCGGAAGAAAAACTGATTCTGGATACCTTCACGAAATTCGTCTTGGAGTGAACTACGACCTCGATTGAATTCACCATACCATCGATAAACACTGGTCCTTGATGGAGCTTCATCGCCAAAAATTGAATTAAGTTCATCCATACACTCTTGCTGCTTTAATCCATGTCGAAAGTTGTAAAAAATAATCGCACGAAAATGTTCACGATTTACTTCCATTTTTTCGCCGAGATATTGAGTTAATGAGTACTGTAAACAACACAAATAGCGCTCGAATGTCAAAACGTTCTGAGTACGTATAATCTCAAAAATGTCAAACTTTACGATAGAGCTGTCAGTTGCCAGATTGCAACACTAGAGTTGTCCAATCCCGAAATATAAAAGGCAACCCTCGTAAAAGCCAAAAAGGCAAAATACCAATGTTAGAAAATCACCAAGATTTCTTAAAGGGCCGCTCGCATATTACCATTCTGTCCTATGGGTATATGACATATCAAAATCTCAAAACACGTAAATGGAATCATTTAGAATACAGCCTCATAACATCAACGGATAAAACTACCTAAGTTGAAATACACATTTTTGAAACTGCGATAGACATTTAGGAATGGAAGATTGTTGTTAATTTATTTTGGAAAACTATATATTGGATCGCACTACAGTAATTAACAAATGCTGCAGGTTATACATCAAACCCAATCGTGCAAAAATCCAAAGAAAATTGTTAATATCCACCCCTCATCATATTTGACATATTACTTGATCAATTGCAGCACATCGACGATTCCAAAAAAAATCTGAAAACTAATAGAACTTTATCAGGTTCGATTTAGACGAAGAATTTACCAAAAATGCACGAATTTTGTTTCTCATTTTAAGATTCCTAAATCGCCTATAGACCGCGAGTTCCTTGATCTCCACGGGTAAACAAATTTGTCAAACTAAAGCCAATTTTTGAAATTATTTTTTATCTTCTCTCATTTTCCTTACAAAAACAGTTAATTTTTTAAATAATTTTCTCCATTGCTTTAATCAAAAATGTGGATTGTAGTTTTAAGAACTTGTAGGCTAGTTTACATCAAACTGGCACAACAACTCTGGCTCATTATTGATCAACAATTCCAACTGTCCTAAATAATTTACTTATTTTGCAGGATCCGATATAGTATCTAGAGGTCTGTACTTATTTCCCAGCATAGATTGGAATCGGGGCTTGGTCACTAATGGAAAAACCTGTTCTTGAAAACCAAAAAAGCCCCCAAACAATGGTTGGTTGATGTTGCTGAATATGGTATTGTCGTGTTATCTTTTTCTGCTATGCGCCCCTTTTTCAATTCATGCGGAAGCCAAATATCGAGCTTCTTGCAATTTTCAGACATTTTAAGGGATTTTAAACTGTCGTGTGCGTTACATTAAACTTCTCTGCAATTTCTTCAATAGTAAAATGGTAATCTTCTTCAATTATGGCTTTCACTTGATCGTCATCAGCTTCATTTGGTCGACCAGAACGTTACTCATGTTTCAGTAAAAAAATCATCGGCACGAAATTTTTTAAAACAATTCTGACAACTGCATATATGTCTTTATCAGTCCCAGCAGCTTCCTTTGCGTAATGGAAATAAAAAAAAATACTTAAATGTAACTAATAATGCCAAAAGTAAAATGATTTAACACTAACAGAAGTTCCTCACAAAATTTCACTTCGTCACTGCGCAAAATAAAATGTAATCCCCTAATCATGAATTGACAATAAAAATCGAATTTAAAATTGAGTTTACAACTAAAATCCAAACAAATAAAACCGAAATTAATAAAATCAAATAAATCACGAATTGTTGTATGCCACACACGACAATTTCGTCGCCTTCATTTCCGCACCATTATTCATATCCAAATTTTTTGTTATTTTTCATTTCTTACCTGATTTCTTAATCCGCACGATAGACTCGTGATTCCAATAACCTAAAAACCAAATTACTTCCACATTGCAATCAATCACATGGTTTTGTGATTTATGCATAAATATAAATTATTTAATTCGTTCTCTCTTTTTCTTTCTAGATGCGGAGACTGTCGACGGCCACCATGGGTAGTTCAAATCCAACCAGCATGAATATAAATAACAACAATAATCACAATGATGTTCCTCAATTACTATTAACGAGGCCTCTTAACACAAACCCGTTGCCCTCGTTCAGTATGACACAAGAGAATTCGGGCTCAAATGAATCTCTAAACAAGCTCCATCTCAATATAAATAATAGTAATACGAATAATAGCAGTAGTAATGCGTTTAATGGTAATAATAGCAATAATGGTAACTTATTAAGTACGCCTATGTCAAATCGTCGTAAATTTAGTTTTCCCGTTGCCCTGCATTCAGCCTTTTTGCTGAACGAGACAAATACATCGTCGGCGCGTAGACGGCTAAGTAATGTAAGCGATGTAGTGACACGGAAACTATCGAGCACAATTGGCTGGAAACATACACCGATACCATCACAAGAAATTATAGCCCAAGGAAAATGTTTATGCGGCCAATATATACGATATCGTTTAAAAAGGGCGGGAATATTTAATCGTAAATTGGGTTTGCAGCGGATGCGAAGTATGCTAGGAACGCAAGCGATACATACGATACGGGATATTTTCTATGCAATCAATTATGTAAGTATTCAGTTGTTATGTGCTTATAACTTTAGATTAATGCTGTTTCTTTGTGCAGATGGGCGAGGAACTGGAAAAAATGCATCCTCGGATTTATACAAATGTGGCGAAACAATTGTGTCGTGACTCTGGCGGTGAATTACCATCCGAAGAATCTGCACCAGTGCTATTGACGGCTTTCGCTCGGTACCTGTTTAAAAGTGATATATCATGGTCGAAAATAGTTTCACTGTTTGCGGTCACCGGCGGTCTAGCAGTAGACTGTGTGCGACAAGGTCATCCCGATTATTTACCAAAATTAGTCGAGGCGGTCGGTGATATTGTTGAAGATGATCTGGTCCAATGGATAAACGATAATGGCGGATGGATTGGACTCAATTCACATGTAAAATCGATTATAAAACACGAATTTAAATTATTTGAATATTCAATAATTTTGTGCAGCTGTACGTTTGGTATAATTCTGTTAATACTGCTGTTCAAATTGATCTCGTATTACTTAAGTCCAATTCTATTTAAATCGTAAATATTTAATCTAACCTGAATTGTATATTTATTTTAATTTATGAATAAACAAAGAGTATTACTTAAACATCTTAATTTGTTTGTGTAAACTAAGGTAAGTTTTTTAGAAGAGCAGATCCAAGGTTGTGTTTAATTCTTAAAATATTAAAAAACAAAATTTTAATGCTGTGCAACCATTTACACTTTTACAGCTTCAGGCGTCAAGATAAATACCAAAAATAGTTTGAAACAATCACTAAATCACTAAATGCTATTAGTACAGAAATACAAGGATTACTAAGCGTAATTAGATGGTAAATTTAGCGACGAAGTGCGACCACTATCAATATACATAAACCGTATTTATAGATGAGCAACTTAAAGGATTGCATTGAGTTGTGGGGGTTCAAAGGAAACATGTGGATTTGGTTATATGTATTAGGTAAATATTATTAGAATTGAAATATTGGTACAAAATGTAAAAAATCTGTCCTGTCCAATCCGGTTTGTATCGGAAATCTAAATCGAGGAACTTAAAATCACGGAAAGTCAAAATCCCGGAAATCAAAATACAGAGAAGAAATTTTGACTTTCTAATTTTTTTAATAGTCAGACTCAGAATACAGTTTTGAGGAAACGCTGTATTTTCGTACTGGAATAATGGGTATGTTAGATGTAAATGGCATTTTTAAATCAGTTGGGATGGAATTCGGTCATTTCTTAAGCAATCCTGATAGGATTGGATATATTGGATGGAAATAGGATTCTAAAATTATTTCTAGAAGAAGTTCTGGAATATGTCCACTTTGGTCGGAACTCGGCCTTTTCTAAACTGATTATGATAGGATTGAGTAAGTTAGATGGAAATGGGATTATGAAATGATTTTTTGGAGAAGTTCTGGGATATGGCCATCTGGAACAGAACACGTTCATTTCTTAACGAATTATGAAAGGATTTGTGGTATGTTGGATAAAAATGGAATTCTAAAATGATTTTTGGAAGAAGTTCTGTAATACGCCACATGGGAAAATCCGGTAATTTCTTAACTAATCATGAAGAAATTATAGGCATGTTGGATGGAAATGGGATTTTAAAATGATTTTTGAAAGAAGTTTTGGAATATGGCCTCGGAAGATGGAATATGGCCGTTTTTTTAACCGATCCTGACCGAACTGGATATGTTGGTTGGAAGTGGGTTTCTAAAATTATCTTGGATTGGATATGTTGCATGGAAATTGAATTTTCAAATAATTTTTTGGAGAAGTTCTGGAATAAGGCCATCTGGAACGGAACTCGTTTATTTCTTCACCGATTAAGAAAGGATTTGGTATGTTGGATGAAAATAGAATTTTAAAATTATTTTTGGAAGAAGTTCTGGAATACGACCACCTGGGAGAGAACTCGGTCAATTTTTAGCAGATTGTGATGGGATTGGGTCCATGTTGGATTAAGATAGCCGCGTCTATTTGCTCTACTGTGTGATAAGGGACAAGTACCTCCTCGTTTAGGACCGGGTTTGTGTCTTTTCCATTATTTTTGGAGAGTTCATTGGAATTTTTATATATCCGCCATTCCACACTTTGATTCTTTCGTCGTGAATCTTTCCTTCCCCTTCACCTATAAACTAACAACAGTTTCTAGATGAAGGAGAAGGAGTCACAAGGAAAGAATCACGACAAAAGAATCAAAGTATGGAATGGCGGTATGATAGGTTCCTATCCTGGTTTGAACTGGTTCCTTTAGTGGAAGATTGAAGAGAACCTTTTTTAACGTAGCTGCACAACTACAACCCGACTCGTAATCCCGAGACGATCCAAAGATACCACGCTTGACCTGCTGTTTACGTCAATAGTGAAGAATTTATCCCCTCTTTCGAGAAATTTAAACGGTCCTGAATATGGTGGCTACATAGATTTTATTAGAAAAACTTAACTTAAAAACACGAGTTGAAAGTTCCTTGCTTATGAAAATTTTTACATTGGAGTGCCTGGTGGCCGGAGACGGTCTTATCTCATGTAAATGTTTTTAAGGTTATTGACAAAATCTTTCTGATGGATTTTATCTGCCGAAAAAGAATTTATAAATTGACCAGGCACCCCCAAGTACTTTCATAACCAAGCTCAGCAGGAGAAGTTTAAGTTCCTCAATATATAAAATGCGTAAACCTAACAGCACGACTGGCAAGAACATTAAACAATCAGCTCGTTCGTGGCACATGATTGCGATCTTTATCGTTCTGTACCATCTCTTAATCATACCGTTTGATTTTGGGTTATGAGATGTCGTTCTTACCCGTCTGAATCCGGTTAATGCTGACAAATCTCTAAAAAGACAAGACTCAAACTGCGAACCTTGTTCGATGACTCAGACATTTGGTACCCTGAAGCGTGAAATCCAAGTGGAGTACAACACAGAAGCGACAGTAGCTGCAGTAATATTAGGAACTGGAACTGCCTCAGCCCATCTCGTATATCTGTCGATTAATGTAACGCAATACTGCTGATGGTCAGGAATAGGCAAAGGATCAATGATGTCTAGGTAAATGCAACACGTTGCGAAGTTAATTGATAAGATCCAAGAGGTGAAACGATGTGTCTTGAAATTTTGGAATTCTGACAAGCTAAACAGGATTGTGGAATAGTTTTTAATCTTTCGTGATGGAGGGCCAGATGACATTTTTCGTCAATAATTTAATTATTGCTTTAATTCCAGGATGCGAAATGTTATGAAAGGCTTCTTTTCCGAAATTGGAATAAAAGTATCAGAGCTAAAAATCAACGGAATTTGGACAAACTTTAAAGCTAAATTATCGAGCATCAGATAGATATTTAAGATCGACATCATTGGCTTGGGCATCCGCAATTTTTGCATAATTATACTTTCAGAAATAGAAATTAGATTAATGACTGAAAATGTATCTGCGACGACATTACCTATGCCTGAAATGTGTTGAATGTCGGTTGTGAACTGTCCGTTGAAATCCAAATTGACGCGGTGATGCCTTTTCCGGATTTTGACAAAAGCGTAGATAAGTGGTTTATGGTCCGTAAACAACGTAAACTGTCGTCCTTCCAAAAGATATCTGAAATGCTTGATACCAGAGTAAGCTGCTAACAACTCTCTGTCATAAGCACTATATCTTTGTTGCGTTTCATTAAGACGAATCGAGAAGAAACTGAGTGGTTGCCAAATATCAACGATCTGTTGAACCTTTAAGAAAATCATTAAGTAAATCGTAGGCGTTTGGAATGAAACGTCTGTAGAAATTAATCGCCTCCCTTTTGAGTTGAGTAACCGTTAACGAACGTTCAAAATTTTTGATGACTTCAATTCGTTCTAGAACAGGTAAAATGCCATTTACATTAACAAAATGTTCTAACAATTTGATTTCAGGTGAAGCGAAGACACATTTTCCAGGATTGATTTATAAATCGTTGTCTGATAATATTTAGTAAACTAGTTCGAGATGCGCGTGATGTTCCTCGAAAGTTTTAGACGCTATTAGAATATCATCTATGAATGCGAAATTAAGTCCCAACAATACGGAATACATGAATCTCTGAAAAGTTTGTGCTGCATTTTTGAGACCAAAAGTCGTGTTTGTGAATTCAAATAAACAGAAGGGAGTTGCAATAGCGGTTTTTAGAATATTAGACGGTTCAATAGGGATCTGATGATAAGCTTGGACAAGATCAAGGGTAGAGAAAACAGTACATTCTTCGTTGGTACGACAAATCTTGAAGATGTGGAATGGGATAACGATCTGGAATAGTAACAGGACTTCGGTAATCTCCATATGGTCTCCAATCTCCATTTTTCGTCAAGATAAGATGCAAAGGACTAGACCATGCACTATTACTGGTGCCAAACGTCTAGTTTTACAGGAAACCCGTGATCCAAAAGTTTGCAGCCGATGAGTGATCATATGTTTAACTGGTTTGGCGTTAAGAGAGTTTGTCATAATTTCTGAAAATTTAGAAAGAAGTTGCTGGATATGATATATTATTAACCTGAGATTTGTCTAATTGAGACAGTGTTGGCTCGGCTGTGAGAGCGATAGAACCAATCGTAAACAAAGATGTCTTTGGATCCAAAAGACGATGTTTGCCAAGATCAACTGTCAATCCAGTACTTTTAAGGAAGTCAGCTCCAATAATGGGCAGCGAGACATCTGCAACTATAAATTCCCATTTGAAATTACGCCGTAACCCAAAATCTAAATTTAGAATTTTTGTCCCATATGCTTTAATTGGCGTTCCATTCGCAGCGAATAATTTATAAGTAGTTAAAGGCCTGCGGAATGTGACAAATTTTAAGTGGAACAACCGAAACGTCAGCCCCAGTGTCTATTAAAAATTCAACTCTAGAATTGGAATCGTGTATTAATAAATGATTGGTAGTAGGTTCATCAGTGACGGTCGTCACTTCCCACGTCGGTCGTATTCTCTTCAAATTGTATTTTCCGCTGTAACAGTAATGGTTTACTGGATAACCAACCATTGCTCCTGGATGTTTGATAACTGATGTGTTTGAATGTGTGATAACTGATTGATAACTTTTCAGTGAGTCGATATTCGAACGCACTGGTTTCTTTGCTTGTCTGTTAAATTTGGATGATAGGTCGCACTAATATTTGAAGACAACAAGCATATGATCACTATACATGGACACCCCTATATAAGATCTAACGGAAGTTATGCTTGTGACGTAACCTCTTCCAGTCCAGATCATGACGTGATCAATTTGGTTTTCCGTTCTTCTATCATTCGAACACCACGTGACTTTTCACGCATTTTCTTATATTGGAAGAGCGTATTTGATACGACTAGGCTGATTGCGATGAATCCGAGATCTTTGTACAAGGTTCATAATCTTAAGTTTTGGAGTTCCTAGTTAGTTACCTAGTCAACCGTAATTGCCACAGCGGGAAATACAATTGGAGGAAACCACCAAAAGCACGGAATGTTTGGTTCGACAATCAGTGCCATTAAATCGCCGAAATTAAACGAAATCTATGTGAAAAATGACTGGCTCGTAACACTAGAAGCATCAGACACACCATCACCAGATAAAATGCATCCATAAACACCTCCGAAAAAAGAAGAGTGAATATAGTATGTATAATAAGCCCTGCATCGAAAACATCAGCTTCCAAGCAGAAAACGGTAACTCAAGAGACTGCTTGTTCAATGCCACAAATCTTACTAAGCTTTCCATCCAAAATCCACTGCCATCAAAGACACGAATGGAGAGTTGAGAAAAAACGTGGCTGAGGTCCTCTCAGTATGGCAATTTTACTTCAAAAATCTTCCAAATTGTAATGGCAAAGTAATTCACAGGGGGAGGAGGTTCGTTTCTCGTATCAAAGAGTAGAGGAAGTAGGCTCAGCTATTGGTGAAATAGAAATGGAAAAACACATGGTATTCGGACAACCACCGTGTAGGAGGTATAATCATTCCATGGGTTATGAAGGCTAGAAAGAGAGAGAAAACAACATTTTCGATAAAATCGATTCAATATAGTTACTTACCTACGTAAAGTATTCTAGATTTAGTTTGCAACAACAATGATCCAAAACCAAATATAACCAAAAACTGTTTTATTTTTATCAAAATTTGACCTATTTACACGATTCTGAGAACAAATGGCACAATCATTTTGTCGATCGTCGATAACCCAAAAGATGATAGCTGTTCGCCATTCCACAAACCAACTGCTTATTCCAGGACATCTTCCAAAAATTATTTTAGAGCTGTTTTAATGTTTTGTAAAATCCAAAAATGATTTTATGGCCTCTAGTCGTACACTAAAACGCCATCGACAAGAATGTTTTTAAAATTTTATAGTGGAGTCGATATTAACTCGACAACCATATTTGGAATCGGATTCCTAAATCCGTCCCAACAATTTTACAATCAGCAACTGGTTGGCGTATATCGCACAGGACACAGATCACGTTAGCGGAATGAATGTTTAAGGATTTTTTCTAGGGACAGAATAGGGCCATTTAAATAAAATACAAAATTTTCCCAAAATTAAACAGATCTTATTAAAAAGAGACATTTATTAACCAATCAAAGCTAAAGCATTTGCCCGTCTATCAGTATTCTGGAACAGGGCACGTATTAAACGTTTCACCTCGTCTGGCTTGTAATTCAAAGCTAATGGACCTTTCCTTTCACTCCATTGTTCCGTGATTTCGATCAATGAGGCGCCCAATATCATTTTCAATTGCATCAACTTCATCCAAGATTTTACATGTAGTGACACATCGAGCGGATCATCAAATATTGATGGGGCACGATCAATAATTATTTTGCATATTTCAATAAGCCCGTTCGAGACCTGCGTTGGAATATCTTCGAGTGCTAACATTTTGCGCATAATTTCGTTTACCACATCGTTTAATAGGCCGCCCATAGTTTTATTATAAACCCTATCAGGTAATACGGTTTGCCATACATTTTTTAATAAATCCAATTGTCGTAAACATTTCCGTATCGTTTTGAATGGTTCGGGGCCCAGTTCGCTAGTTGTCTCAGTTAATTGAAATTCCTTTAAAATATCCATTAAAATATTATTTTGGTACTTTACTTGTTGGGCCAATTGTTCGGTACCCTCACGCTCTAAATTTATCACGATCGTTTCAAAATCTTTTATATTCGCGTGCTTCTCTAACCACATGCTCAAATATATATTGTTGTTGTGGAATAAAGCGGACGGTTGCGGAATGGTTTGAAGTAGTTTTGCGTGATAGGAAGGCACAGTGGTTAGATAACGGTCTAATATTTTCGATATGGTTGAGTGGAGTCGATCAGAAATATCACTCGTTGAGTGTTCGGCCTGTTTTAAAATTTGTTCCATTAAGGTTCGTAATTCCACGATACTCTTCGAAATCATAAATTTCGAATAAATTTCGCTAGTCTCCGGCACCACAATCATGTCATGTAAATCCTTTTCCATTATTTTAACCGAGGTATCGATAATATTTTTACAAAATCGATTTTGGAAGAGATGGTCGATTTTATTGATGAATTCGAGAAGCACGTCATCTGTTTCGGTGATGAAATTATTTTGCACAAGGAATTGATTTAAATTGCGGATATCATCTTTGATTGTTGATTCGGACATCTCATCCATGGTATCGGGTACCGCAAACAACAAACATTGTACGGTTAGGAGTTTGAAAAATTCTTCCTTTATGTAATCGGCGAATATTGTGAATACAAATCGATCGTCGGATAATTTTGTATTCAGGTGGGTCAAACAGGTGACAGCCTTTTCGATATTCTGGAATACAACTTTGTAATTAGGCCGCAAATTTGTGTTCATTTGTTTTATATTAAACGATAGCGTTAGCACGACAAAATCGATGTTGGTGCTCTCATCGTACTCTATTGAAACTGGCTTCGTGATGATTGGCTCGAACAGATTTTCCAGCAAAAATTGGCATAACGGTTTCGGATTATACTTGGTGTTTAGAAGGCCTATAAAAATTTCATGTAACTGTTTCTCATTCTTGCTCACCTTGATCGTAACCTGTTTTGTGTTCTGGAAATGTTTCTCGCTCAAATTGACCATGTACTCGAATTTTGTTCGGAAGCTGAGTAGCATCATTTGGTATTCTGAATTGTATTGATTTTTAATGTTACTGTAACAATCCAATTTATTGAACACAGTATCACTCGAATCATAAATCAAAGTTTTCATTTCGTTTAGCAATTCCATCTTTTGTATCTGATCGTCCAAATTATTTGCGGTAGCCAGTTTATTGAACAAGTCATCCAGTGCTAAAATTTTTAAATTCACTTTCATACCTAGCATCGATTCGTTCAGCTCCTCCAAATAGTTCTGCAGCTCCTCGCTGCTATTTACAAGTCCGGCTTTTGTTTCATTCTCAATATTGTCCAGGAATAATTGTAATCGATTGTATAGCTGATTACCTATGTCGAGCAGTTGATCATTTGAATTTAAATCAAGCAGGAAGTCTTCGTACTTAAGAGTGATGCAGCTTTGCACTTTTTCTTTGAAATTGTCGATTTCGTTCATAAAATTTGTTATATTTTTCTTTGCATCGATCACACCATTTTCGTGTACAATTGTTACAACTTCACGAGTGAAACTCATTTTGGTTGTTTAAATTAAATTGTAATGAGAAAACTATAAAATCACTGTGGTATATTTTTACGATGACGATTTTTGTAATAAAAATGACAGTTGAAGCTTGTGTTGACGAACGACAACGGAATGGTAAATTCACAATGAAGCAGTTCGCTGTATTGCACCACTCTCATATTCAGCGGTACGCTATACAAAATACAGGGCTGCAACCGTTGATTTGTTTTAAAATCATTTACAAACTTTAGCCACAGAACGTCAAAACATCGTTTTTCTGTATGGAAAAATGAACATTTTTTTCACCTTGATTCACTTAAGTAAGACAAAATTCGTAATTTTTGATTAATTATGTTTCAAATGAACAATTACGGACTCATAAAGAAGTAAGTAATTCAATAGATTTGGTCCCACCAGATCAGTTACACAAACTGTAATGCGGGAACTATAGATAGAATAAAAAAAATAACGTAAGAGAGCGAGAGATAGGATTTATGTATCTGTATAGGAAAGCGCACATTTAGTGGAAAAAAATATTCGATATAATTTTTTCCGTTTAAATCAAAATCACATGTATGCAGCCAAACTGCTATACAAATTTTGTGCATGCAACCCACATAAAAACTAACTAAATTTAGACAAAATTTTATCAGTACATATGGAGGTACAGATAAAATGTTTTTTGTTATTTTCAAAGCGAATTTTTTTTTATTTAGAAAGATACAATTAAATTCTTTTATACATATTTATATTTTTATTGAAAAAATGAATGGATGCTTTGACTTAGATATATAATTTGACTATATTTATATTATAATACATGTATACATGATCCAATTATTTAAGTATTTTTATTTAGAATTAAATAAGTCAGTAGTCGGAACCAGCTATAATTATGAACATATGTAGATTTTTGATCATCTTTAAAATAAACATTTTTGTTTGTTGAACTCAAAGTTAAAAATGTATTACATTCAAATTTAAAATAAATGGCGACAAATTAACACAAATTGAAACGTCAAATACAAATGCGAAATGTCCAGTTGTTTGTAAACATAATAAAATAAATCAAAGTTGCACATACGTCTGCTATGATTAAAAAAATATTAAAAATTGAACGTACGTTTTTCTAGCATTTACAAGAAATTATATCGAATATTTTTTTCCACTAAAATGTGCGCTTGGTTCCTATACTGTATTCGATCATACTCAGAATAACAAAAATAAAAAGAATAACAGAAATTGCGTTTTAATTTTGCTGTCACTTAAAAAGAATAGCCGAGCGAAAATTTTCGTCATAAAAAACTTAACAACTACAACAACAAAGCTCAAACAAATTTTTGAGCGCTGCAAGTAATATGCATGTTTATTATTTTATATACGGGAATTTGGAATTAATTAGTCCTCCATTGCTTTCACCATCCAGTTTCAAGATCCTATTATTCGAAGGTCTTATTCAACATTGTCACGCTGGCACAGTCGGGCCATCCTCTATGATGTACATCATCTGGTTGTAGCTGCAACACTTTATTTATCATATGTTGTTGTGACTTTGCAACGTGGCCCAGCCATCATGTGTTATTTGTTTTGCGCAACTTAAATTGGACCGATAGCCCACGTTTATTCTTGGCTCTGCATTTACGTCTTTGATTGCTATATTTCTTGGATGGAAGGCTTTATTAAGATTCCTAGCATTAGTGCAATCAGTCACTTGAGTTTCTTTTGTTCCGCTTGGAATCTGATGTTTTCGCTGCCCATTCTCATGTGTTCTCACTTTTTTTGTTGGACTTATTTAGTCATAGCCTTGCTAGAGGAAAAATGTTCTGCTAGAGTGCTTGTGGTATTATGAGCCAACCATTTATGACGAATCATTTGTTTATTTTCGAAGACCCTGGCGGCATTTATCTTCTTTATTGTGGGATTTCGATAGTCTTCTTCCGATAGTATTTTGCACCGCAGTATATATAGCTGAATGCATACCGAGGAACTGCTGCTGGATGTTCGGTGAATGTTTTTCGTTATTTGTGAACTGGTCTAGATAGTCAGTGACAACTGATTGGTAACTCTGCAGTGATATTTGATCTTTCAAAGTATCGACATTCTATCAAACGGTCTTTTATGCTTGCCTATTGAACGTATTTGATAGTTTGTACATATATTTAAAGATGACAAGCATATGATCGCTGCCCATGTAAGACCTAGGCGTCGGATATGATGGTTGAGTGTCTGTTTAAAATAAACCAAAAACAAAGTTTAAAACTAAAATGAAATAAATTTGTATATTTCGTTATTTTTATTTAATTTAATTTTTCAATACTTAATGAGAGGCAGAAAGAAAGTTGATCATTCGTACAAAAAATAAACCAAAACCACATTGAGAGTGGCAACCCAAATCAGTAAAATTCCATTGTAGATTTTTTTTTGTTTACCATTCCATATTTTCAAATGCCGTATATAGTGACGATATTTTCAAGTTCTGATTTGTTGCTTCCTTAATAAAATTTTAAACATTCTCGATGCTTTTGTTTATTCGGGCCCGAAATTCCGATTTCATAAATTTTGGAATAAAAAGGCTGGGTGTTGGAGCAATAAAGAATAAAGTGTACTGTGCATCTTATATCGTACAGCAGTCAGCTGAATTATTTTTGTGTGATGTTAAGTGCACTTTAAGGCTGATGATATGCATTAGTCAACTCAGCAAGGTTGAAATGTAGCAGCTTTACGAAAAAAGGTGAAGCTTTCAAGTTTATAAGGCTGACTGGTTCAGTAGTATACCTGTCTATTTTCATCATACATTCAAGTGTTTATAGCCAGAGCACAATACGGAGGCATGACATAAGGTATATAGCTAATTCCCGTTCGTAATATTGCGATAACGCATGCCAGTAGTCTTGGGATCTGGATACGAATTAATGAACCAATCAATTATTAATTTGAAAATTATGTAACCTCAAAACTGGGGAGGCCAAATCGATTGACATCATGATGGCAAATGATAAGAAATCGTATTACCATCGATTTGCCAAGTACTCGCTTTTGGGCTTTTAGTGTTCCAATCAACATTTGCTCGGAAGAACTTAGAATTTGCTTAGTTCAAAAACAATTTCACCAGATGTCAGATACTTTGCGTTAAAAGGCGAATAGGCGAACGATAGCCGTTGAAAACTTTAAACTCAATAGTCAAGTTTCAAGGCCCCTGAACATTTTTTTCTATTACTAAATTTTTTTTAATACCCGAAAAGTCGAGATTGAGTGCTAAAGTCAGAATCGAATTCAAAATAAATTTGAAATATTCAGTGAAGAAGTTTTTCAATATAAGGGAATATTGAAAAGTAGCTAAAACCTAACTCTTCAGCTTAGTGACATTCTGGGTATCAGGAAATATTTGGTTTTTTAATTGTTTCCGTATTTCTAATGTAATTTTTATTTGAATTTGCTTCCGAATCGAAAAATATATGGTTACCTTACTAATTATTATAACTGTATAATATATGGCATAGCTTTAGGTTGGCGACCAAGTTGCATTCTAGATATTTATCTGCCGTGTGTCACCTTTGAATTGTTGTGAAGTTTCGTCGAGTGGAGGTTATCTTGAGATTAGGTAGGTCAGGCCATATCGATTATGATGGCATTGTTCTTCACTTATCAGATTCATTAAGTTTTCTAATCTTTAAAGAATCTAATGCTTGTGAGACTTGGTGATTATTCAAACGATAAAATGCCCTAATTCATAATTTCAATTTTAAAATTTAATTTTAACAATCAGTTTTGTTTCATAAAATCATATACAACGAAAGAACAAACTTTGGTGTTGCTGTGAATTCTAATTTAATTTCTTGACTTAGTGGAATACATAATCAACGAGATTTCTTTACAGTATTACTTAATTACATGAAAAATGTAATACTTTAAATAATAGCATAATCATTAAATAATCCCCACCATTAACATTAAAATAGCCGTGTTGGAATAATCGCAATTCCAATGAAAATTACGTTGCTAACTTAATGGCAATAGATTCTCGACGACAAGAATTGATTTCGGTTAATTTTAAATTGTTTGTTTAATATGAACAATTCGTAATAAACGAAAAGTTTCCGAAATATCATAACCAGCAGTTCAGCTGCAAAGAAGAAATAAACTCCGCGAAACAACTACATATACAATTTTTTGACATTTGATAATCATAAAAAATTAAAAATGACAGTAGTGAATTTTTTTTGTAATTATTTTTGTTTTGTTCAAAAAGAATTTTAATTATTTAATTTAATATTTATTAGTGCGTAAAATAACAATAAAATAGTTTCAATTAAATTATTCAAGTAAACAAACACCACCAAATTTGTGTATTTAGAAGGATTTAATGTGTCAACGTTCGTTTATTTTTCTGAATGGATGAATGTCGTCGTGAAAAAATTAAAATACAAAACACAATAATGAAAATAGAAAGAAAATAGAAAAAAGAAGAAAAATTACAATATTTTTTTAATAAAGGAAAAATTGAGGACAAACCAATCAAAATATTATAATTTGCATGTACATTATTATAATTTAAGGCGAAAAGAGAAAAATGTTCCGAAGTCGTAGTTGGTTCGGTGGTGGCTGGAATAAACCAAAGAATCGGTTATCACTGGACCATTTAAAATACTTGTACAGTGTGCTAGAAAGAAATACGACCGTATCGGAACATAATCGTGGATTACTGGTCGAATCCCTACGATCCATTGCAGAAATACTAATTTGGGGCGACCAAAATGATTCGTCCGTTTTTGAGTATGATAAGAGAAATAAATTTCATTTCAATTTAAATTAAAATTTTTGGATTATATATTACAGCTTTTTCCTGGAAAAGAATATGCTTTCGTATTTTCTGCATATTATGCGACAAAAAAGTGGGGGCTCCAGTTTTGTTTGTGTTCAACTTTTACAGACGCTCAATATATTATTCGAGAACATAAGAAATGAAACCTCTTTATGTAAGTAGTTTGAGTTATTATTTTTTGCATATAACCAGTAATGGACTTTATACATTGGTAAAATAGAAAGCTTGTTTACCTATTTATTGGGTGAAAGCAAGGTTTTCAATCTAAATTTGGGATGCCTAAAAGTAATTTTAACGAGTTTCGGCTACGGGAAGATTGCCTTCAAACATTTTCTGAAATGAAACCGAAATTTATACGGAAGTTCGTCACTTTATTTTACTAAACAGTTCCAAACCTTGTGCGATCGAAGCTGGAAGACTGCTTCATATATAATTCAAATTTAGGTATCATGCGTGCAACACTGGATCCAAAATTAAGATTCTGATAGGAGAATAAATATAACTGCAGAAGAGACAATTTTTTACCCTTATTTCCGACTAAATAAATTTACGTTTATGTTAGTTTTGTGAAATAACCTTTTTAGAAAGGGTGAGACCTACGGGTGAGAAATTTCACAAACAAATTTCCCAAGGTTATTCTTATTAGGTATAAATTCTTAACTTCAACACCATCAGACACAAAATTTGCAAAATCCAAGGCAGAAGTATTAATATGATCTAAATATATTTGGTGTTAGGCCATTGTTTCCCTCGCAATGTTTCCCTCGCAATGTTGCAGAATCTGCAGTTCGTTGGGGATTTTTCTATTTTTCCTATTGAGTAGCAGTTGCGCAGGTTTTCATAGTTCCCGTTGCACTTAGACAGATTAGCCTCTCAATTTTATTTAGAGTTACACCAGGTTTTGATTATTCGGTTTTTGGGCACCACTAAGGCCGCGTACGAAATCATAAACCTTCATTGTTTGATTTAGAGTGATTTGTGGGCTGATATTCCAAGTTGGGTTTCCCAATTACTTACATGAAATTTTTTAAATCAAGCGATTGTGTAAAAGGAATTTCAACTTCATACAAAAGAAATTCGTACAAAAGTAACTGATTTGTGAATAAAACGTATTGTGGATGAATTGTAATTTCCTAGAAATAATTTTTAGTTTGCAACGATTTTTAAAAGAATTGTAATTTTCAATTTTGCTATGAATCTTCTCGTTTTGTTTGAGAAATGAGAAATTTCTACAGAAGGCGTGTTGGCCCGAATCGTTCGTCTATCAAAATTAGTTTATTTGCTACATTGCATATAAAAATGTTTTGCGGTATATTTTTGAATAGATCATTTTTGTTTTTGAAAACAATTCCTTGGTTTAACAGTTTGTATACTAAAAGTTCATTTCCATGATGTTCAGGTTGTCTACCGAGGTCTCTTTCGGCATTGGCACCCGCAAGATGCCACCGTCATCTTAGAAATCTTGAGTGTGACTGCTCTGAAACCATAGCTAATTAAACCATTATTTCTCATCATCGCAGCCAGGGCCTCTCTATTTAATATGATAATAGCTGACCTATAATCAGCCTTTGGTTCTTCCAACTTGGCCACTCAGTCGGGCGGTTCAGGATTGCTAATTTATAGCATTTCCAGAATTTCTTTGGGGTCGCTCTGATAGGGACTATTAGTCTAACACCAGATCAGACACCTAGGTGCCAACTTAACACGATTCCAGTGCCACGCTCCGTCCCGGCAAGCCGGAGTGGGTCAAATGTTCGCCCTCATAATTTTTAGGAGAGAAATATCCAAACAGAGAGGGCTTGAGGGCCAGGCCTAATGACCAAAGTCCCATGAATAGATTTAGATAGAAAAAAATTTATTTAAATTTTTTGTGGAATATTTTCCTGAACCCGAATTATATTTTATCAGTTAATTGTTGATTGTTAAAGTAGACTAATTGTATCTCGAGGGAAAAATATAAAATGTGATACTGATAAAAGACTACTATTTCTTATGCAATGAAAACATTTAACTATTAGATAATTAAGAATTGTTTAAATAATTATAAATTGGTAATCGTCAACAACCAATATAATTTATCATTTAAATCTAAGGCATACTCCAACATCTTACATTGCCTTGTTTCGCTAAAACAGGGTTCTTCGCCGACACATACCTTAACCAAACAACCTAATAAAATGATTTTTTTTTTTATTTATTTCCAGATTATTTACTAAGCAATAATCATGTGAATTCAATAATCGTCCATAAATTTGATTTCTCCGACGAAGACGTGATGGGATACTACATTCTATTTCTAAAAACACTTAGCTTAAAATTAAATACGCATACGATACATTTTTTCTACAATGAGCATACAAATGATTTTCCATTGTACACCGAGGCAATTAAATTTTTCAATCATCCCGAGTCCATGGTCCGTATTGCCGTTCGAACAATATCCCTAAATGTGTACCGGGTACAAAATACAAGCATGTTGCAATTTATACGAGATCGAACAGCTGCACCGTATTTTAGTAATTTGGTTTGGTTCATTGGAAAACATATTTTAGAATTGGATTCTTGCGTCCGGAATGATATTGAGTGAGTAATATTTGTTTTGTACATGTTTTATATAACACAGTTTTTTTTAATTTTCAGTCATCAATCTCAGCATAGACTGGCTAATTTAGTTGCCGAACATCTTGATCATCTACACTACTTAAATGATATTCTCTGTTTGGATATTGCCGACCTGAATGCCGTGCTAACCGAACATTTGCTCCACAAATTATTTGTACCACTGTATATATTCTCATTGACGCCTTCACCACCCATTTCAATGGCCGAAGTGACTCGTAATTTGGCGGCCGTTCTTAATAAGGTTGTCGACATTGATATAGCCGAAATTAATAATCCGCGCGTATCGTGTGTTGTTTCACTGTTTTTGTTGTCACTTGTATTTTTGGTAATTACGCATGGCCCCCTGGTATATGCACTGGCGTGGGTCCTTCTAAATGGGGATCATAGCGTATTCAAAGATGGAGCTATCGAAGTGCTTAACGCTAATTTAGATAAACGGGAATTTGTTGCGCTGGGATTTGGTCAGCCAGAAGAAAGTTTGGAGGAAGCACTCGAAAGTACAATTTTATCATCAAATTCGAGCACATCGGGGGTATCGGATCAACATAGTGAATCATGCAGTAGTTCGTCGAATTCAAATAATCATGAGCCGTCTAGTTCAACGTCGGAAACTTTATCCGAGGAATTGGATCACGTAAATATTACTGATGAGGAAAAAGAAAAGCTTAAAAAAGGATTCACGAAAACTAAGGATTCAAACCGGCCATTTTTTGACATGATACTGTCGGCGTTGGATTGCACCGAAAATGACTATTTGGCATTATTGTCGCTGTGCTTATTGTTCGCTTTATCTAATAACAAAGGTGAGTGGGTAATATCACCAATAAATTCATAGACTCCTAGGTATAATCTCGAACTATTCCCTTTCACGCTGCTTTTACGCTAATGTGTAGATGGTTTGTCCACCTTCTGTAGCCTACTACTACTACAATTGAATAATTTTGTGTCTCTAATCTTATTTCCCATTTTTATATTTTTTTTTCAGGTGTAAATACTGAATGGTTAGACCAAGTGCTAAATAAGACGAATGGAACCGTAAAATATAAAACAATCATTTTAGATAAACTTCTGCAAATCATTCATCTATCAAGTCAGCCTTGTAAGCTCTTAACAATTCTCCGTTACTTCCTTTTCGAGTATCTCTTGAAATAGAAAAATTAATGCCGTTCCACATTTTTAGCTTGCCGAATACGTTTGGTTACTCTGGAATTGACGCTAAAATTATTCAGCCAATTGGTAAACGATCGTGTAAGTGATAGTACGGCGCTCGAAATTGAGAGGGGATCGCTTTTTAATGCACGTGTGCAGAGTATGACTGTTTTACGAAATTTCTATAAATCCGAGGATATTTTCTTAGATTTATTCGAGGATGAATACAACGAAATGATTAAATCGGTGTTAAATGTTGAATTTTTATGTATGGATGCGACAATCTTATTGCCACCGACCGGGACACCACTAACGGGAATTGGATTTACCCGGCGGCTTCCCTGTGGCGAGGTTGAAAAAGCAAGACGTGCAATACGGGTATTTTTTTTATTACGAAAAATTTGTCAACAATTGGCGAGTGATACGGAAACGTTGTTGCCGCTAACGAATCCAGCGCAATGTGTACAAATCGATAATGTTTTAGATTTGAGTACGTTCAATGCGGCTTCTCGCGTTAAAGGATAATAACATGGTTTGATTGTTTTATTTCAGATAACAGCGATTTAATTGCGTGCACAATTGTGATGAAAGATGGGGTCAAGTATAGACGGTTTTTAGTTATTGATATAATGCAATTAATTTTGGTTGAACCCGATGCCAAGAGATTAGGATGGGGTATTGCAAAGTTGGTTGGTTTCTTGCAGGATGTTGAAGTAGCCGGTGATAAGGAAGATTCAAGATGTTTGCATTTAACGCTACACCGGGGTGGAGCAACCACAAATCGCACTCCAATTCTATCGGCTAAATTCATTTTTGATGACCATATACGCTGCATGGCAGCGAAACAACGTTTAACCAAGGGGCGAAGTAAAGCTCGTCAAAAGAAAATGTATCAAATTGCTCAGCTGCTTGAAATACCGGGCGGACAGGCGGGTGAATCAAACCAAATTTCTGTGTATACAACGTCATCCGGTCTACGTCCTAATTCATCTCGTGGCCTTAGAGAACATCGCCCATTATTTTCGACCGCAAACCGCGTTCCTGGCTTTGCTGCCGCCTTGCGTCGGGACAGCATGCCATCGGGAAGTGTTACCCGAATGCAGGTGATGGGAAACAAAGTTGTTGTCGAAAAGTATGTGTATCAGTGCTAAATTATAACCAATCGCTTAATAATAACTTAACTTTTAGTCAAGATGCTCAACAACGTCGACGTTATTCAAACAATAGTAGTTCCGGTTCAAGCCATAGTAAACGTGATTCAAGTTCGAGTTCTCGTGACGGTTCCAAATCACGCATATCACGTTCACGTGAAAATAGCCCGAAATTGCAGAGGCCACGATCAGAAGAAATACCATTGGAAGATTTTCGCCGTTCACAAAACTCGAGTCCAGTGTCACGGGCTACAAATTCAAATTCATCATCAGTGTCGCAAACACCGTCCCGCGTCATGTTACCGTCGGATTTATCGATCGCAAGCATAGCCAAAGATAGTCAACCATCATCTACTGTAATTGAATCACCAACCAGTTCAGAAGAGACATCATTTATAGCAGCTAACGAGGAAAAATTACGAAAGAAAGGGGCCATTGAAACCGTCTAAGATAGGGGCATAGAAATGTGTAAAGTGTTAATGTAAAAAAGGCAAACATTTATTTTTAATTTTGTGTAAATATGATTACATATCGTTTTGTTTTAATTCTATGTCGTACACTAAACAAATTATATATTTCAAAAGAAATGAAAAATTGTAATTACATATTTAAATATGAAACTATAAAAATTCTATGGATAGTTGTATAAATTAAAAATTCGTTGGAGACTAATAAAAAGTGCGGTGTAGACTTTTTTGCCCCTCGCTGAATATGTTGCATATTTTGTTTTTTTTTTGTTTGCATTGGATTTTGACATTTGGCTGTACGCGCCATTTATTACACAAAATAGTTTTCATCCACTATCCAATCCACGGTGATTTCGTTCTGGGAGTCTTTACCCGTAGTGTGTTAATTCCATTAAATTCAATATTTAATCATTACAAAAAAAGTAGAAATTAATTCTATAGTGCTTGCGAAGTATAAAAGTGTTGTAATTTTTATTTGATCTACGTAATTTACTGTAAGTAGCGGCTATTTTACCATTTTTGAGGTTATGTTGTCATATGTTTTGTGTACATTGGATTTTGATGTGGCGAAATATTTTCTGTTACGCCTAGACTTGTTAATATTTTATTATTATGTACTTGCTCAACTTGAATTGGACAAGTCAAAATATTATGAATTTATAGGTTTTGTTGAAAGCACGTGAGATACATGTACCGTTATTTTAGTTTGATGGTTGGCAGTTTGGCACCGTACGACCGTATGATGAATGCTTTACTAACTACTTGCTGGAATTGTAGTGAAATACTATTCTTATCACCTAGCTCACAACACAACATCCATTTGGATACAATTGGAAAGAGTTTTATTCAAAATAGGACCCAGGAATAGGATATGGTGATGCATCGTAATAAATTTGGCCCTATGTTTTACTACGTCCTTTAGCGAAAAAAACGTCGGTTGGTTTGAGTTTTACTCATGGTCTTCAACGTTGGAAAGTGCTTTTTTCTTCGCTCCATGGTTTCAGCTAATGTAAAAGGCGACATGCATTGCGTGAACCTATACATATAGATGGTAACTGGGTTATTGTAATTATAGTTATGGTAATTGGGACAGAAAAAATCAGCATAAATAATAAGATAATGTTTACGAGGAAGTATATTTTACAACTGGTTGGAGCGAACAAGTAAAGAATGGGCCATTTCAAAGTTTGTCTCTAAAAACGCTTTAAAACGAGTATACATCTTTATTTTGTGGAAACTTTTTTTCCTGGATTCATGGAGTCGATTTGAGTCCATTAAAAATTGGTCATAGCATGGTTTTGTAATGGTCGCCATTGGCGGTAACAGTGTTTCCAGCAGCCACTTCGAAGAAAAGTGGACCAATTATGCAACCACTCCAAAATCCACACCAAAGTCATTCTTGGTTGTGCATTGCCTTCTCTACAATTAAGTGTGGCTGTTTCCAACCTCAAATCCGGCAGTTCTGCTTGTTTACATAGCCCTGGGGGCCTATTATGGTATTTTCGATAGCGTTTTTATTCGATACTATCGAAAAAGCGCTATTATGAAATTTTCGACAGCGTTTGTTTTCGATATTATCGAAAAATTTACGACACGTCCTAAGGTGTCGAATATCTTTACGAATACTTAAATTATACTTAAAATATAAAATTTTCGGTTAAATAATTTTAATTATTAAAATTTAATGAGTTTAATTATAAAAAGTTTTCGTAATACAATTTTATTGAGATTTTTTCGACGTTATCGAAACGATCGATATTCTCGAAAATAAACGATATCGAAAATACCATAATCGGCCTCCTGAGACGGAAATGCGCTTCGTCTGAAAAGATGAGTTTTCGACTAAAATCGACGTCATTATGAAACTGGTCTATGGCCCACGCAGAGTACTGATATCGATGCGGATGGTCATTTGCTTTCAACTGCTGAGTCACCTGGATCTTGTAGGCAAATAATCCGAAGTCTTTGTGCAGTATTCTCCTCAGATTGAGGTCGACGGATTCTGTCCTACACTATGGATCAAAGTCGAAATATTCTCGTGCGTGCGCACTATACGAGCTCGGAGACCTCTTGTGTCATCCAATAGGAAGCTTTTCTCATGAACTTTTTTCACCAATTTCACTACAGCGGTTTCGCTTGGCGCTCCATTCATATTTCTTTTCAAAATTCACACGGTTTCGGCCACACACTGACTTTGAAAATAAGTATTCAATATTTCGAAACGCTCCTCAAGCGAAAACATGATTGTTTCGCGAAAAATTATCAACTTGTTTTTCTCTAAAATAGGCAGTGACAAGTGAATAACAACAGAAACAGTTAATTTTTTTTGTGCAGTGCAAACACGTGTTTATTATTATTTATTATTTTATTACCAGTGAAATAGCACCAACAAATAATAATTCTAAAGTGTTCAGCAAGGAATCCCTTGCTGGAGCTGGTGTAACAAAAACCAGCAATAATGGATCCAAAAATCCAAATAATGTGAACAATGATATACTAAAAGAAGTAAAACAAAATCTTTCTATTAGACATTCCGCCAATAGATTCACCACCCAAAAAAGTAATGTTACAAAGAGTGATAATAGACCTGAAATGGAAACTGAAGACTTATCTTCGGAAGATGATTTTCTTGGGTTTCCGGATGAAGTGGTTCCGAAATCAGTTTGGATTTAGACAAGGCACACATCAACTAAGCCGGCTAATATAATCAGGAAAAATGCATTTTACAGAAAGCGATCCACTGGTATGATCCTCTTGGATATTGAAAAATCTTTTGATGCTATGTGGCATGAAGGTTTGATTTTCAAATTAATAAGTAAGCGATTTCTCATTAAAATAATAGCGACAATCCAGAGCTTTCTCGATCAAAGAAAATTACAAGTTCACTATCAAAGGACAACATCCAGAATGGTATGAGATAGCATCAGGAGTACCGCAAGGATCAGCACTCAGTCCAGATCTCTTCAATATATCCCAATCATATCATAAATACACTCGAGAACTCATTTAATATCCTAATTATTTCGATAAATGGCGGATTAAAATAAACCATAGTAAAACAAAAGCAATTTATTTTACAAGACGGAGAGCTCCTAAATACTTACCCTGCAGAAGACTTAACCTGAAAGGATCATTAATAACCTAGGAGAACGAGGTAAAATATCTCGGCATAACTCTAGATAATAAGCTGACCTTCAAAAAACATTTTGAAGACAAAATTAAACTATCCCAAAAACCTGTTAAAATGCTTTATGGTTTATGGCTACATAGATCAAAAAACTATTACTTTACAAGTGTATTAATATATCGACTTTACTATATGGTTGCCCTAATTGGAGCAAAACAGCCAAAACTCACATACAGAAAATCCAAATTACCCAAAATAAAATTCTGAAAATGATTTTAGATAAACCAAGGCACTATCATACGAAAACCTTACATCTAATCTGTGGGTACTACCATGATTAGAGATTCAATTGCTTCTCGTAAATACAAATTATATCGCCAACTGTAATTTAATGGATCATCCGTTAATTAACACATTAATTAATTCTTAGTGTGTTTTTTTACTAGTTTAAGTTTTTATTTATTGTTAGTATTAATTAGTTGTTAGTTTACCCAGGGAGTACAATAAATCGAATACTAGTACCCTCTAATAAGAAAATATACAATAAAAATGAATACTACGCTACGGTTAGTTACCAAAACATAAAATAAAATCGATAAAAATATTAATGTATGTATTATTGACGATTGGAGCACCACGGATCCCACGTAACGGAATTTTTTTTTGAACTGATAACTATAAATTTTGACTTTTTTGCCACATGCATAAATAAAATAAACAATCGGCTACATTCGCGATACATTATTCATTTTACTGTGCTAGCTTGGCTTGGTTTAATTTTGTTTAATTACCTATATAGATTAAAAGTGATATAGGTTTATAATTAGTGATTTTGTGACATATGTAATATAAAACACATGAATCTATGTATATCTTTGATTTAGTCGACATATCGATCACACATGTTATTTTTTGTAGTTAAGTTAGTTTCGATCTGATTCACTAGCGGCGCTTTTCGATTTTTTACAATCGTTAATAACTAGATAACAATTCCAAATAATGGGTATTTAAAAAAAAAATCGTGACGCGGAATGTCACACTAACGAGCTGCCAAAATTTCAAGCAAACCGTTCAGAAAAGTGTTGCCATAGCCTATAATTTAAAAACAAAGCAATAGATGGCCCACCATTTTTATTTTACAACAATCCGCCCTTCGAGACTTTGATTCTTTCGTCGTGATTCTTTCCTCGTTTCCTTCTCCTTCACCCACAAACTAACAACAGTTTGTGGGTGAAGAGGAAGGAAATGACGAAAGGATCATGACGAAAGAATCAAATTGTGGAATGGCGGAATCGGTTGGTTCATTCGAGCAAAATGTCATGCTTAAGTCATTCAGTTGCTGTGTCATAAAGGAATGTATCAACTATGAACATGGACATACTAAATTGCACGTAGTATGTTATAGGACACCAGTTTAACAGCTGCCCTATGTTGTAAAATATCATATCATATCATATCCATATCAAGCCATCATTTTATTTAAGTCTTCGACAGAACAATGAGTAATACAAGCAATGAGGCACTGAAATCTAGTTTTAACTTTTTGGCTTTTTGGAACGATCAGAATCGATTTTAAAGACTGGCAAAATTACATTTGGGGGTATATGTCATTCATCCTCACTCTGTGCATAGCTAACTAAGACCATAGAAAAAATCAGTTTACCATAGATTTCTCATTTTTATAAATTTAGAAACAAAAATGAGTTGAGTAAAAAAGTTCTGATAATTCCAATGTCATGATTGTATTTGTGACTTTTACATTGCGCGCAATGTAAAATCACAAATACAATCATGACATTGGAATTGTTAGAACTTTTTTACTCAATTCATTTTTATCTGTCGATTTATCAAAATGAGAAATCTATGGTAAACTTATTTTTCTATGCTAAGACGTTGCCTGTGCACAGGGGACAATCTGACCCCTCAGACGAGCATTTTTTATAAAAATAATTAGATATTGTTGTTTTTCTTACTTTATTTATAATGTTATTGCAGAAATAAAATTAATTGAAACAAAAAATTCATAAATTCAATCATTAATATAGTGTAAAAATCAAAATAATAATTAAAATCACAGTCAAATTCATTAAACATACAAATTCATTAGGCGTATATTCTATATTCTAATGCATCATCTGATTGATACATTACATCATGTTCATTTTTTGAAGCAATCTGTACACACGATTTTGATATGACTGGACAATGATCGCTGATTACAAAAATTGCATCAGACGATTTAATTTTAACATCGGAAAATCGAGGGCACTGGTAGCATCGTGAACGTTTATCTGCCGTGCTAGAAAAAAGTCCCATTTGCCTTTTTGTTATTTTGAGTAATTTCAATTTTTTTCTGTTATGGTTTACCGCGGCTTAATACTAAACTCTTATTTTTTTTTTTAAACCTTACCTATTAATGAAGAATATGTGACTTTTCAATGAAGCAGATAAATAGGCATACGTTCGCAGAATCCAAATATGCCTCGTCACAATTTTTTCGATTTTTGGCGTTTGTGCCTTTTTTCGTTAGACGGCAGTATAGCAGCTAGAATCACCACTTGTTCTATTGTTGGAAAGCGTCTTACATCTAAAATTTCGTATCCAAATAGATTGATCGCAGTTTTCACATTTTTTTTTTTAAACTCGTAGATTGGTTAGTCGCTGCCACACATTTTCCTGAATCAACTGCATGCATAGCCAGTTCTTTGAATTGACTTTAGATTCACTTATATCTGAGGATTAACGCTTTTGTGCAAGTTGTAAGACCAGCTAGATCAACCATGTTAATCAAAAGCTTACCAAAGTTAAATTGCTGTCAAACAAAAAATTTGTTTGGCCAGAAGGCAGCTATAGAAAAAAAAAAAATTGCCCCTGGTAATAGTAGTTCGGCCTTCGTTCAAGAATGGTGTCGATTTTCGATGAACTAGATTTAGTGAATAATCAACAGAACGGGGCTCCTCGCATATCCAGAATATTTTTTTGCCTAATTTCCCTGGTTTGGATGGAATATACTGCCTTAACGAACATCTGCGACGAGTTAACACTATTGTTCGTTGATTGTTAAGATGGCTGATGGCTTATAAGGTGGTCGAATATTCGCTAAAAATATGTTCCACATATCGCGGAATGCCGCTAGTTTATCAGTTTTTAATCGCTCTTATCTCAATCTGGTTTGGTAGTTATTAAACCGTAAAAATCGCAATAATTTCTGGAGTCTCTGTAACAACATAACCACTCGATAAAAAGCACTGTTGACTATGCGGAACGCTCATCCAATCGCTCGTCCTAATTGTTATGAACGCCGGCGTATATTAAAATTCCGAATAGAGCGTAAATGTCCGATGTCTTTTTGTCGTTTTATTCTTCATCGTATAGAATTTCCTTGCTTTTCTGTTTGTTTCAGCCACTATTACGTTAGCCCAGTGGTTTCCAAACTGTGGGTCGTGACCCACAGGGGGGTCGCGTAATAACCCCAAGGGGGTCGTGAATTTTTTAATTTCTGTTTTACATAAATAAAAAAAAAATACTTACAAAAATCTATTTAATCATTAAATTTTAATGCAAATTTTTTGTTGCGATATGACTTTATTAAGAATCCCTGTAAAAGCCGATAATGTCGACTTTTTTCACTCATTAGTGAATCACCTAAACTTATATGGACCCACACTGCATGCTTCATAGAGCAGTTCTTGTATCAAAAAATATGAGTGAGGAATTTAATAACATACGAGTATTTCATATTGTTATAAAACTATATCAAAAACAGTCCTTTGAAAGTGAGATTATTTGGAAAGTTGTGTGATGATATGGGAGCTGAATATAAATCACTCTTGTACTATTGTGAAGTACGTTGGCTATCTCGTTCGAAATTTATTCAAAGAGTGTTCAACTTAAAGACGAAATTGCGATCTTTCTTGCTGAAAATCACAAGGATGAGGCATCATCCTTCCGCAACGATAACTTTATTCTTAAACTTGCTTATTTAGTTGAAATTTTAAAAAAATTAAAGGATTTAAATAATTCAATGCGAGGTCCACAAATGCATGCACTGATTCAAAAAGACGGCGTTCGGTCACGGCATTCATTAAAAAATTGAAGCTATGGATATTCAATTTAGAAAAGGATATATATGACATGTTTCCAATTTTAAATGATGCCAGTACCAGAAACAATATTAAAGCAAACAAAAATCTTTTTATAGAACATTTGCAAAGTTTACTAAAACATTTTTCACATTATTTCGACGATATTGATTTTACAAAGTTTGCATGGATCCAGAATCCAGTTTAGTTTTATTCTATGAATACATTACTTTTTACAACTTGAAAATGTGCTTATATTATTTTATTGTTTTAAGGGGGCCGCTAATTTTTTATTTTTTTCTTATGTGGGTCGCAGTATCAGAAAAATTGGAAACCGCTGCGTTAGCCAATGTGTCTGGTATACATTGTTGAAATGCCAACAGTGGTGTAGTTAAAATTTGAGTGGTATGTGCAGTTAAACCTCTTTCTCTTAGTATCATAAAATCATGCGTCCTGGTCATATCAGGCGGATGTGGACTCCATTTCCGAGTAAATTTTTTATTTTGCGCATAAAACCAAATGTAACCCTCTGCCCGTTCAACAGTTGGTTCTGCTATATTCTCTTTCTCGTTTGCTATCAAATCTTCATCGGAATCATTCGGATTTATATCGTCAACATCGCCAGATGGTTCTGGGGTGTTGATACAAGAATTCCCGGAGTGAGGAAATATACGAATAACAAATCATTTGCATTTCATATGCATGCCACAGTAAATAGATTTTTGTTGTTATAATTTACAAAATCGTGCAAGAAACATATGGGGTCATTTTGACCTCAGTGCACAGAAATGTGCTTGTTTTTTTTAAATCAATCCGATTATCTTAAATAACGTCAAATTTAACAAGCTTTCAATTAGATTTTATGTAAAAGCTTTTATTTGAGGCTATCTAAATTATTCGCACTGTTTATATTACAAAAAATATGATTTTTTAGGTTTTCAAAGCGGCTGGAATGCACAGAGCGAGAGTTAAAGGGGAAAAACACTAGCGCAGTCGAAATGTCAGTTGGAAAGTTCAAAGACATTTAAGTCATTTTTATGGCAGTATCATGTAAAAATCAAATTTTTTTTATGATGTGTGTTGTCATGTTTTCACTTCACAACGCAAATCGATACAAAAGAGAATGTTCAAAAATGTACATTTCGGATGCAGCTCACATCTCACTATTTATTTTTTTATTTTTTGTTTTTTTTTTAAAGAAAGTATTAATTGAGGGTCTTACTTGAGTTTATTAACATCGCCGATCGTAATCGATGACGAAAATTCGCTTTTGCATCCAGCCTGTGGTGGGATTCGATGCCAGTACCTCCCCGGTCCAAGGGCCGAAGCTTTAACCACTGCACCACTTGTCTGGTGTTCTCTTCAGAACGAGATCAGCCAACAAATTTAATCGGGCTTGGCTGACTAATTCCGCAACGTTGCTTTTATTTTATTTTCCACTATTTTCTGATTTGTTTTGTTTATTATTTATTACTTTATTATTTAAATGTTGTTGCTACTGTTGTTGTTACTATTTTTTTTTGTTGCCACTTCTTGATCTTATATCGAGAGAGCTCTCCCCGTTTAATCTTTTAACTGATTTATCTGCATCGTTATCGAATTACTTAATTAAAACAATTCTCATGTTTTTTATTAAAAAAATTAATTTATTTCCAATTTTGTTTAAAAATATTTTTTTTGTTAAGGCCAAAGCTGCATAAAAATACACCGAAAAAAATAAATAAATACTGTCTTTTAAAATAGGTATATAAATTTTGATGTAAATATAAATTCAAACTTTAACATAAAATTTAACTAAAATTTTTTGTCTAGATCCTTTTAAAAATAGAACTTTGATTTTATAAATTAAAATTAATATTTTTTTTCTTTGCAAAGATAACCAGCTAATAAATAATTTTTGGTTCCAAATTCTTAAAAAATTCTTAATACATAGTTTGTAATGTGTGACACAAAGTATAAATAAATGCATTTGAAATGGTTCATTTAAAGCTGAAGTTTCATAAAAATAAATTCGCATTTTTTTAATTTTTTTTTTGTAACACAAAATTAAATTAAATATATTTTTTTATAAATTTATTACGAGTTTTGATTAAATTGGTCAATGGTCGTATTTTTATTATCAATTAAATCATAAATGCCGATATTGGGTTGTATCGCATAATTTTGGATAGTAGGATCCATAGGATTGAAGTAATTGTACATAGAACAACACCGCCCCAACCTAAGTCTAAACTCCACGATGTTGTAAATATTCGAGCACCCAGTAAAGTTGAGGCAGCTTTCGCAGCCCCTCGTACTGCGACCACACCGTCTAC
Source organism: Nephrotoma appendiculata (assembly GCA_947310385.1). Lineage (NCBI taxonomy): Eukaryota > Metazoa > Arthropoda > Insecta > Diptera > Tipulidae > Nephrotoma > Nephrotoma appendiculata. The sequence goes on along the minus strand of OX371223.1, from coordinate 129,809,561 downwards.
TGTACTATCAAAATCACTATCTACTGTTGGACGACCTTGCTGCCGTTTAAAATGTATTATCATTAGAGTGAATAGAGCAAATAGGGCTGAAAAAAATATTTATTTTAAAATTTATGTATATTTATATTGAATTGTTATTATATTTTATACCTGCCAGTAAATACATTACGCCTGTAATTAATATAGCGCTAATTTGTCGTTGGCATACTCCAAATGCCCCCACTAATGCAGCACTACCTAATATTATTAGGCAGACCAATGAGCATGATATTGATAAGTTTTGCATTCCTAGAAATATTTATTATTAAATTAGAATTTAATATAAAAAAATATTAAATTTAAATTTTACGTTAACAATTAATTAAAGAAAACGTAGAAAGCTAACCCAACTAACAATTTTGAAATTTATGAGCGTCATATAAGAGTTAAAATGCATCTTATATTAAACTTTTAAGAGTCTTCTGGCGAACTTTTTGGGCATATAAGGTTAAAATAAGTGACATATAAGGTGTATATAAGTAACATATAAGCCTTATCTTTCTTGTGAAAGAATGATATAAGTTATAAGAATAGTCAGAGAGTAGTCTTTCGTGAGTTTGTTATCAGAATATATAAATTCTTATGTATGAGCGTTTTAAGACTGACGTTGTATTCCTATATTGTTATAATCTTTGGAAATTATGTTATAGGATTATACAACTTTAATAATTCTTAATTCAGTTTTATAACAAACTTGTTATTATCATTGACAATTACAACAGATAAATTAAATTAAAACAGATAATGCTTGAAAAATTAATTGCTTTTTATATAATTAAAATTTACATTGAAATGAGCATAGAATTTAGCTGCGAATTCAAATTTTTCAATTAAAAATAATAGCTACCAGATCTAATTTTTTTGCGCTCTTAAAAATTCGAATAATAAAATAAAGAATTATTATTATTTAAAAAATAAAAATTATAAAAAAAAACAAATATCATAAAATGGACTAATTAAAATAGTACATAGTACTTGTTATGAGAGGAAACTCTATAAAAGCACTTGCTAAGTTCCTAAAATTGCCAAAATATACAAAAATATTCCATTTGAAAAAAAAATTTCTAAAAAATTATAAAATGGATGCTTTTTCCATAATGGAAATTCCTAAACCAATATGCACGAAATGACATTCTACGTGAAATATCTTATAAGTGTCTTATAAGAAAACGTTTAAATTAGTTTCCAGGGTCGGCTTGAGTTTATATACTTCGGTAAAATTGAAGAAATAAATATAAATTAACCAGCAAAATATGTAAAAAATTCTACACCATGTCCTGGACTTGGCCAGATTCACCTGATACAACAACTCGGTTATACTGTTGCAATACTGTGTATTTGTATACTTTATCACCAAATAATTAAATGCGTTTACCCTGAGCTCGCCACTGACAGAAATGTCACCTAAAATAATATTTTTAATTATTTTCTTATGTAAGAATATAGTAAGTATGTAATAAGGGAAAAGTATGAGTTTTTCTTATAGAAAACATCTAAGAGTATTTAAAGAATATTTTTATCTTTATCCTATGTAAGAATAAAGTAAATATGTAATAAGGGAGAGGTATGAGTTTTTCTTAAGAGAACTTATCCAAGACTATTAGGAGAATATTTTGCCACTGGCTTATATTTAGAGACATATTTACTATATTATTGAAATAAAAAAACTGAATAAAACAGTAATATGTATATCTAACAATCGATTTATAACATTAATTAGTTTTAGAGTTAAGTCGATCATTAAGTTTTGTTTTCTGCGGTACTCAAACAAATGTCATATTTTCTAAAAAAAACACACTTTAAAGGCTCTTGTTAAAGAATTTAAACAATAAATCTTATAGAGTTCCCCATAAAGATTTGTTTATGTTTTAATCTTATAAAACTCTTGTTCAATAGAAATCCTACAGAACACTTATAAAGAAAGAAATTAAGAGCACTGTAAGACTAAATATGTCTTGGCTAAGAAAAATTTCCACTAAAAACAATAAGAGTATACTAAGTGAGGTGTAAGAAACAGCTTTACAACAGAATCTGGCAAGGTGTAAAAATGACATGTAAGAATATAATATAGTTTATAAATCGACATTTCTTTGACAAGAAGCTAATAAGTATTCAGTTTTAAACATTCTTGGAGAATGTTATTCTAGGGCTCTTTTAAGTGAAAAATATTCTTAAAAGACATTTTATAAGGCAAAATGTTAGTTGGGAAGCGAAAAGCATAGATTTTCCGGGTATTTGTTGCTGTTTATTTGTGAAAAATTTGTCAAAATTTAAAAATGTTTTTTAGAAGATTTTACCAAGATAAATAAAATAGTTTCTTGCAATTATATATTACAAAACCCTATTTTTGCAAAGCTTTTTAAATATACATTTGAAAAAATTAAATTTTAAGGTCGTAATGACAGAAACGCGAATGCATAAACAAATCTTTTTTCGTCTGTCTCGTTTAAGGTTGCGAGGCTCCACTGGATGCTTAATTCAATTCGGAGTCAGGAAATTCAAATACAATTATTTGCTGCGTTTGTTTATAAAGAGTTCTCTGTAAAATGGGCAGCGCACCGAGTCAAGAATGTGGCCTACTGAGAATCTGTTGTTGGAATATGTTGGGTTAAGAATTATTTTAGAAAACGTGGCATTCATGTATACTTCGACATTGGTTATAATTTTTGTAAATCCAAAATTATTACAAGACTTCGCTAGTTAATCTTAATCCAAAATTAGAGAGTGTATTTTTGAGTTATCTACAATAAATATTATCAGCACAGCATAAAAATTGTTTAAACCGTTTAAATTCACCAAGCTTGAAAAAAGCAACCAATCGAAGATGGTAACCAATTTTCAGCGTGCACTGTCAAGCAGTATTTATTGGCTCCGTATTTTTGTTCTGTCTCGTATTTTTTAGTTAAGAATCGATATTAAAATATTTTGCTCTACCTATTAATCAGGCGTCGCTATCGGGAGCCGCTATCCATTTCAATGGGAAATTTGAAAAGGCCTTTGTTTTGTTCAGCCCTCAAACCATTAGTAAAAATTGGAACAACAACGAGCAGCGTGTGCAGCAACATTAAGCGCTTTTATTATTATATCGTTAGAAACAGAAAACAGGAATCTGGGTGAAACCCTGGGTATCGAGACGGGATTTGAAAGGTGCCCATCAAAATTTATTAAAGGAGCTGCCGGCCCGAGGACATGACGTGCTACATAAAATATTTAAGGATGGATGATAATCATTTAATTTTAGTGTCCACAAAATTTCGCCGCTAATTAAACCACAAGAAACACACTTACGAAATTCAATCAGTGTGCCGGACAGACTAATGGTCACACTTCGCTTTCTAGCAAAATTCATTCGCCTCGTATTCTTAAATTAATATTTTTGTAGTTTTTGCGGTTCAATTGTATTTGGTCGCCATATAAGCAAATGTCAAAAATAATTTATCAAATTTAATACCCGCAATACACATAAAATCGATAATATATACAATGTCGGTTTCATTTTCTTTCGATTTTGCGCTTCTGTCAAAAATCTCCATTATGGCGCCCTTGGGCCCAAAGGCCTCTAAAGAGTTTGTATGTATGTGAAAATATTTGTTTGTGTTTAATATTAAATAACATTTTTGATAAATTGAATTATAAAAATTTAATAAAAATGTGTTGTGCAGTGTTTGGGTGTGATGCAAACAATATTTCGAAGGATATAAAGGGTGAAATATCCTTTTTTAGATTCTCTAAAGACAAAGCATTCAGCAAGAAGTGGTTATTGTTCTGTCAAAGAAAAGACCCATTTACTGTCAATCTTGCTCGAATATGTTCCAAGCATTTCAAACAACATTTTATATTACTATATAACCGAAAACAAGGCAACCATGTCAGCCATATTGTAATTTGTTGTTGGTGTAATGTTTGACAGATGCGCAATATATTACCTGTATTACGTGTACTGTCAAATTTACCTGCATGAGGCTAAATTTGATAAAAACATTTTGTAAAAGTGATAGTTTTATATAACATGCATATTACACTTTCAGAGAAAATTGATAAAAATGTTTTATAAAACATCTTTGTCAAATATCTTTTATAGTGTAATTCCGGCCTTACAATTAAAATTTAAAACGCAGCAAAAATTCGTGTTTTATTATTCGAGCACTATCCGGCGCCGAATGGGAAATTTCTATTGAAACTGCAGCTATTATTCACTGGTGTCGCTATACCTTAAAAATGAAAAATAAATGCATCCATAAAATAAACATTTATCACCTGAAATTTACTAATTGACATTTATTTTGACATGACGTTATAAATAAGAAGCGGTGGTTTAAATTGTAAGATTAAGTTTCTAATGGTTTCAGGGGTTTTCAAAATAAAGGCCTTTTTAAATTTCCCATTTAAATGGATAGCGCTCCCGATAGCGGCTCCCGATAAATAGGTAGAGCAAAATATTTGTATGTCGATTTTTAACTAAAAAGTTGAATGAAAAATCTTAGTTTAGTGTTAATAAATTAATTATGTACATGCAAAAATAGCGACATATAAATTTGGGTGCTCCGGATAAATCTATCGGGTGCTAATAAAAAACACAGCTATTATCTTGGTAATTTGACTAGTGGCGCTCTCTAAACCTCCTTCTCATAAATCCTGAACTGGGAGGAAAGATATTAGGTTTAAAGAGTACATTGAAAATAATTTGTGCACTACAGTTTGTGTTTTCAAAAGGTGGTCGAAATTTTAGTACCGGTGGAAATCAAGCCACATATTCTTATTTGTAGTGGAATCGTTTCAATTTTTAAGACGAAGGAAATGTTACATTGGAAAGCGGAGCACTTGAAGAAATCAGTAATTTAAATAGATTGCAAAGCGGTGCCTTCAATCTCAGCCTCCGTAAAGTTCTGTCCACGATACATTAATTTTTTGCAATTAATTCGATTCTAATCAAAAAAAGGTGCAAGTTAATCAATATGGTTGAGCTAATTTGATCAGCTTTGATGGCTAAAATTATTGGAAATTTATTTTTACTTTCTGGATAGTTTAGTTACAAGTTATACAGGGTAGGGTGTCCATTTAATTAACGCGGAGGTAGACAAAAATACGGTTCTATTATGGCGTTTTAGGATTTGTGTAAATAATTTTATTGATTTATTAAATTTAAAGTTATAAGGAAAAATTACAATGATGCACTTTATAAATGTTTGGATTCTAAAATACTCGTATATGATCAAACTCGGGTGGAATTGATATTAAAACTGAACAATTGTCGACCCATTAATTTGTTTTAGTTTATTCCAGCTTTCATTAAATTGTCATTTCTTAATGAATAACGATGAAATTCAATAAGATGGAATTGAGGTTCCTACGGATTTTTTAAAATACTTTTTAATTTTAGTTAGTTTTAATATTATCTATAATTTAAGAAATTTCCTAGAACGTTTCTAAATTACATCGGACAAATATATACAAAGCAAGGAATATTATATAAAAGGATTTAAGATAGCCGCTGCAGGATCACTGTTTCCGATAAAAGTTTCCGGCCTTTTTCAATTACATAATTCAAAAATTTCCTTTGAATCGGTCAGAAGTAACCCAATAGCAGAGACATTCCATGAAAATATTTATATCATAAGTCTCCTTGATAAAATGTCTGTGGAAACGACAACAAGGACAGAGAAAAAGGTAACATCATCAATCATTTGGCATACTGTAACCATTATTTTAATACTGTACAATGTAACCATTATTGTGTTGTAACCATTATTTTACCAGTTATAGCCAAAACCCGTTTATAGCTCCACAATATGCTAATACTGAATTTAACTCGATCGTTTCTTAATTAATTATGACGAAATCTATTTGTGGATTAGAATTAGAATTGAGCTCATGAGCTTCGGTTAGTAATTTTACCGTCATTTAACAGGTTTTTATCAAATTCGAAATGTGGGAATGTGGGGCCAAGTAGGAATTGTAAAATTAAGGCGATGATATATTTTAATGAAATTGCGGTTCTGAAATTGCGATTCGTAATATTTTGAGTAATTAGTTTTTGGGCTAGGTTATTTATTTTGTGGAAATAATATTATAATTTATTTTGTGTGTTGGCAGGTTTAAGGCTTTAAAGAGTGGCTGTCGTTCGTGGAGTCAGGTTACATGCTTTGGTTTTGAAATAAGGTTTATCCTAATGGAACTTTCCAAAGACAAAACTTACTTATTTCAAAACTTATTTACAAATTAAGTTTTTTTTACTCAATTTCAGGTAAACGGCCCCTGCTATTATTTAAACCAAAGTTTGTACAGATTATAAATTATTTACAAACAAGAAAGTTGTTTGCTTAATTTCAAGTAAATTGCTAAAACTTTCCTCTTAAAGAAATTTCTGTTAGAGAATTTAGGCGCTTAAATCAATATAGGTAATAATAATAATTCTAATTACGACTTTTACACAACAGTATTTTTTCTTAACTATAGAATACTGAATTAGGATCATCTTATTGTGCAAACTAACGTAAATAAATATGTCTGATCAGTGAAAATATTGGAACTTCCTCAATATTATTTATGACCGGCTGCCCGATATAAAGCTTAATAATATATTCTAATAAAAAGGGGCTGTTCAATCTTTGCTGACAACGAATTTGTCCTGTTTGCAACCGTTCTATCAATATGGGATATACGTGAACTTTATGGCATCCTATTTTTAAACCTTTACCTTATTAAGTATGTGATATATTCGTAATATGCTAATGACCTACCCAAAAATCGGATAAAAATTAACTAAATAATCTGAACCAGCGAATTGGATGAGAAATTAATAATGTATGAAATTTACAAAGAACTCTTACCTACGATCATTATCGATCATATGTTTGATGGATTCTGCCTACTCAATGTTGAAAACAAAAAACCTTTTAAAAAGCCTAATAACTCAGTTACGGGGGATTTAATTCGGCTGCTCATGGCTCAGGAGAGTGAATGAACAACAAAATTTATCATCGTAATTAGCGCAACCTTCTGTATCGATTATGTACCATAGATCCGGCAGTTTGTTGGTGGATGATTTTGATACCCAAACCAGAAAAACCACCTAACACAATTGCGCACAATATCACTTTTTGCCTATTACGTCAACATTATTAGAAAGGCTTTTTTTCAAAATGAATGAAACTACTGAATGTTGAAAAATTAATTCCTATACGCCAGTTTAGGTTTTGAGACAGACACTCGATTGACCAAGTTCATAGAATAACAGACATCATAGAAAAAACTCTTGAAGAAAAAAGGATGACAGCTTGCTTGCCCGCTGGCAAATCTATTCCAGAAATTTCGTGTTCAGGAACAATCGTACTCACAAACTAAATATCATCGCTGCAGGGTGACAAGGATGTGCTTTAGAACCTGATCACTAGCCTAGCGGTATCCAATTAATTCAGAACCTCAAACCACGACAAATGAAATGGAAACAGACAAACTTATTATTATTAAAGTTGGTTGGAACCCAAGCAGGTTCCGCACTCAAGGCCCACCGGCCCCATGGTACAAACCTAGAATTCTATCACAATTCGCAAATGCGCTTAGCTGCTCTGGCAAACTGCATAAGCTTGAATTAGTCTAGGGAAGGCAACTGACCTACATTCAAAGATGTCTAGTTAAGAAACCAGGGTCAAGCTACCTCAAAAGCTGGACAACTGCTAAAACAAGTGAATGCTGTTAACTCTTCAAAGCAGTCGTAGATGGAATCTTGAACAAGCCGCATTCGTTGTAAATGGAGTTTAAAACGGCCATGACCCGCCAGAATAGCGACCAATGTTGTTCTTAATAGCTTTCTTACCATTGTTGAAGGTCAAGGGTTGAGCTGGTTCAGGCCCAATGAATCCCAGAAGTGAATCCGCATTAGCTTTCACATTTCCACAATATAACAATGAGCCGAAACCTACTTCACCTTGACAATATTGCTGGAGCAAAGAAGGCTAATAAAATGTCAATTCTGCACCAGTTTCAAAATGGTCATTTATAGGATTGCATAGATTTACACAGACATTTTTTGTCGCCTGAAATAGCGAGATTAGAACACCGTGCACTTGATGACCATGGTTGAGACACGCATGACTCTCTCATGGGTGTCTTAAGACTCGGACCACCTGATTTATCACGCGTGAAGGAGAAAGAACTTCAACGCAAAATGTCGCAAGTGACAAGCCTGCAAACTAAGCCCCATTTGTGCGGATCAACAGTACCATTAGATTGCTCGGAGAAAACAAAATCAAGAGTGATAATGTCGCAACCGGGTGAATGAACCAAAAGCAGTAATACCACAATCCTCATATTTTAAGAGGTTGGTCTGCCATCAGAAACCGCCAGTACATCAAAGCTGCAAGATTCATTGTTAACCAGAGATCTATTAAGTGTGGCGATTCCAGAATGGCTTAAACTCTTCGCAGAAGCTAATTCAAGAAGTCCTGCGAGTGGATCTTAGACTTTTTTATATGCTTTTGGAACTGCTAAAACTTTATCCTAATCAACCTGAAGATTAGATCTTTGGGCCTACTTTTGAATTTCGTAGCTTTTTCTCAAGTTTTTAGATCTAACAACGAAAAACCTTGTCCTAAGTTTTTTGCTTCAACATTTTTCAAAGCTGATGCGATTGCGTCCGTCAAAGACGAAGCTAGCAATTCAATGTCATCAGTCGAACATATCTCGTCAAATCCGCTCAAAAAAGAATAACTCCCAGTTGCCTTATTACGATACGGTTTAAAAGGATGCACATTGTCAAAAGTTGAGCAGATCAAATCGACTTGTCAATCACAAACATCAATAACTTTTCTCCTACTGAATTGGTAACAGTTGGTTCACAGCCTATATTAACGATTTCAATCTCAGATGTGCTTAGATAGTTAAGTAGATACGAACCTCTATTATTAATATCCGAGCTACCCCATAACGTGTGTTGAGCATTAGCATCGCAGCCTAACACTAAAGGTAATTGATTTGCTACACGAAAAAAAGTTTAATAAACTCCTCCGAAGATGGACGTGAAACTTAATCATAAGGTACTGCACTGATGCTACTACCAATATTTTTTTTTAAAGCTGGTTTATCCAATTTTTTGTTAAATTGTTAATTTAATTTGCAAGAATTCGACGATTCAAGAGTGCTTCAACCACAGCTTCAACCTTCAACGTTTGTTCAGCTGCATTCATGAATAATATTATGAGAAATAATAATGTAAGCACGTCGGACATGTTATAGAGTATTATGTCAATGATTGGACGTAATCGAGAAACCAGACCATCGAGAAGGTATGATTGCTGAATTCGTCATATGCGGCCTGTGATTACCAGCTAGAAAAACATGAGATACTGAATGAACTACGACCGTGAAATTAATCCTAAAAGGATCTTTTCATGAAAATAGTCATTGGCGTTGTCGATTACCAACACGTCCGGAATTCAACGTACTAGAAGATGGAAGCGATCCACGTTCGATATTGAAATCGTGCATTCTACACTCGATCCAATATTGAGATGGATCCACCGGCACTAATCATGTCAACGTTCTCTAACTCATTGCCGGATTTTAAAATGAATGAACCAAAATTAGAGAATTAAAACTAAAATTTGAAAATATTTGCTGAAGTATAGTGTTTTCCAGTTATAGTGAGTCTTATAAAATACGAAAGTAGAAATAAATAATGACTTCTGCGGCGGAGCCAAAGTAGTTGTTACAAAGTTCATATTACGACCAACAATTGTGATGAAGCACAGAATAGTCTCTGGAACTTAATATTTTCTTATCTTGAATTCTAACCAAGTTTTTAATTAATTGTTGGATAATTCTTCGGCGCTGATTAATTGGTTGTGTAAGTGATTAAACACAACTTTGCAGCTGATGGTATTGTAATCGGTAGTGGTAATTTCCATCGTTCAAATGGTCGATCGAGAAGAGAGACTCGTTTTAGAGAAATTAAATAGTTCAACAACTACAGTACCTGGCAATTGAATTAAAACCACCCTTGCGTATCAAGTAATTTGCAATATGTATAAGCAGTTTGTATTTAAAAATATTTCAAATTTTCGTTTCTAAACGGTTTTAGTTGTTCAAACAGTATCTATATAAACGGCAAACCTTATATTATTAGAGCAATGCTAGTATTACTGGTTTTGGGTCAAGTACCTGCTATTGGAGTCTAACCACAGATAATGAAATATGTAAAAGGGGTGCGAATAATAACCAATTTTAGTTGGAATGTGTACGTTTTTTGGTGCATTTTTAAGCTCTTTAATTTATTCGGAATGGGAAAAGTGAAAGATATTAGTAGGCTGGATAAAATTGAAATAGAGAATTTATTAAAAATATGTATACATTCGAACCGAGAAATTGCAATAATGCAAAAAGTTTCTCGACATACAGTCGACCGAATAGCCGCATTAATTTGAAAAAATATTCCGTCAACATCGAGCAGTCGCAGTCATTGCCGTGGTGTTCATGAAACCACCGACAGAGATGACTAGCTAATTATAAAAACAGCACTCCAAAATAGACAAAATTTTGCTAAAGAGCTGCTCAATAAATTAAAAGTGCATAATACTAACATATCAGCACGATCACGATTGTACTGTGCCAGACATGTCGCAGAACAGCCAAGAAGCCCAGGTTGACACCAAAAATGAAGAATGCACGCCTGCAATGGGCAAAAATGCACAAAAGTGTTACGGTTGAAGATTGGAAATGGTAAATAAGTACAAGTGCTAATTAATAAATCATTTCTTCAAAGTACCTATCAATTTTTACAATAAATTTCATTTTTACAACTCACATCCTCTGATCTTTAGCGATGAATTCCGACTTGAAACAATGACGGAGAGTGTTAATTTCGTTGGACGAAGACCCGAGGAACATTATAGTGATGAAGCTGTACAGAAAAAATTAAACTTCCACCATCAATCATGATCTGGTCATGCATAACTGCGAATAGTATCGGAACCTCTGTATTTTATGGAGGGCACCATGAATGAAGTGCAATATAAAAAGGTTGTTGAGGCACCTTCATGTAGGATGGAGCAGTCATGGCCCGACAACTCATCCGATCTAAATCCGGTCGAAAATGTATAGAGCATGTTGAAAAAAGTTAGTTACTCATTCCTGAACCCAACAATAGTTGTTTTGAAAGATAATATTCACAGACTTTGGCAAGAGAACGCAGAAGTGCATGAAGTGGTAAAAACTTATATTTCCAGTATGCCAGCTAAAATTAGTGCAGTCATTCAAGCCAAAGGAGGATTAATAAAACATTGATGTAATATCTACTATAAACATAATGAACATTTTGTATTAGTAATATGTGTCTGTTTCTATTTTGTTCCTGCTAAATTTGAAAAAATACCAAATTCAGAAGGTGGCTCTAATTCAGTTACTAGGTACACATCCCAATGGTTCCGTCTGTTGATGGCAAGGATTTATATAATCCACAAATGTAGCACAACTAACTGGAGCTACAAAATATATATATATTAAAAATGTGCGTGATAGAGATTAGTGGATTGCTCTATATCGAACAATCGATTAATCGATTTTTTAATGCCTAGAGCTTTAGATGTCTTTCGTCTCTACAATTTTAACAAAAGCTGATTGATTTAAAAAAATATGGAGATTGATAAGGATTGAATACTAAATGTTCACTATATTTATGTACACACATAACTGAACGATTTTTATGGAATATGGTAATATAAAATTAAAATTCAATTAAATCCAAACTTCAGTTAAAATAAAAACATAGAGTGCATCCAATCGTATAGTTCGAGTACATACGTCGGCGGTGTTACAATAAGCGCTTAATAATAAAAAATGTGCATGATAAATGAAAACTATAAATAAATATATCTACATAAATAGAAACTAGGTTATATATAGTTTTAGAGTAGCGTACAACATATGTGGCTTTATACAAAAAGCCATATAATTTCGAAAAAATAAAATGTACATACACAACAGAATTTATATACATATTACATCTATAGGATAGAATCTCTAATGGATTTTAATTGATAGAATTTGATACATTATAATATTAATAGATTTTTTTTTTGGTTTTTGTTTGATTTCACAATGTTGTACCTACTTAAATGAGGTTGTAACGATGCCTGTGACTCACTATGTTGCCAATCATTTCGGGTCTCCTCATTTTCGCGTGATCCTTCAATATTTCCCGCTAAATAATTAACGCAAGGTGCAGCGCGAGGAAATCCCGATTTACCTAATATTCTCATTTCATGTTCGGTTAGGTCTATGCATAGTGTCCATATACCACCATGCATTGGCACCAGAAATACACCGCCTCTAGTTCCGTGATCTAAATAGAGATATATAAAAAGAAAATTTTGTATTAATATGTTGAATTTATAAATTAGTGGTTTGCTCCTGTTGTCCCACATAAAAAGGGGGATTGATATAGGTAATAAAATAATGATAGGTTAACAGGAAACTAAAACATATAATTTATTATCCATTTTTATCACGTTCAAAATTCAAATATGGATCGCATACGTCATTCACGTACATCCTTTTCTCGGGAGGGTTAAAAATAAAACGAATTAATAAATCATAATAATAAATGAAGAAAATAATGGATTATATCTTGGTGTTTGGCGATGTGGTTTGTTGAGAAATTTTTATGGATTTTAATTAAAATGTAATTATGTATGTTTTAGCTTATAATTATAATATTTAATATCATAATTGCATGCTTTGAAACTTTTATTAGGTATCTTTTAATGTTGGGGCATATTATTTTCAATGTTGTTTTTAAATCGTGCGGTGGGTTTAGCTCATATTCATTGATTAAATGTAAATGTTGTCATAACGTAATGTGATGTGTGCCATAATGTATGGTGGTAATAGGAGATTTTCCGTGATTGCTTAAAAAAAGTGTTTGAATTTACAAAATGCGTTATCATAAAATATTATGATGAATATGTTAACAATCATGATTTATGATCCTGTCTTGTAGCATATGAGTATATAAATTTCGACTAATGGAAAATTCATATACTATTATGTATGTATATGTATATATAGTATGTACATACAATATTATAAAATGTATACGATTTTGTGTTATGTTGAGTGTCTGAAATTATTTTTGGTGTTGATTGGAAAATATTTATTTAGTAATTTCAGTAAATTTGTTTGCGTCAAAAGCTTTCCACTTGCTGCATCTATAAAGATATAGGTGTTTGCCCAATCACCTTTATGTGTAAATTCACCATAAATATATTCTGCCTAATAGCATTAGTTTGGTGTAAATACAGGGGTCGGTGCTCGAAGTGTGGTAACACATTCACGCTGCTGTAGCAACCAAACGGCTAATGGCAGCGCGCTCATTTTTTGGCAAGCGTCAGTCTGTTATGTTATTTACAAGGATATCGTTATACGTCGCAATTAAAAAACAGTTATCGAAATGGAATTCAAACGCTAATAAGCTACGACATTTACATGTGAAACGTTACAATGATACTGGTAGCATCAAAAAACGCCATGGAGGTAGATATGGTTCGAAACGTGAAGACCAGGATTCAACGTAATCCACGACAAAATGGGCGAACAATTGCAAGGCGCTTATTAAAAAATGAACTACGATTGAAGCCCTACAAAATACATAAGGTGCAAGATTTAATAGCTGCACAAAAGGCAGTTCGCCTAGCAAGAACAAAGGTGTTAAAACACTTGCACGTTGGTGGCAACCTTGAGAATTTGATCTTTTATGATGAATTTTTTTTACTGTTCAGCAATATGTAAAGAAACAAAATGATCGTGTTTGGTTAGAGTGCAAATCAAAAGACAATTTAGACCAGCGGATTGTTCTGCGAAAACAAGCGCCCACATCGGTGATGTTTTAGGCCGTAGTAATTACGAGCGTCCTATGGCTCACCAATCGTTTTCATTGAACGCTTGAATGTAAATCAACAAATCTACGGTACAACTATTTTAAACGTTGCTTTGTTAAAAATATTGGACGTTTCAATAAGACTCGGAACCATATCGTATAAAGCCCATGAAATAACGTTTTTTGCAAGATAAAGTTCCCAGCTTCATTTCTTCATAATAATGGCCACTATATTCCCCGGACCCAATGAATTTTGCCATATGGTCCATTCTGGAGGCCAAAGTACTAACTAAAAAATATGACACGGTCGTGTAGCGTGTGATGACTGCTCGGATAGACTCGTTGCTATTATCCACGCTAAAGGTGGTTACATCGAACAATAACATATTTTTTGTTAAATTTGAAATGTTTTTACGATATACTGATGTTTTGAAATGTAAAAATCACAATTGATAAATTTATAGCATTTTTATTTGGTAACACTTCGAGTGCCGACCCCTTTATTTTAGAAACAAGGTTGAATGGGAAAATTTTGGTTCCTTAGAATTATTATTGGGAAATACGGTTTTTTAATTTTTTTTTGTTATGGTATACAAAAACCAAAATAAAACAGGAACAACATTATATGCCATAATACATGTTTTATTCTTTTTCAAAAGAATTACTCGAAAATTGTGTAGTTTGAAACCGTGTAGTTCGAGAGTTATCTGTAATTTCCATTTAATTTTGTATCAAAAATATTCACACCAAATTAATTCTATCAGTAGCAAAAATACGATTTAGACAAAAATGGTATGAAAATATTTTCCCAATTCCCTATTCCCAGGTAAAGCGAGAATATTGCTACTGAGGGCACTTGGGTAACTTACTCAGGATATATTATTTTCCTCGTCGTATTCCTTGCTTTTACATTTTTTAATTTCTAGAATTTCGGTTTCTATTAGCATTCACATAATCCTTTGGATCATTCTGAAACTATATTAGATTATAATGATTAATTGATGATCTCGTACAAGCAGTTCGAAATTAATGTTTGAACCTATTTTTAACTGAATATGAATAAAAATTTAATTCTTAAAATTGTAAATACAACTACGGCAGAAGGAAATTTTCGAAATAATCAAAATCGTTTCGATATTAAAAACATCGTTTTCTCGGCTCGTAGCAATGATTATAGTCGCCTTTGTGGAGGACAGGAAAATGAAATTGATTTAAATAACAAGTATCTTTCTGTGTCATTTTGGTACCATTCAAATTAGGCAATTTTTTGTTTGTTATATAATTTATTCTGTAATTACACTATATACATGTAGTACCAATTCGAAATGGATGGAAATACAAATTTAATACAAAATGCCCGATTATTGCCTCTTGGTTAAAACATCTTGTAGAAAACAACTGTTTTATTACACCACCACCAAGATAACGAGAAGGCAGACTCAGACACTCAAATATCGATAAAAATTTTGATTTAATATATTGAAGAACCCTCAAAATTCGAATCCATGTTACAGTAATTAAGATTTTTCTGTTCTTAGTAGAAGTAGTTGGGCTGGAAAGTCTAATAATACACGTATTAATTTATCTCAAACATTCAAGAAAATTGTAGCGAGTTCACTATTTTGTGGAAATGGAACGAACACATTTAGTGACATTCAATTTAATTTTGTATGGATAATCAAATTTGCGGACCTTTTTGGAACTAATGAAATTGTCGTAGCTCTCACGGAAATATGGTAGAATGATGCACTTCTCTTTTCGCAGGGCTATCGATTTAGATCTCAGGGGCGTATAATCGAGTCCGTATAACTAATCATAATTTTTCTTCTCTTAGTTAAATGGACTAGAAAACCTATATTGTTGTAATCCAAATTACGGGGATTGTTTCTTACATCTATCATTGAAAATGCAACAAACACTTTTAATATCACTCAATTTAATTTTGTATGGAAAATGAAATTAGCGGATATTTTTGGAACTAATGGGGCTACGATAAGCTCTCACGGAATCACGGCAGAGTGATTTGCTATTCTATCTATTTAGATCCCAGGGGGCGTAGAATCGGCGGTCATTTATTAATATATGAGCCGGTGGCGCCTCTAGTGGGGGAGGTCAATGATGCTCAAGATTAGCCAATATAAATTTTTGTGCTTTCTATCGATTCTCTGTAGAAGTTGTATAACGTGTCCCCAAATTCTGGTAAACAAATTTACCCAAAATGATCTATTCATTGGACGCAACCTGTGGAAAGGTTGAACTTTGAATGAACGCAAGCGAACAACGAAAAATCGGCTATACATTCAAAACCACAAATTTTCATGTTCGAATTATTATACACCATACACATTATCGGAGTTGAATCAACTGAACAGGTAGTTTATATGCAAAAATCCATCTCCATAATTATAAAATATTTCTCAGCGACAAACCATAAACTTACAAGAATTTTTTTCTTAAAACCTATTTTTATTTCTCTACATAGTCTTTTTGTACGTCTGTACATTTCTCCCAGCGATGCTCCTATCTTTTCAAACCATCCACATAGTACTCGGCGTCTTTATCTGCATAAAAGTTTTTTATGAATGCGATGGTCCCATTCGACGAAAATCTTTGTCCTCAGAGCGCAACTTTTAGCTTAGGAAACGAAAAAAATTTCAGATCTTGTGAGTAAGGACATTTTAAGACCTTCTGATTTTTAAATCCTCAAAACGAACCTTTTTGGTCGTCCGATCAAAATAGGTTGAGCGACATTTCTTGAAAATCAGAAGCGTAGTAAGAAACCTCCGGCTGATTGGCTTAAGCTCAAGACGGAGCAGAAGGTTTAAAAAAAGATCAAGATGTGCTCATATCTCCTAGGTAACGAAAATTAAATTCACTTAAAGAGTTGGTAAGTTCTATGAAAAAGTATTTCATTGACTTGCTAGTAAGATTTAAATGTCTATCAATAATAAAATGTTTCTAAAATCCGACACGGATCCGATATAACTGCTTGAGGTATCTGGATATAATTTCCTATTAATTGCTTGCTCTTTCTGATCGTCTTATCGATTGAAATGCAAGGAAATGTGGAATATAATAGGAATACATGTAGGGCTGCTTTGAATTCATTGGTTCATCCCAATTTTTAATACAATCATTTTTTAATAAGTTATTTCACGTTTATCTTTAATTGACCAGTAACCTGGTATACCTCTATTTTTTAACAGTAGTACTGTTGTGCAATTAGATCACCAAATTCTCTTTATGCTTGTTGAGGCGACAATGGCCTTCCACTTCCACAAATTATGGTTTAGTAATAATACATTCTAAAAGAGTGAAAGACCTCAATGTTTATAAATCTTTACTGGAAAAATGTCTTTCGCCAAACGTGTGCTTAAATGAACTTCGAGCTTTCTATTAATTTGCTACCAATTTTCGTATCATCACTCTAATTATAATTGAATTTAAATTTATGGTACCCTCTAAACAATTTTACTTTTATTGATCTTCGAAACTCGCGGTTGAAAAGTTCTCAGTACATATAATAAATAAAATACTATTGGGAAAATATCAATTAACTCCTCAACATAGTTTCATTCAAGAGTAGTGATATGTTCAGACTACGCTTTTATATACCTTTTTTATAGAATATTCAAAATATTATTTTGTTTTCGCTATGACTTCCTCATTTAACTAAAATTTCGATCTCTAGAGCATTCTTCTTATGTTTGTGAATAGATAGTAATCGTTTGAGCTAAATGTGGCGAATACGATTGGTTGTCATTGACTTGTGATATTGTGCATTGTCTTGATGATATTTTCTTTTCACCATTTCACTTTTAATCGTTCCAATAATGCGTTTAGTTTTAGCTATTTATACACTTCGCATCCGGAAATACGAGGACCATTAATTTTTCGGCCAATTGTTGTGTCTTTGGTTGCTTTGAGTGGCCTGTGGCCTCCAAGTAATAATTTTTTATTACTTTTTCTAAAAACATTTACGGCAGCCCTCGTACGATTAAACGCCATACTCTCTTCGAGCAAAGCTTCCTCGGATCCAAATATTCATATAAAAAATAAACACAATTTGATTTGATTTCTTTATATTATAATTATAGCTTTGTCTTCAGTCAGTTTACATACAATCAAAACAATTATGTGGAATTTATGATGCTTTCTGGAGTAGCAAATGTAGGACCACAATACTTTTACAATTCCAGTATTTTAAGGATTATATCCTTGAAGGAGAGCGGCCATAACTTTTACCAAGCCAAACCTTTGCTTGGCCACTACTATATCGCAGCAAAACTCAACACACGAATTGTTTTTCATCATATCGAAAATATACATACAAGGTAGTGTCAATAAAACAACTATATAAATAACTTAATGGTCGAAATGTCATGAACTTTTGACACATTGGTTGTGAAAGTTGATATTTTCTAAAAATAATATGTATTTGTTATAAGAGGGCTTATGGGGGTTATGACTGAGGTCAAGGACATTTACACCGATGTATACAATCAAATAATGAAACTAAAACAAATACTAAATTTAAAATTTCATACAATACCTTTGTTTGCGAGTCTAGCTACTTTCGAATCTAGCATCCATTCTAAATTATTTGTTGTGTTCGACATTCGTTCTAAACTAATTTTATCCCATGTTACATGTTCCCAATGATCGGTCATTATAGCCGCGCATAGCATGGCCGTTGCACTCGAAGTCATAAACAGTGTTATAAATAAAAATATAACAGGCGGTGGTGCACTACATATCGTTGTTGAACCCTGGGTTTGGGTTTGTGTTTGCATTATATTCTGATTATTTATATTTTCATAAATCGATGTTGATGACTTATTGAACGATGTATTATCGGATGAAGATGAATGTTCTTCTTTCCATAAATGGTTCAAGTATAGCAACGCCTCGAAATCATATTGATTTGTTGAATTCCGATGTATGACCGGCCAACTTTGTGTGGTAGATGTATTGCTGGTGTATTGACGTGCTGAAGAATTATTATTAATATTATTATTATGGTTCACGAAATTTATATTATTATTATTATTATTTGGTTGTGTATTAATATTGTTGTTATTAGTGGGAAGACATTTTGTAGCCACTTTCATTCGGCCACTGTTTTTTACCAGTCATAAATCTGTATCTCTTTTATTCATTTTTTGGTGTTTTTGCTGCTGTATTTGATTCAATTTTGTTGCTGTGTTCTTCGATTTTTTTTTGTTGGTGGTTTAATTTAATTGTATTTTAATTACAATCTTCATTTAATAAAATGTCATTTAAATTCTTATATTCTTGTTGGTTCTGTGCGAAATTTAATATGCCTATTTAGGATAAATTAAAGCTGTCTTATATTATTAGGCGATATATTTTATATCTGCTTTTCACACTTTTTCTTTAATTTTTACACAAAACTAGATGAATCCTGGTTTTAAGCAGTATTTGGACGAATTGTTTTGCAGTGTACAAATTGGACACAATACTTGATGCTTTAAAAAAATTCAGCGGTGTCGAGTAGAGGTGAATCTGAAATAAAAAATATTATCTAATTTTATTAAAATTACACATTTTAAACTTAAAATTATATTCTGTTAAATATAACATTAATTTCTAGAAAAAATCGATATAAGCTTCCCTCTATTCCCGGGTGAAAAATATATTTTTATAATTTCGACTTTATATGATCTGTGTTTGTTTGAATTTAATTTACATTATAATTTCCCTTTACGTAAAAATATAAACTATATTTTATACTCTATGCTTTCTCGAAATTTCATAAATTAAAGTCAACGTCGACTTTTTTCGATTAAAAGCTCTTTAGAAAGATCTTTGACTTACATAATGATGTATTCTTCTCCTGTATTCGACAAAACCACAGAATGAAGATTACATCTATTATATAAACATTAAAAAAAATTATCTATCGGTCGCCTTGGGTTTGAGGTTTAAAATTGGTTTTTAAAACTGATAATGATTTTCTAATAGAACAGAAGAATTCGTACCACCAGATGGTACCTGGTAAACGAAAGTATTATCTGTAATAACTGCGCGGGCATAGAACATGTCCATCACCGTTCCCAAATCTACGTTCTACAGCTCAATGGTGACCACAGTTAATCTAATTGATTTCTAAAGTTCAATTCGCTATCACAAATGGTGTTTAAAACGCGAACAGAATTGACTCGGACAACGACATCATTGTGGAAATAATAGTCCCGAGAGATTTCGCGCGTTTGCTTACGAGAGTTGGCAAATGACGGTTATTAGTGTTTTGTTCATAATTTGTGCGTGTCTAAATCGGATTAAAAAAATAATACAATAAGTAAATCTTTATATCAGCCGTGTGCCACTACCGTTGCATAAGATAACTTTCCAGTCTTAATAATATTGTGTAATAGGCCCATAGCATTAGTGCGATCCTATCTGAAAATATCAAAATACATAGGTAACATGAATTTCAGTATATATTAGATCTGACTTTACAACTAATATTCCTTGACGTTTATTCGGAATCCTATCGAAACCCCGAACCTTAAAATCCTGAAACAAGACAAAACTCGAAATCCCGAAATTGAAATTCATGAAATATGTATATAAAAGTATCATACTTAAATTCGAATCCCGAAACGATAAATTCTGGAAATCCGAAATACTGAATTTTAATCATACATCTGTTTTCAATGAAATTTTATGAAAATAAATATGTATAAAAATAAAGTAATATTGTTTTTACAATTATTGTTATACAGACAAAAATGTTTATTGCCATATCTAGAGAACGAAAGAAATGTTTGTCCGGTATTCGTTTCATTTTGATCTCGCATCAACATAATGTTCTCACAGACTTACCTTCAAGTAGTCAAAATATAATCGGAGTTGGTCCAATCATTTGATAGTGCAATTCGATAACATCGTTTTTTGATTTTGGGGTATATACTCGATTGGTTAGCAGTGGCCCTATTCTGGCTTTCCCTGGGTATAGGGAATTGGGAAAAATATTTTCATAGCATTTATGTCTAAATTGTATTTTTCTGGCCTACTGAAAGAATAAGCTTATTGTTAAAATTTTCAAAACCAAGTGAATTGGGAAACTTTTGTTTCACAAAATTTTTATAGGGAAAAATATTTTCCCATTCAACTTTGTTTCGAAAGTATTAGCACCAAACATGTTCCCTTAGTAGGCCAGGAAAATACAATTTAGACAAAAATACTATCAAAATATTTTTCCCAATTCCCTATTCCCAGGGAAAGCCAGAATAGGGCCACAGGTAAGCAATTTGCTAGCCGAAATCCTGATTACTCAATCAATTTTACCAAGGAAATTTAAATTTCAAATAATATTTTTAATAAGCTTTTTGTTTTTTTGCGATTGCACAGTAGAACAACACAAACATTTACTATGTAATTTTTGAAGCCGTAAATTTTACTGCCACATCGCAAAAATAAACAAAATTTCATTAAAAATGTGTTTGGAAGGGCTGGAATGTTGTAACCGTCACTGTTTTCGACTATCGATTTAGTTTATTTCTCATTTTTTATGAGTAAAATGGCAGTCTATTTCAATTCTAAAATTACGCATTTTCTAATGTGTTCTCAGCTTGCTCAAATAAAACAACACTCTATTTCTTTTCTACGATTTCTAAGACTACTAGATTAATCGACTCTATTTATTACGAAATAATTTTTTCTTGATACGTTTATCGAAATGTAGAAAAGAGAAAGCTCACAATTATATCAAGAGGTTGAAATCGCGATATAAAACCCATAATTGTTTACGCGTTATAGAATGTTAATTGATTCCTGAAAATTGAGGCATAAACTAAATCGATAGTCGAAAATAGTGATGGTTACAACATCCCATCCCAGGATTTCGGCTAGCAAATTGTCTGCTTGCTAGCTGATCGAGTATCTACCCCATTTCTCGACCGGCAAAAAGTTTGTTTCCAAATTTACATCATAGCTCGAAATGTATGTGATGCAACACCGGATTCTAATAAAATCAAACATATTTTATTGTCTAAAGGGGTTGGTATCGAAAGGCCAACAATTTTATTAGAGAAAAAATTATCCCAAAATGCCATCCCGAAAATAATAATCCAAACAACAAAATTCTCAAAACTCACAATACGAAAAATATATTTACCAAAAAAAAAATTGCTCGAACACAAAATCTCAAAAAAATAAAAATATCGAATTAAAAATCACAAAATTTACCGAAAATAAAACCAAATGAGTCGAAATGAAAAATGAAATCATTAGATAATTTTTCTCATTTACCTTATAATTAAATATTTTAAAACGCGAATTATCAAAACGCGATATTTCAAAACGAGATATTTCAAAATGCGATACGGTACAAAACGCGATATGGTACAAAACGCGATATTTCAAAACGCGATATAGTACAAAACGCGATATTTTAAAAATTTAAAATTTGAAAATCGATAGGAGCGGGAGTTTAGGATCGGGTTATATCAGGAGGAAGAAGGGGAAATTTAAATTCAGTTTATAGGAATTTAAAAATCGATAGGAGCGAGAGTATATAGGATCGGGTTATACCAGGCGAGTCGCTACGCTCCCGTCGATTCGCTTCTTAGTTACGTGCGGGAGTATATGACCGGGTTATATCAGGCGGGTCGCTGCGCTTCTGTCGCTTCGCAATGCACATTCTGTACCATATTGCGTTTTGAAATATTGCGTTTCGAGCGGATCCCATTTCATTTTCATATTTTTATTTAATAGACTTAAATTCATATAAAATTAAATGCAATTGTTTTTTTTTGAGATTAATTTTTTTCCTTGAGAAATCAAAAATTTACAAAAGGTGATTTGGGATATTTTTCGGCATTTTTATTTTTGGCAATTTGGTATTTGAGAAACTGCTTACTAGTACATTTTTAATGTACCTAATCAAAAACATCATTTTGGTAAATTCGGGAATACGATGGTATCCCAGTCTAAAGTGATCCAATTCGTGTCTAAGGAAGAGGTACAATGTATCATGATATGGTCATAATAACTGACATTATTCTCTGGCATCCTGAGAGAAAAGTGGCCCACTTACGCTGCCGGGAAAACGGCACTGTCCCTCCGTGTAGGGTCTACGACGTAGACGTTGTATTGGTCGTTGGTGTATTACTTGAAAACTGTCAGTGCCCAATAGCGACTAAACGTAATATGAATTTACACAGCTATTTTGAGAATTGGTAATAAAACTTAAAGGGCAGATGTTTTCAATTGTTCATAATTCTTAGTTAAA
Organism: Nephrotoma appendiculata; assembly: GCA_947310385.1. Lineage (NCBI taxonomy): Eukaryota > Metazoa > Arthropoda > Insecta > Diptera > Tipulidae > Nephrotoma > Nephrotoma appendiculata. The sequence goes on along the minus strand of OX371223.1, from coordinate 129,786,393 downwards.
TTGTTACTTCTCTCAACGTTAATCAACAATACCAATTAAAGTTAATAAATATTGATAAAAACAAACATTAACCCGATTTTTTTTGAAATATGTTGAAATTTTTGTGAATTCAACATTTACAGTATTTTTAGGATTACGTGTTTCAAGATTTTGTTTTTCGGTATTTTATTTGCCAGGATTTAATTTTCTGGGATTTGGTTTTCGGGATTTTGATTTCGAGGTTTCTTGTTATTTCCATTTCGAAAATGCTATCATTTTTGTTTATGGTATTTTATGAATCGAAGATTATGCACGTCCACACTAAATGAACAATGTTACGAAAATTAAAAATAAAATAGAAAACAATAATGCATTTCTCTCATTTGCGATGGTCCGGATAAAAAAGGTGCAGAATGTTTTCCAAAATGTTTGGAGTCATACGTAGTACATACATTTGTCATATTTAATAAGTTTAACACTTTAATGGCCGCACGTCTAACAGTTGTTCTGGCTATCACACACATGCTGTGTGAGCGGCCATTAAAGTGTTATTATACATCAGTGTGCACTTTTTTAGATGATTGATTGTTACATTATTAAAATATGTAATAAAGTGTAAAACATTATAATTTTAATTTAATGGATTAAGGCCCACACGTTTCTTTATAATTTTATTAAAAAAACCCCGATGTTTCGAGGGTATATTCCGCCATTCAATATTTGAAAATTTACCAAATTTCTTTTATAAAAACGGATGAAACTTGATTTGGAACGATAATTTAAAAGTAACTTTATTCAAATATCGCAAAGCATATTTCAAATTTAACAAAGTAATATCGAAATCTAAAATTTTTTTAGAATTTTATCTAAAACCCAACAATTTTGTCTACAAAATAATGTTATCGTGCAATTTAAACAAAATTTGAAAACTTCTTGGACGTTTATTAAATTTCAAGATGAATTTTGAATTTTCTTTCTACGTGTAAATATGCACTTTACAAAATTTGGCTTTTAGTAAGATTGTATTCCATATCCAGTATTATGTTATAATGGGGTTTTCACCACCAACGACATAACAATTTTGTATTTAAATAAAACAGAATTATTGATATATTGGGCTGAAATTTATTGCAAGTGCAGTACTCATTTTACTTTCAACTATGGAATCCGATTTCGTTCATATGACCACCGCGAGTACATTTTTGCTCCCTTTGAAGTCAATTTTCCGCTACTCTTTCACACATATCGGCCAAAACGTTTGCAATTTCGTGTTCGATATTGTCCCAGAGCTCATTTAACGTTGTTGGCTTGTTGACATAAACCATGTGTGGCATGTGGTACCATCTTGTTGGAATCACGTATCATGACGAAAAAATCCGGTCTAATCACACCTACGGCATGAAACCTACACCACACGATCACCTTTTTTGATTGTAATGGAGTCTCTTGAAGCACATGTGGGGTTGTTGCTGTCCAATAACGCATATTTTGCTTAGTGACAAAGCCATTAAGCCAAAAATTTGTTTTATCGCTGAAGATAATTTTTCGATGAAATTCAGGCTTTTCTTGAAGCAGAGCCTAATCGGAGAAGTTTCGGCACTTCAAATGATCAAGAGGCTTTAGTTCTTGAGTTAATTTAATCTTGTAGGGGTGTAAGTCAAGATATTCTGAAGAATTTCTGTAATTGACTAATCTTCATTAAATATTTTTTTGTACCTATACGTAAGTTGTCATAAACAAAACCAATTTAATTTAAGTTTTCTGTGTTTTTCAACAGATGGCATTGCAACAGTTGCTGCATTTCAATGGCAGTCATTGATTTGGATCAGTTCAAATTTTATATGGAAAACTTGCTCAAAATTTTGTTTTGGATCGCAAATTTGGATTTTAAAAACTATTAAGCACTTTTTTGTTGTTTCGCGAAACATGAATTGAACTGACCCGGAACAGATCATGCGTCACAAATACGGCTAATATAATATTAGCCATGACCACGGTTGTGGTTTTATTTGCAGGTAAAGGAATATCATCATATAATATTCCGATCAATTGACAGAATGATTTATCAGTTATAACCTGATTATCCCAATAAATCACTCAACCCCCTCATGTGAGTGAGAAAAAATATCTTAATTTGAGGGATTAGTGCCTACATGCATTTTGTATGCAAGTTTTCATGAAATTTAAAGATTTTATTGTGAATAAAACATACAGAAATAGACGTCTAGAAGTGCAAAAGGTACCCGGGTACCTCGTCACTCACATTAGGGACTAGACATCTACTACGTATTTTCATTGACATATTATGTATTTAATAAATTCGCATTGGAGAAACGAATTTTATGCGAACTTACAATCAGCTTAATTTCGTCAATCTGTATGCGGCAGAATATTTGAAGTAATTCGAATGATAATGGAAGAAAAATATGTCAACAATTAGAAGGTACGCCAATCAAACTTACAATGCCAAAATAAATAATATAAAGGTTTTGAAAAACCTCGGATATTTATAATTCAAATTGTAGGAAAATTTATTTACAAATATAGTTAGTCCAGTTTAACCAAGGATGGACTTAGGCCGCTCAAAAATGTAAATTTCCCTATAATTAAAATAAGTGAGTAATATAAATATTTAAAACATATTTTTAAGTCGGAATTTCCTTGGCTTTGGATTCTTTTAAAATTTTACGGCAGCGTTTTCCAAACTGTGGGTCGCGACCCACAGGGGGGTCGCGTAATAACCTCAAGAGGGTCGTGAAGTTTTTAATTTCTGTTTTACATATTTAAAAAAATACTTACAAAAATCTATTTTATCATTAAATTTTAAGCAAATTTTTTGTTGCGATATTACTTTATTCAGAATCTCTTGTAAATGCCGATAATATCGACTTTTTTCTCTATTTGTAAACTACATCAAAAACAATTCTTTGAAAGCGAGATTATTTGGAAAGTTGTGTGAAGATATGGGAGCTGAATATAAATCACTCTTGTACTATTGTGAAGTACGTTGGCTATCTTGTTCAAAATTTATTCAAAGATTGTTCGAACTTAAAGACGAAATTGCGATCTTTCTTGCTGAAAATCACAAAGATGAGGCATCTTCTTTTCGCAACGATAACTTTATTCTTAAACTTACTTATTTAGTTGAAATTTTTAAAAAATTAAGCGATTTAAATAAATCAATGCAAGGTCCACAAATGCATGCTCTGATTCAAAAAGACAAAGTCACGGCATTCATTAAAAAATTGGAGCTATGAATATCCAACTTAGAAAAGGATATATATGACATGTTTCCAATTTTAAATGATGCCCGTACCAGAAACAATATTTAAGCAAACAAAAATCTTTTTATAGAACATTTGCAAAGTTTACTAAAACATTTTCACATTATTTCGACGGTATTGATTTTACAAAGTTTGGATGGATCCAGAATCAATTTTTGAATAACCAACTTGATGCATTTGAATTGGCAATTTTCGAAAAAGAACAACTGATTGAAATATCTTGCGATACTTCATTGCAACAGGAATTTGATAGTAAAACTTTAATTCAGTTTTGGGTGGACCGATAAAAAGATTATATTACTTTGTCGGGCAGAGCTATAATAGTGCTGTTAGCATTTGTAGCATCATATTTATGCGAAACCGGATTTTCTGCTTTAGCAGCTATGAAATCGAAATATCGAAATCGTTTAGTAGTGGAAAAAGAACTCCGGGTGGCTATTTCAACAATGTTTAATTTCAAATGATAGCGAGCTTACCGCTGGTGAGGGCTCACTATTTCTGAATTAAAATTATTTTTGAAAACAAAACTAAAACGTTACTGATATAATTTCGTTCTGCTTTATTATTGAGAATTTAGTTCTTTATATACAAAAATAAGTGCTCATCATTACAATTTATGTTAGTGCAAAAAATGTTGTATTATATGTCACTAGACAATTCACACGATAATTTGATGAGTAAGCTTATACATTATGTATGCTACAAGCCTGCTTACTTATATACTCGTACATATTACATTACAATTATAATATTTGTGCAGATCGATGCCCTGTTGATGTTGAACTCAACAAACAATAACACCACGATTTGAGAAAACAAACTTTGTGCGAACAAACAAGCATCCATCACATTAATTTTTTTTCTATAAATATATAGTACATACTAAATTTTTATTAATTTTTGTTTAGTTTTATTCTATGAATATATTACTTTTTACAACTTGAAAATGTGCTTATATTATTTTATTGTTTTATTTAATAAGGGGGCCGCCAATTTTTCTTTTTTTCTTTTGTGGGTCGCAGTATCAGAAAGTTTGGAAACCGCTGTTTTACGGAAACAATACAATGATAGTAAAATTTCAGATAAAATTGTCATACAAATGATAGAATTTCGCATCGGAATTGGAAAATCTATGTCCAGGTGACTTAAATATCAAGTTTAATTTTTAGGGTCGAAGGGCTGCCATATACGTTTTTTGGAAATCATCATTTTTACGTTGCTTTATACGTAAAGACTAGATGAAACACATAGAGAAATTATTTCGCAATTTTTAATTTTTGATCTTTTATTGTTAATTATTTTAGATGTGGATTACTAAAATGTTTTTTAAAAGGAATAAATATATAACACAACACATTGCACATTAAAACACCCAGTCATAATTTTTTTCTGCTCATCATTTGGGGTTAATTTGGTTGATTATTTACAGAAACAAAATCGAACATTGATTGATGTTTGTTGGCGACATAAATATGCTGAAAGTTTCTTTTTTCTCCTTTTATCTCGCTTACGACATGTGCTTGCTTACGAGATTTGATAACGGGAATGATCCTTTGTTGGGGACGGGAATGATCCTTTGTAATTGACATATATTTTTTAGGTTTCTTGCAATTAATGCATATTCGTTTTTTCATTGCATATCTTGGGACGGATATGTTTGATTGAGGCAGCCATGCTGTAGAACAGTCTTAAACTAAGATAAGAAGAATATATAATTTGCTTTCCGTAACAACTTCTTAAAATATCGTCCTGACCATTGTATAAGTCAGTTTGGAATTGTTATAAATATGTTTTGCTCCATGGATATTTATCGCATTTGTACCGACCAGCTTAGTTTTGGGGATAATATTTGGGTTTTCAACTTTTAATTTAATTTAACTCTTTAAGTCCTGATTTAAAACAGGGTCAAATAGATTTTTCTTGTGACATGTTTTGGGTTGTTTTTGTACCATTTTAAGTAAAAATAAGAAAAAAAAATTAAAAAATAAGTCAGGGTAGGTTTTACCTAATGTACACGTACAAATCGAGCCAAGAGTAACTATTTTTGTATTAAGGAAAAGTTTATAAACTTATTATTTTAAATTCAATCTTAAAAATGTGCATTTAAAATGCAAAAATAATTAAAAATAGAATTTTTATAGAATTTTAAAAAACAATTCCTTTCTTTTAGTAGAGAAAGATGTATAGAACAATTTCCACGATGTATAGAACAATTTGCATCTACTTGCCTCTTTATTTTCGTTGTATTCAGGAAAATGATCAATACAATCATACCGAATATCCGAGATTGGACGAATTTCGCTCTGTTTTCCTCTTGAATAAGATGGAAATCCAGCATGGTAATATCCGCTGAAGCACGCTCTCGTTTTCGTGAATTAGTGATAGAATTCATCAGAAAGAGTGACACATGTAACCAGAATTTTAACAAATCTAGTAGCTAGGGCTGGTATGTTTTTTATGCATACGTGGTTTATACTCAATCCAACTTGCGCTGATCGCAAAATCTAAAAAATGCGTCATTACTCGCAATGGCCATTTTTTGGATCTGATAAACTTCCTATAATATTAGTTGATCTAAAAGGTCAACTTCTACCATACCGCTGTTATATAAATTTACAATTTCCGGTTGTGAAACGTCAACATATCGCTATAGGGATGCGCATCATACTTTTATTGTGTTTATATCACCCTTTCCCATAAAATTGGATGCTAGGTAAACAGTTTTGTTATCAAGCCATTTGGCCACAATAATTTTGTCATCCTTGCTTCCCAAAAATCTGGCTTTTGAAATCGGTTAATTCGAGCAGTCACAATTGCATTATTTCCGCTATTTTTAAAATTTCCAATAAATCGTAAGCCGTATCGAATTACAGTGTGTCCCGGCACTTCAATTCTTTGAATTAAATGGAGGACGATTGCTGCATCAAACCCAAATTGTTCTTGATGGAAATTAGAAATTTCAGTTCTTGAGCCTTGATAAATAATAAAATCAAGCTGTGGCCCTGATTTTCCGCATAGAAAAACAATTTCAAGCGCCAAGGTGATGGTTTACTTTTCATATATTGGTTCGCGGATAATGTCCCTTTAAATGGAATCATTTGTTCGTCGATGCAAAGCTTCTCCTCCAAGGAAATCTCTAAACATCTTTAGCTGTCAGAATTAAGTATGGGACGAACCTTATAAAAATCGTCTTTATTATCTTTTGGAATGCGCAAATTGTTGGTGACATGAAAATTAGTTCGCAATTGAAAAAATCGGTCCCTGATCATAGTTCGCATAACGTGTTCGATCCCTATAAGATTGCTCCAGTACATTCTGATTTGGGGAAATTTTGTACATCCGATGAATTCGATAAATCTTTTAATTTCATGTAAATCCGTCAATTTAAAAGTTTGGGCAGTTTGGAGCATATATATTTGTAAAATTTACCATAGTTTCGAATAACTCCTCAGTAAAATATTTCATGAAATACTGACCTGGAGTTTCTTCAACAGGTTCTGTTTCTTGAGGCGTTTGGTATGACTTTGAATATGACTTAAACAACAATTTGGTTTTAGAATTGTGTATTATTGGATATTTATGTATAAAAAACATTATTTGGCGTACCAGGATTTTTTTTATTTGCACTAAAATTGGGCGAAAAAATAAAGGATTTCCACTGATTGTACACATGATTGTACCTTGAAGTTTTATCCAATACTGATTTCATTTTTGTAGTTTGGGGGGAATTTATTGTAATAGAATGATGAAAAAGAGATAGAAAATCTGAAACAAACATGCAATAGAGGAGAAAATATGAATTTCGTGAATATTATGTCTTACGAATTCGTACATACTCATGTACAACAGGTCTGAAAGGGTTAAATAATTTACACGTTTGCGAAAACAATTGTCGGTCAGTGATCAGCCGACTTCTTTATATATTTAGCTAAGCCGACGGCGAAGGTGATTCGATTTAAGATTAAATATTTTAGTTTATGAATTAGTGTTAGTAATAGTTCCCAGTCTATATTTTTCTAATTTGCGTGTTTGTAGCGGTCGCAGAGAGCACAAATTCATATTAATTGAATCAGCTCAATGCTAAATATCACCCACCAGTCGCTTTAGGGCGTAGCAAAATAAATATAATTTCGCTGTACATACTTGAAATTTAGGCGTAATTGTGGCTAATATTACAATAATCGTGAACGTGATTTCGCGGCCTCTGTCGTGTTGTTAAAATGGTAAATGAGAGTATACTGCTGCAAATTAGGTTAGTTGGCGTATAAATATTTTTATTAAATAACGATAACAGCAAATTTGCATGCTAATTTCGATTTAAATTCTGCAAAATAAATTAATTTTGGTAGATTTGTGAATGTTTTGGTTTGATGTCATTTTAATTGTCTTTAATATTTTTTGTATAAATAAATAAATGACAACACGTATACACGAAGCGATTAGTCTCATTTGCACGTTTTACTATTTTTTTAAATAAATATTATGTTTATCGATTGGAAAAACTAAATTATTCTAGTTAGATGAGGAAAATGTAATTATGTTATTTTTCATCATACATTTTTGTTTCGTTTCGTTTCGATGACTAATTTATTATTTATATACAACTATGAAATTAAGTTACACACATATTTTTCTCTAGTAACTAGACGTTACTAGATAGTGCTGTCTAAAATAAGTAATGCAGTATGTAATTATGATTAAAAGCTATTGAACTAATTTTTTTCTATATACATATTTACATAATCATTGGGTAGGTGGGTATAATTTTTGTAACCATGTAAATCTGGATTGAACCATACAATTTCGATTCTAACCTAATGGTTGAAGGTCTGTTGTAGCGGTTATTCAACCAAATACATAGTATCGTTAAATAAGTACCATTTATCAGTTGTCTAACCCGATTCAATAAAGTGGATGGTCTATAGAAGTCATTCAAATAAGAGTGTGTTGTTTCAGAAATCTTACTGTTAAATATGAGGAGCTCTATACTTGAAAATCGTAGAAAAATTTATTTTCGAAGGTTTCTTAACTTACAAAAAATTGAAATACGAGTAATGGAGTATTTTTTTTTATTTAATGTACAAGTAATTATGTTTTAGGGCGAAATAATATACATAACAAATTGAATTCCGGAAAGGGAGATCTACTTACTTAAGAAACAATAAACTGAAATTTTGAAATTTTTATATTGTACTCAAAAATGCTTTATCCAGTATACTATAAAAATTTGATGTATACTCATATATTTATATATCATTTCAAGCGATTTCTTAAGCAGTAAATCATATTTTCCCTACCTTTTCGTAAACAATACCAATTTATTTTCTTTCCTTTATTACATAATGGCAGGAAACACAAATAAACATTTAAATTTGAACAATAATAAGATTACTTGTTGCCAAATATTATTTTTTCTATGTTTAAGTTTATTTTCGATTTTTCTTTTATTAAAAATAATCAAACAAGTCAAATTTAGCTTTCCATTTATACCAACCACCGTGCCAAATTTTCACCTTCCCATGTTTTACCGAATAAATAACTGAAAAAACAAAATAAATTGCTATACACGTTTTGCTTTTAATAATTTATCACATAAATTGAGTGTATTCGTCATAATCCCCTAACATTGGAATTTTTTTTCATATTTTTTAAACCGAACGATAAAATACATCATGGAAATCATTGTAGTTCAATCTAAATAAATTATTTGCGTCTGCAATTTATAAAATATACTTATATTTTACTCGTAGAAAAATTTCTTCTTAAAATATAAATAAGTTTTCGTAAATTGTCTTAAATTTGTGCAAATAGTGACGCTCATCCAAACATTTTCACCTTCCTCTCTTCTTCTTAACATAAGCCTTATAAAGTATGTACTTTTTAGTTTATGATAAAGTTGAAACTACAACGTATATTTTAGGCAAAAATGGCCTATTCATTTGATTTCTGCCTAATTGTTAAACCTTGAATTTCTATGAAAAAAAAATCAAAATCACTGATATTGATTAAGAACCTTAATAAAATTGAACTAAAGGACATCTGAAAACTATTTTTCGAAACCCATATTCAATGAAAATCATAAAAGTGTGGTGAATTGGATGTAGTTGAAATGTCTGGAATTTGCTAAGGATTCGATTGGGTGTGGCAACAAAGTATATGAAGTCAAATTGACGTAGATGATTTGCTGCTTTTTTGGTGCCCTTTATTAGACGATTCCCAAATTGAACACGTAGCAACGGTATAAGGAAGGAAAATGGGTTCCCCTTAAACTGACCGAAGAAAACACAAACCTAAGAGTTGACATCTGCATGAATTTGCTTTCTCGGTACAAAAGAAAGAATTTTTGCACAAAATAATTACGGGTGATGGAAGAAAAGTGGATTTTGTACGGTAATCCTAAAATCCCAAACGCAGGAAACCATGGGTTGATTCAGGCCAGCCATTAACATCCGTTGCAAAAATGAATATTCAAGTTAAGATAGTGTTACTGTGTGTCTGGTGGGATTCGAAAGGAGCCATTTACTACGAGCTTCTGAAACCTGGTCAAACTGTTACAGCTGAATATTACCGGGCCCAATTGATCAAATTAAATGATGCTCTGGAAGAAAAAAGACCATTTACGGGCCAAGGAAGGAGGAAGGTGATGTTGCTGCATGACAACGCTCGTCCACATACAGCAAAATCAGCAAAGGAACTCATCTTCTCCTTAGGATGGAAGTTTCACAATATGGGGCGTATTCTCCAGACTTTTGTCCCTCCGACTACCACTATTCAGGTCGATGTCATCATATTTGAAAGACCAGCGGTTCACGAAAGTTGAAGATGTGCAAAACTGGCTCGATTACTTCGAAACCACCAAGTTTCTATCGCGAAGGCATTCATCACAACAATCATCAATCACAATCAATCACAACAAATTCATCACGACATTCACAACAAGGTCGGTTGGAAAAACTATCAAACTATCACCCTACAATCGAACCACTCAACTAAATCAGGCCGTGTATAGCCTTGCCGAGTGATCAGGAATACCATTTAAGTGCTCTTAGCGAACCATCATTGTCTTTTGGGCGCTTTTTGGCCGAAATTTTTGGCGGTTGGGGGCGAAGGGGGAGGGGGTTATTTGGAAGCTTTTATTCCATAGAACTGATTTCCTAAGTGTCACGGTAACTTAGATATGCTATTTTTAAGTTTTTTAAATTGCCCATTTAAATAAATTGCCCCCCCCCCCACCAAACCATTATTTAATACTTTTAAGAAAAATGACTTATGGACTTCCAAATCCTAAAAAATGTGTAAAAGTATGAAAAATGTCATCTTATAAATTCATTTAAAAAAACTAAAGGTTATTTTCAAATTAGCTTTGTTTTAACACATTGATCGCTTTGTCAGTCACCGGTGACACTGACACTGAGTACATACTTTAACTTGTTAAAGCGCGTTGTTTGGTGCTGTTAGTCACGAATTCTATTTAAATGTTGCAAGAATTGCTTGATGCAGCCCTTTTGGCTATTACTACAACTTGGCTCCAGAATTCTCATTCTTATTAAATAAAATTTAATCTACTTCATTTATTAGATTTTGTTCAAAATGACTTCCTCCACTTCATATGAATGTACGGCATCTTTTTTGTTCAGACATAGAAACCGAGCGGTGTGAGTTCTGGATCACGCGGGCCAAGGATTAGGGCCACCTCTACCAATCCATAAGTTAGAGAATGAATCATCCATGTATACTCTTACCGTTTGTTGCTTATGTGTCGGACAGCCGTCATTTTGAAAAACAATCAGCACATCTTCTAAAACTGATAAAATCAGGTAACTCATTTTGAATAAATTCGAGATAAATATCTCCGGAAAGGCGTTCTCGCAAAAAAATATGGGCCGATAAGGTTTCGACCAATAACACCAGAATAAACATTAACGATGAATTGCCTGTCTTTTCTTGTGAGGGTTTTGGCCTTAAATAAACAACGTGAAACACTATAAGATACCCTTTTTCCTCTTGTAGTACTAGCGAGTTACTGCTTAACCTACAAAATTCGATTCTTTCTCATTTTCTCACCTTTTCGTGTTTCGAATTTTTTTATGTTTTACTTGGTGTTGGTGAATTGTCTGTGGATACATCTTAGCCAAATAAGTCGTGCGAGGTAATTTTAAATAAGTTACCTCTTTTCCAACCACGAATTTCTGGATTCGTGTACTCATAAAATTTCCTTGCATATAAAAATATGTCCTGTTATTTCTTTGTTATTACGTTTTTTGTTATTGTCAATAAATGAGGAAAATCAATTGGATCGGTTTTGCATACTTATTTTATGATGGTGGCACATAAGAAAATTGAATGTGGTTGTACGCCTTAATAAAAATAATATTATTTTCACTGCATTTTGAATATTTTTTTTTTTACAAATTAACATGCGGGTTTGATCAGGTGAAATTTCAACTATCGGTATTTCGGTATACTCCCTCTGCAATTTCGGTATTATACGATTATATATTTTAAAAATAATTTTCTGAACTCTAGATATTTACAAACTATATTAGAGACATATTTGTGAAATTTTAAGTGAGTAAAACGCCACGTCCAAAAGATTTGTTCTCAGGCTTGTTTTGGTTTCGTAATTTTAAGCCTAATGTGAAAGCTCAGTGTATTCGCACGAATCAAAATATAGTAAATCTCATTTTAAAAAGGACGGGAAGGTTTTCTTTTTAAGAAACAGTTTTTCTTATTAAATCACACAACAGGATAGGAACCGTTCACAGAACGTGTCATTTGGAATTAACTAGCCATGCCTATCTACTATGTTATACAAAAGGCATTTTCTGGAGAAACTTACAAATTTCTCAGAATCCAAAAATTACTTTTGATAAAAATATTGACCCTGAACTGGTCAAGTACTGTATGACTACGGTATACATGAATGAATTTTGGAAACTTCACCTAGAACATAATAAAATGTACACTTCGCAAACCAAATTCTAGGGAAAGTGAAACATCAAACAGACGAAACTTCAAAGTTAATTAAGTAAATAAGTTGGTTGCTCACTGCTAAAGACGGAAGTTGTATTACCATTATGACAAGGCAATATTAAAAAATTCTTTTCACTTTCACGGGAGAAACTTTTACGTAGAAGTGTTTTACACTCTTTGGAAAGTAACTTCTAAAATATGTTTGCGTCAATACATATTTTTAATGGCTTTGCACCAGTGGCGAGATAAAAGACCTACCGATAGCTTTTACAAGGTAACACGCGTACCAGGCGTTGTCTGATAAGATTTGTAAAATTATCAACGACCAACAAGATAATTTATCTGAAATATGAAAACATTATTGTTTAAACCGACATCAGACGATCTTCAACTTTTAACTATTGCATACTGCATGTTCAAATCATTGCTACAAGTCGTATCATGCAGTTCCAACCATTTAAACGATGCTTAAAAACCTCACCACTAATAGAAAAAATGTGTTGTTGATTAATTTACGATTATAGTGTGTTGTGTATATTTTTTAAGGCACAGAGAACAAGTTCTTTTTAGTGATTTTTGTAACGTTATATAAAGCTTTCAATAAAAATCTGGTCGAAAACTGGGGGTCTACTATTGAAATCAACCGATTTTTGATCGTTTTGTTATAATCAATAGTACGATTGTACGAACGTTTTCGACGCGTTCCTTGTTTAACGACTGTTGTCGTTTTTCAACAACTCTGATTTTTTGGTTGTCCAAATTATTCAAGTTATTATTTTTTGAATATTATATTATTTTTCTTTAAAATGGAATGAATATTTTCGCGCGAACGATGACAGTCGAACTAGAACAACCAAAAAATCATAGTTGTTAAAAAACTACGACAGTCGTTAAACAACGAACGAAGGCAGTACAATAAGCTTATAACAAACCGTTCAAAAATTGATGGCGGTCGATTTCAATAGTAGGGCCCCGGAACTACCCTACAGTTCCTCTTACTTTGTAGTTATTAAACACACTGCACAGTACCCATCCTAATTTTTAGTGATTATTTTTAAATTCTCCATCTTTCACTTTAGTTTTTAGAAAATATAAACCTGTATAATATCATACATCCGTTGCCCGACCGCTGCGCAGTACGTTTAGCCCGGTGTAATTTGAATCGTTATTCTATTCGCTTGTGAGGATTAGGGGGATTTTAATAATTTTTTACCATCTTAACACTATGTCGATCTTACTAAGAAAATGCCGCCAGGAAAGTATTTGTCTAAAGAAGAACACATAAAAATTGATTTATTGAATGGAAATGGATTACCAATAACCCAAATTGGCAGAAAAATTAATCGATCAACAAAAGCTGTAAGAAATTACCTTAAATTAAATGATAACTACGGAATTTAACAGAAAACGACATCAAATAACAAGATTTCTTCAAGAATAAAAAACATTATTCGTTCTGAAGCGGCTAAAAACCAATTAAGGGGTCCCATTTGAAAGCGAATTATCAAAAACGCGATATTTCAAAACGTGATACAGCATAAAACGCGATATTTAAAACGCGATAGCAAACTTTTTTTTCAAAATAAATAAATAAATTTCAAGGGACTGAATGAAAGTGTCCAAGATACAGAAATGTCCAACATTGGAGGTTTTAATAAAATTCAATTTTTCATTCAATTTGCACCTGATATCAATTGACGGCCGAAAATTTTAACTTCCGAATAGGTGCTACCTCCAAAAATTCTGAAAATCGGTATACAAAGGTAGTTTAGTGTGCTGATTATGAATATGGCCATGAAAATATCTGCAAATGATCCCAAGTAGCTCTCAATGATCCCAAGTTGCCCGAAATGACTCCAAATGGTCTTATATGACAATTATCCCAAACGAGAAAAAATATTTTCTTTTTTCGAAGCACAAATGCTTTAAAGTTGATTCTAAATCATTTTATACCTTAAGATTGGAGGTTACCGCACTAAACCCCGGCTTTTATAAAAATAAAAAAACTATAGTTATTTCAATTATTTTATTTCAATTCTTATTTATAATCAGTTTCTAGGAATTTAAAAACCGATATTAGCGGAAGTATACAATCGAGTTATATCAGGTGAGCGCTTCGCTCCCTAGTTAGAAAAAAAACTTCAGTTTATAGGAATTAAAAAATCGATAGGAGCGGCAGTATAGCAACGGGTTATACCAGGCGGGTCCTACGCTCCAGTCGCTTCGCTCCTTAGTTAGAATAGGAATTGAAAAATCGATAGGAGTGGGAGTTTAGGATCGATCGGATTATATCAGGCGGGTGAAGGGGAAATTTAATTTCAGTTTATAGCATTTTTAAAATCGATAGGAACGAGAGTATATAGGATCGGATTATATCAGGCGGGTCGCTATGATCTCGTCGCTGCGCTCCCTAGTTAAAATATTTTTTTCAGTTTATAGGAATTTAAAAATCGTTAGAAGCGGGAGTATTAGACCGGTGTATATCAGGCGGGTATACCTTATCGCATTTTGTACCATATCTCTTTTTGAAATATCGCGTTTTAAAATATCGCGTTTTGTACTGTGGTGTCCAAATTGTACATAAAATGGGCTTTGCAATGCGGAATCGAACAACAACAAATACAAAAAATTTTACATGATACACTCGAACATCGTGTACAAAAAAGCGTTAAAGAAACCGCCATCGCAACAATCTCATAATTGTGCTCGCTTAAATTTTACCAAACTCCACATGTCATGGACAGTGTAGTGGGAAAAGTATTTTTTTTTTCTGATGAGAAACAATTTAATTTGGATGGCCCGGAGGGATTTCCATACTACTGGCATGATTTGAGGAGTAGAATCTTTGGATTAGGAATTGTAATGATTTGGGCTGCATTTTTACCCACCGCAAAGACATCTCTGTGTTTTATTTCTACAAGAATGAACTCGGAACGGTACATCAAACTACTAGATGGTGTTTTACTACCGTTCATTGAAGATTTTATGCTAGATGATGTAACCTTCCAGCAGGATAATACATGACCCCAGGTTGTCGCGTGCATGGTTCGATGACCAAAATATTTCATTAATGAAGTGGCTATCACGTAGTCCGGATTAAAATCCTATCGAAAGTCGGTGAGGTCATACCAGTCACACACGAGGGATCCCAAAGAAAAATCAAATTAAAATGGGGTACGGCTAAACGAATTTCGCACCAAAAACCATATTTTTATCAAAATTACCTTTTTAGTTTGATTTTGTAATATTTAAGTAGGTAAATAAAATAAGTAAACAGCTATTTAGTGCCTTAACGTTTAAATTGTGTCGGTCTAAATTTCTAATAAAAACAAAATAAATGTATATTTGTTCTTATAAAGAAAGGTTTCAGGATTAGGCTATTAATGGTTCCTCGGCGCTCTTTGCTTTCCCCAGTTTTTCAAAAATATATTTTCAAATTGAGAATTGGACGCGGACAGTAAAAGTTGTAACCAACAATTTTTTAAATTATGACTGACTTCAAATATTCACACGGATTTTTTTTTAGACGTGGTTAATTATCCTTGCTTGGATTGGACAGTTGTATAAACCAATTAAATTAATTTTTTTGCGTATCAGTCCTTGTCATTCCTTGAAATAATTGCGTTTTTTTAATTTTATTTAAAATCGATTTTATCGCATGGTAACACATTTGTTGTTATTATAAAGATATAAATATTTATTGATAAAATAATAAATAAAATTCAATTCAATGTTAGCGAATTTATAACCCGCTATAAGATAAATTATTCTTTTAAAGCATAATCAACAAACTTTGTACATATGTACTCGTATATAACGATATCGATATCGTATTTTCAAGGACATTTTCTAGTCTGACAGTTAACGAAAAATCAATTCCTAAATTTGTTATCACATCAAGAAAATTCGATTTTTTTATAAGTTGATCATGAAATAATTTTTCAAGAAATTTTGTATTGGCGTGTCGCGTATCAGAAAACCACAATCGGGCTAATATACATTTCAAAAGGACATTGTCCTAATTTTTTCCTTTTCTCATAAATTTGCGCGCATGCACATTATATGGTGTATTTTGTGTATAGATGAAAATAATTTTAAATCTTTTAAAATGCTTTATCCGCAAATAACCTAAAGCGATTTTTTACATAATTTTTTATGCATAATGTAGTAGAATCTATTTGTGTATTTTTTACAAAGCCACAAAAAACATAATAAATTTTATGTTTCAAAAGCAATATAAAAGTTTATCTAGTGTCCAACTATATAATTATGTATGTGCAAGACAATTTATATAAACACTGCAGTAGTTATAAAGTTGTTATAGGACATGAAACTGCTAAATTTCATATAATTATACTAAAATTTTAAAATATACCAGACTAGCCATTGTGCGTCGCCCGAACTAATTTTAATAAATAACATGGATATTGTAACATGGGTCTATCACGAGTCACATTAATGATTTTAGTACATGATACAAAAAATGTATCCAATAAACCATTTATAAAATGTACATGTATCTTGTTTAATCAAATTAACACGAAAAAGGACTTACGAAGGTGGATTAAAATAATTTTGAATTTTATGCTTAAAAATGGGTCTAGGTTTTGTTGTTGTTAGGTTGACAACAACCTTAATTGGCCGTTACAATCCTGATAGCTAATATGCACTGAACCTATGTAGAAAGACTAAAGACTATTGTCCTTAGTCTTTCTATACAGAGTGTCACAAACATTTCCAACAAAAACAGCCAAGTAAAGTTTTTTCGAATTGTTGATGCTGCAAAAGTTATTCCACTTTTAGTGTTTTTTAGTGTAATCACATGCGCACCTACCAAAAAACCATTATAAAAATGGTTGCATTATCTTCTGTCAAATAAAAACAATGGTTTTGTCTTTTTTTCAAATTTTTTTGTTGATGTTTAAGTGACGCCAGCCGGAAAACAATGTACTTCAGAAACACACCGGGCTATTCACAACCGTATATTTTTGATCAATTTTAGATGATGTTTAGGAAATTCGGTAATTTCTTAACAATTTATACATGTCTTGAAAACCATTTGGGATTGAGATTTAAAATTTAATTATGAACCATATTTTGGAATCTTGTCAAACTTTTGGATTCAACATCATTTTGGTCGGTTTTTTAAATTTGATCGTCATAAGTACAATTTAACTAAATCCCAATCGTCTGTGGCCAAATTCGTAGTGTAGGATGGGATGAGAGGAATAGAAATTTGCAGAAGAACTTGGCCGTTCCTTGGCCGATTTTGGCAAAATTTAATTTGTAGAAGACTTTCAATCGGATTCTAGCCAAATGTGTGTATTGTTCGAGAAATGGGATTATAACAAATTTTAAATGAAGTTCTGAGATAAGTGAAACCACCATTTCTTAACTCTATTTTCACAATATAATTTGGAAGGATATTACGATTTACTTTGCGAACTTTGAAACAAACTAAGTTAAAATTCGGGTTTTAGGGTGTATGAGGGATTGCAAAATGAATTACCTGCGTAACTTAAATGGCCTTGCTGTTTGGAACTAGAACGTTTCTTAACCGCGATTATGATCGAGCTAATTTTTTGGATACAGTTTTGAAATTAGACTGCTGAAATGAACTCGATCATTTTTTAATCCAAATTTAATAATTTTGTATACTAGAACTGGGATTCTAACAAGATATTTTTGGTTCTTGAATGTGCGGCCCTACTCAATGAAACCGGGTTTCTTCTTTACCGATTATTGTCAAATTCGGTTTATAGGATGCTAAGTTGTGAAATCAGGCTATGCTTTAATTCTTGATTTTCATAATCGCTTTCAAAACGAATTTAAAACCAGTTTCAATAAATTGGCCTTGTGTGAATGGTTTTTTTTTATTTTGGTCCAGGGGGGCATAGGGCTATCAATAAATTTAGCGCCATAGAAAAACAATTAGTGCAACGCAGCGCTTATAGAGTCTGCAATTAAGACAGGAAAAAATTATAATTTCAAACTCAAAACCATCTACTTTGGAAGATGGGCTAGAATTTATTAATCGTACTACAAACTTCATGGACAAAATGAAGTTTCACCAGAAATAGGACATTTTAGAAATTAAATACTGAATCTACCATATTTCCTTATCTAGATTTTTGTCCGTGTAAAAAGGTGAACTGTTCAGGCAGCTAGGATAAGATAAACTTTAGTCTGATTTATACGAAGCATCTCGTATAGTTCAATTCATCAACAGGGTGCCACCCGCATCATAATTTTTGCTGTTAGTAGTAGTATATTATCGTAATATTGGCTGAGAAGCTTTTATATGGCGGGTATCGAATTCTTATTTCAAAATGACCATTTTTATTATATAACCCCTTCACCTCTAATTTCAGGTTCATTCATTATATTCGAAATTCAATTTGGACCTTAAAAATTGAGCTTAATTCCAAATTGGTTAATAAATTGTTTAGTGTTTTGTTTGAAATTGTTTAATTTTATGGAACACATGCCTTGTACCACGGTTGCACGTTTTTATGATTTTCACTATGCCTGTCATATATAGAAATATAGCTAATTCGATACCAGATAAGTAGGTAGAAGGATCAAGATATAACGGCGATAACCTGGAGGGGTTAATTATCAAATCATCATATAACCTAAGTTACATCTCATTCGATTGTGAACATGGTTGGTTCCGTTTTATTGGTACGAACCACATTCGACAGTCATTTAGAATCCCAACGGCATCATATGAAAATTAAATCTGTTTGTTTACAGATTTGCTGTAAATTTGATACGGTATATGAATTTTTTTCCTAAAAATTATATTTTTTTTTGTACCAACCCATAAAATGTACGGGAAATAAGAATTTTTACTTAAGAAATCGTTACAAAAGTACCCAAAAAAATATCTACCGATGTAGCTATCCTTATTCTAGGTTGGTATGAACATAACATCAGACCTGTTTAATCTTTTTGTAACCACGATTTTCAATGAATTTAGGCTGATGATGGAAGTGTGATAAGCATTTTTCAAGACATTAAAATGGGACGTATATATTCTATTATAAACAAATTATACGCCAGAAGCGCCCAAACGGTGGATTTCTGAACTAATGCGCTGAGAACAAAATTGTTGCTTTTACCAAGACCTTCGAAACGATATACCACATGATTATATGGTAATGAGATACTGCTTCCAGTGTCATAACGGTAGATTTAAGTACCAAGGCGCTACAACTAAATTTGTGACATTCTTCAAGACCTTTTAAATGACATGCAACACGTATATATTCCATAATAAACAGAATTTGCTTGCAGCGCCAAAATAGTGCATATTGAAACCATTAGTCACTATCATTCTAGAGTCTCAGTTCGTGGAGTGAAGCAACCATTTCGAACATGTAGGACTTCCATTTCATCGATTTTGGACCAGTTAAACAGTTCTTGCAATTTTTATTTGCACGTTCACCAATTTCACGTAGAATCAGTGTATGCGAATTTTCAAGCAAGAACAAATTCTTTAATTTTAAATCAATAATTTAATCTCAAAATTTAAATCTTATTGCAGTATTTTAACGAAGAAATGAAAAGGACCGAATCGAACGGATTAAAAATTTAGTTACGATTAATGTTTCATCTATAATTATAAATTTCGTTACATTTTCGGTTTTCGGATGAAATGGTGCAAGTTTTGAAAGAAAGTGATGAAAATTTTTCTCTGATAAATCATGCAAATCGATAGCCATAGATCAAGCTTTTTATTGTATTCATTTTCAAAGGCCACTTTAGACAGTTAAGCAAATCTATTAAGACAGTCAAATACCGAATATTCAGTATTGCTTAAATCTCATGAGCTATAATTTTCAGGTGTGCTGCGGTTCGAATCTATTAAAGACGTATTGTCCTATACGAAGAGTTCTCTTCGCCTGAGCGAGATGCTGTTAACTCTTGGCAATTATATAAACTTAAGATATTCTCGTTATTGATTATGGGTTTGTGTGTTTGATCAAATCCTTATCATTTTCTAGCACAAACAATAAAAGTCTTCCATTAAATTACTGTTTAAAATCATACTGGGGGCCTATTATGGTATTTTCGATAGCGTTTTTTATTCGATACTATCGAAAATGCGCTATTATGAAATTTTCGACAGCGTTTGTTTTCGATATTTCGAAAAATTTACGGCATCTCTTATGGTGTCGAATATTTTTACGAACCCTTAAATTATACTTAAAATAATAAATTATGGATTGAATAATTTTAATTATTAAAATTTAATGAGTTTAATTTAAAAAAAATTTTGTAATACAAATTTATTGAGATTTTTATATTTTCGAAACAATCGAAAATTTCATAATAGCTATTTTCGATGTTATCGAAATGATCGATATTCTCGAAAACAAACGCTATCGAAAATACCAAAATAGGCCCCCTGTACTAGATAAATTTAAAACTATTCACTGTTAGATGAGCTTTTGTAAATGCTAGTTGTAGAATTGAAAATCAGATTTATTGGATCGTATTCGCCTTTCTATAGAAACGACGCTAACTGATCGGTGTCAGACAGGCAAATACAGCCCTTATGATAAGTACAAGTTTTTAGAAATAAATGCGACAAAGTCTCCTTTCAGCTGGATACATTTAGTCTAGCGATATTCCTAATTTTTAAATAGGCGACGAATTCCACCAAGCAATTTTTTAACATTTGGAGACAAAAATAAATCACGGGCGCCTATTCTAGAGAATAAAATGGTTGACGCAACAATTCATAGTGAAATTCGACTAGTTTTGAAATTGCTATGTGATTCTGATTTTGTTCTACTATTAACAAACGCGGCAACCACCTCGCCCATAGTTTTGCCCAATTTTTCTTTAAGTATATTTTGAACGCATTCAATTTAGATATTTTTAACGGTTGCAATCTCTCTATTCTTTATCCGGCAGTTCGCTTATTTGTGAGCCACCTCACCTTAATCGAATATCCGCTCTTCATCAAAAACGGATGTTTGGCCACGCTTCATTTGAAGCTTTATCTGATGGTAGTCATCGAAGATGCAACGGTTCCTTATAAACGGCGTGCAAATTCATTTTGTTTTCCTCCCATTGTTTTTTTTTATCCAAAGAAGGGATCCAGTTACTAACCGATATTGCTATTGTTTCACGGTTGCAATCAAACAAAAATTTGTTGATGTTTAACAGCTAGTAAGTTTCGTTTGAAATACAGCGATACTTATTTTGAGTCAGTGGCGTTATACTATACGAGTACTTATTATATCGCCTCGCCCTAGTACGAGGCTACCTAATAAATTTTACTGTTTTATGGATATTGTAAATTTGACTATAAAATAGCCGTTTTACCGATACAAAAATGAAGACAAGTTGTGTGAAATCACTTTCGTACTACCCACCTTAATCGTTCGTTCATTAAAAATAAACATATCTTGATTCATGCAACCAACGGTAATTTTCAAATCACAATCTGCGCGGATTCCGCAACTGAAAGAAAAAATGTCTCACCCATTTAGAGGTGCATTATTCGTCTTTGATTATCACATGTCACGTGAAATAGTCAGTTACTCACTGTACTATAATTTTATGTATTTTACATCATCATTAGATTCATTTAAAAATTTCATTTTGTGACATTCTGTGTCTAATAACACGGTTGTGAAGTATGTCCTAATTTTACCCTAACTTTCAGTATTACGTTATAACGAATTTTTAAATATAAAATATTTTTAAATGAAAATTCGATATACAGGAATAGTGCAAAAAATGTCAATCATTTTTTTATTTTGAGAGACAGACCAAGGGATTATACAAGAACACGGTACTTGAAGAACACAGATAAATTTCCTCGAATTACACGGTCTCACTACACGATTTTCGAGTAATCCTTTTGAAAAAGAATAAAATATGTATTATATCTATGGCAATTCAGAAAAACCACTTATCTTTTTTTAAGTAAATTTTCGAGAGAACAGGGCAAGATTGTACAATAAGATCGAAAAATTTAAACGGATTCAAACGTATTTTCAAACATACTTTAATAGTGTATGTTTGAAAATATTTTTGAATCCGTTTAAATTTTTCGATTTAATTGTACGATCTTGCTCCTGATCTCCTGAAAATTTGCTTAAAAATCACGGAATGTCACTCCTCTTTATTTATTTTGTTTTTTGAATACTATAACAAAAAATAAATTAAAACGCAACGTTTTTTGATTTCTACACTCCCGTTTTTTGTAGTCTCGGAACAGCAAGGTTTCAAAGAACACGGAACCAATTAATCGTGTTCTTCGATGGTTTTCTGTATTGCAACTAGATTTAAAATAAAAACACAAACATTTCGCAAGAAAATTAATAAGCGTCTTACTTTGTCAATTTTACAAGAACAATGCCACACATTTGATTTCAACCAGAATAGTTTTATTTTAAGTTAGTTACGCAAAATTATCAATTAATAAAGATTTGTCGCTTAAATCGAGAGAGAGTCATTTGTCTAACAGACAGAGAATTTTTGTGGCTTTTTACTGGCATATCTCATGTTGAGTAATACCTTCCGTGCGATTTACGAGTATAGATATACATTGAATGGCTTGGAGTTGGTGCTAGATATTAATATAAAAAGTGATTAATGGTACTTTGGCTATGATCAGTGTTCTAGTGTGTATAATTTTTAGGGCTAATTAGTGTGGTGGCGACGGAATCGTTTCAGTTAAAATTGCTGACCAGTAATCATTTTGATAGCTTTTTTCAACGCATCTGGTGCAACTAGAATATTCTAGAATTGGCTTGTTCAGTCTTAACCGGAATACTAGATTCGATAGCATAACTTCTAGCTTCCCTCTTTTCTATTACTCATCACCATTCATTCACCAATATACAATTGCAGTGTAGCATCTGCACGTTGCAAGCGTCGTCTCAATCTATACACTCACGGATATTAGAAGTCGATGCTAAGTTCTATTTTCCAATAGAGGAAGAAGTCTTATTTACATCATCGTACCTCTGTGGTATTCTTTCCACTTCCGATTAAAAGCTGTATTGAAATTACCTAGTCGAGTGACAATACTGAAAAGCTTTGTCAATATAATACCGCCTACCACACAATAAGCAGAATAAATAATGTAACCATTTAAAAATGTAGGTGGAAAATATTTTTTCTTAGGAAAAAGTTCCGGCGCTTTTGGGATTAACATTTTTATTTTATGATGATGAATTTGTTCCCATTATACGGTTATAATACAAAATAAAATACAAATGCATGTATGTATAGGACTGTTAAGATTTATAAATAAATAAAAGATAAAATGTACTTACAAGATATAATAAGATATGTAGGGTATAATCCAATATTTCTTTTATTTTATACAAAGGAGCCAACACAAAGCTTCCAGCCATTCAGTATACATTTTACGAGTATATAGTCAAGTATAATTCATTTAAAGAAGGATGTCCAGATTAATATTTCTCATGATAATTTGTTAATGTTGTTTGAAGAATTTTAATACAAAAGTATGTTTTGAAATGTTTATTGTGGTACTCAAAATATAACAACGATACGAATGTTAGGTAAAGATTAATGTGTTGCTTTAAAGTACATAATTATAATAATTTATCGTAATATTATACACACATTTAAAACTAACTTAATTTTATTATTTTCCTTTATTATAGCCATTTAAAATTATCATAAAATTTATAAGAAAAATAAGAATGAAGAGATTTATTTTTAATCTGTTTCTCATTAGCAATTAATTACTTGAGGAAGATTACCTATTTCGCAATCAGATTAAAGTAAATGTTTTTCTGGTGAACCACACTACACGCACTTGGTCTTGGTCCACGATATTTGTAAATTATTTGTTGGACGTTTTATTCCATCGGTCTAATGTATGCCGATGATGTTAAGGTATTTCTCCAAGTTTCTGCTACCTTTGATGCTTTGGCTCGGTTATGTCTTTCTCCATGAAGAAAATAATTTTAATAATATGAGTACAATATTAATAAGGTAATATTAAATTAAATGTAAAACTGATATATAGCCTGTATATTTAAAATATGTTCACGACGTTTCGAATTGTAATTTTATTCATCTTCAGGGCTAACAAAAATACAAATGTCATTACAATAACTATTATTATTTTTAGTAGAAACAATTTACATAATGAAAAATACATTTGAAATTATACAAAATAATAAAATTAGAAACACTTAGTAAAATAAAAAGTAATTGTAATTGTGAATTCCACAGTGAAACAATTTTTTTTAGTAAAATTAATACGAGATAAAAATATAAATCCTTTACTTGTTAGAAAGAACAAGAAAAAATTCAGTAAAATTTACTGGGAAAAATGTTGCCATAAAAAGTATAAAACTCAATACTTTTTAAGGCAACATTTGTTTTGTCACTTTAACGCAATTTTAATATGTATACTCTTCTCTTTTCGGTTTCTCAGTATTTTTTTATTGAAAAAAATTGTTTCACTCTGGAATCCGCGCATACGAGGAACAATTATCAACAAGTGGCAAGATGTAAAAAATTTATTCCCCTATTTTGTTGTGTTCTTTGCCGACCACTTTGAAATTATATTTATTCAAACAAAACTTAATTCTTTCATAGAGTCTTCTTACATATGGAATTGAAATATAGGAACTGCACTGTATCAACTTTCTTGTTTCGCTTCAAACATTTTAAATAAAACAGTTGGAAGATAATCTTCAGTTGTAAAAAATTCATTAGAATTCAAAGGAAAAAATTAAAAATATAGAAATTCCAGATGACTCTATACAAGTCTCTCTTTAGATGTTTTATCCCTATTTAGAAACATTTATAATCAACTAATCTAAAATTTATTGAGAAAATAATGATTAGAAATTAATCATGAATTTTTTCTGGAAAATGTCAGGGTTCTTGAGAAGAAAACAAATTTCTTTACTATTTTTTTTCTGTTATAAAATTTTGTTATGTATACAGGGTGATTTTTATGTTCCAGGTCGATTTTGTTTGGCCGCCATTTTGTTTTGGATGACATTTGTCAGCTAGCATTTGAGAGTCGTAGAGAGTGATGGATAACAAGTTATTATGGAGCATCTAACGCCGCAACAACATCTTAAAATTATTAAAATATTTTATTTTCGACTAAAAATCATTATGAGCGACGATTTCAACTTGGCTGCCTATAGCCGCTATTGCGACAGTGAAATTCCTCAATTTATACTCCAAAGACCACACCTTCGTAGAATAACTATAACTCTTTGAGGATGCTAGAAACAATGCTGTAACATATATTGGTGACCGCTATCGGGACATGTTCTAAAATTTTCTTGTGCCCGAATTGGATCATTTAGGCCTACAAAACAAAGTTTCAACAGGACGGTCCCCATCACACACTGCTTGTCCTACGTTGCAAATTTTGAATGAATAGAATTACTATTCGAAACGTCATAAACATATTTTAAATAAAATTTTTAAATATTCATGACTATATATCTATACATATATTCAGTTAATTTTTAATTTTATTAAAAAATTTAAAGCCCAATAATTTACAATTAAGGTAATATTAAATCGAGTAACTCTAATTAACTATTTAGGGATGGCATTTGATTCAAAATTAAGTTTTATGCCTCACATAGATAAAATAATTTCAAAATTATTAGGCGTCTCTCAAAAGAATTTAGAGATTCATCGACACTTCAGATCCCTTATTCGTCGTTAGTTTGGTCTAACTTAGAATATGCAATTGGGTAATGGGCTCCATACTGTTCAGCACGTACGGAACGGATAGAAAAAATTTAAAAATTTTCAAAGTACATATATATTTTCTAAATCCCATCTTTTTAATATTATCACATGACTTCCATACTTTGATAACTTACTTAGGACCCTTATCAGTTAAAAGAAATTTTGCAGCAGCTTTGTTTTCAGCTGATATTTTAAATGCAAGAATTGATAGCCCCTGTATACTTCTGCGTCTAAACATTTATGCTCCTCTACATCGACTCAAAAGAAGATCCCATTTGTTGACTGATTTTCGTAGTTCTAACTATTCCACTCATGAATAATATTATGATTGTAAGTTTTAACCAGTTTTTTGATATTTTTGTCTTTGGAATGAGTTGCTTTAAAAAAATAATCATAATTTTAGAGACAAAATAATGAATAAAATTCGGATGTAGGCCCGATTTTATGAACGCACACACGTTAAAATAATCCGAGAGTTTTAATTTATCCTCTGTTGTACCTTCTCTTTTTGGTGGCTAAATCAGACGATACAACTTTTTGTTGTTATATTTCGTGTTGTGCAATACGATGACAACAGGAAAAATAGGAAGTGATGTTTATTTATCTCTTCCTATTTTTCCTCTTGTCATCGTTTTGCACAATATTTATATAAATAAAAATACGGGTATGAAGTTTCTAACAAATAACAAAAATGTATTAGTATTGGTAAGGTTATTAAGGGTGTTCCATCTGTTGGTTCTTTTTCAAAGCTCTTAAAAATAATATTTAATGTGGCAATTCGAAAATTTTTTGACAAATAAAAAGTCAAAACTATGTCATTTTTTGTTATGCGCTCGTTTACAACACAACAACGCGTTTTGGTTATCCAAACTTATTATGATAATGTTCTTTCTGAAAAAAAAAAAAACATTTCGTAAATTACGTGATGATTTTGGTCAACAAGGACATTCTAGAGAGTCTGGAATTCGGCAAATTGTTGAACGTTTTGAAGAAACTCCAGTTCGTACTCGTAAAACAGTGACAGCTGTCTGTAAGTGACATCTTCGTGAAGAGCCAAGCAGTTCTTTGAGGCATGGTAACTGATTTGTTGTGACCAAAATTGGATGAAATTGATTTAGAAGATCTTTGATTTCAACACTCGAATTATTGGTAACCAAGTTCGATGATCGCATAATTTCAAGAAGTGCTGATGTCAATTGGCCACCGATCCATCATATATTATTGTGGAACTCTCTTTACAGTATGTACCAGGTGTGTAAATTTGAAATGGCGCCACCTGTCAATGTACCTTTCGACAAACCATGCCATCGGAGCCATTAGTAGAGTTGCTTTCGCAAATCCGCTTAGCTAAGAAATGTGAAAGCAACAACTTTTGGCTTTAATTTTTTAATGCGTTTTAATTTTCCTGTGTTAGTTCATTTTATTAATATTTATTTTTTATTTTTTATTTTATAAAATAGAACAAACTAGATTCGGTATTTTGCTATCAAATAACAAATGCCTAATTTTACGACAAGATAAATTGCGGTAAGCACCATAACCATAAAATGATTTTATTTCCCCTAATCCTAATTTTTTTACATTAAAGACAATCGGCTTTAATACAATGCAATTGTTGTTGTAATCTTTTGAAAGCAACACAGCTATTGTTTTCTTTTGACATATGTCAACAAGATCCAATTCATAACCATACAAGTTTCATACGAGAACGCATATTTTTTACGTGTTAAAGATGTCGAGTTTTGTGCCTAAATTGCGGACAATGTAGGCGGACATAGTTAACAATTTGCGGACTTCATTGATTTTTTGTTATCATTTAAAGAAAACTGCTGCAGAATCACATCGAATGCTTGCCAAAACTTACTGTTTTGCTCTAGGTAAATCACAATGCGTGTGGTTCAATAAGTGTGGTTCAATAAAGTGGTGTTTTTGACGTGAGAAACGAAGAACCACCTAAAAACTTTGAAGACAGTGAATTAATTGCAAGCATTGTTGGATTAGGATGACGCTCAAATGCAAAAACAACTCTTGGATCAATTGAATGTGTCACGAGAAGCCATTTCCATGCGTTTAAAAGCAATGGGAAAGATGCAAAAGCTGGGAAAATGAGTTCCGCATAAACTGAATGAAAGGCAATTGGAAAATAAATAAATTCCTTTAAAAAAAAAAAAAAAAAAAAATAGAACCACTTGTAAGGTTGTGAAACACAGAAAACACAGAAGATTACAAGAACCCTATAGGTAATTGTAAACAAACAGCTTTATCCGACTGATAAAACGATTCTGGCCAAACAAGATCACTAACGAAGAATTTTGCGGCAAAATAAACAGATTGAAACTAAGCATGACATTAAGAATCGATAGTGAGATAGATAAGACGCACACTGAGGAAAGGGTCTGTTGACATATCTTTAGAATGGGAATTAGAAAGGAAGTCACAGGGGAAGAGGAAAGTAGATAGACCAACAATAGCCTGGAAAAGAACGGCACTAGCTAAAGCAACACAGGTTGATAACACATGGTGGGAACTAAAAGCAATAGCCCATAATAGAGTAAGATAGGCCAGTCTAGTTCTTATGCTCCTAAATCGGAGACAAACTAAAAATTATTTTCCGTTCTACTATCCAAGTTTCATCTCGCTCATGGAATAAATGGATTAGAGGATGATTATATTCAGAACTTCAAACATTTAAAATTAAATTCTATATTAGATAACTTCATGATCATCAGCTGTTTAGATTGGTCCAGCTCAGTTCAGAACAGCATCATTCCATTACGTGCGCCATCTAAACCAAATTTTATCATTGTAGTTGTAAAATAACATAGTTCCAATTAGGAACAGATATATTCTCCTTAACTCAATTTTCCATCCGAATTTCTTCTTGATCAGTTAAGAAATGGTAGTGTTCCGTTCAGGATGTTTTTTTTAGTTTTTAAGACATATTAACGTTTTCCTGTACAAAAATGTGTATGTTATATTCAACGTGATTTCACGACTGCATTGTGATCTACGGATTGTTCCGTGTACATCAAGGGAGTGTGAAAAATAAGTTTTAAAAAATCATATTAAATGGTTAAATCAGGTTACGCGGTTTTCTTATCAGTAAGGCAAATAACCTGAAGAGAAAAAACCCAGAATTGAAGACTTATTCGGTATTTCAATTTTTATATTATGATTCTTATGAGCATTAGTACGTGCTTCTTGCTTATTGTTCATGTTTATTATCAGTTATCTTGAAAACTAAACATTGGAAAGTAAAATATTCAATTCATCCAATGTCCATTACCATTGGTCTTAGGAACCTTGGATTAAGCCACCTTTAGTGAAAACTGCTGAAATATATTAAATGGGGTAAATTAACTAAAGTGATAATGAAGCCTCCGCTTTGATAGCAATTTATTTTTTTCAAAAGTAGGTTCAGAGTTATTTCTAATAAACAAATAATCAATTTTATTCACAAAGCTATGTGGAATCCATTATTTATTTTATTTATTTTATTTATTTTATTTATTTTATTTATTTTATTTATTTTATTTATTTTATTTATTTTATTTATTTTATTTATTTTATTTATTTTATTTATTTTATTTATTTTATTTATTTTATTTATTTTATTTATTTTATTTATTTTATTTATTTTATTTATTTTATTTATTTTATTCCACATAGCAAGTTTATTTTTTTAAAGAATTTTATATTAAATTTGTCCTGATTTTAATTTAAACCGTTTTAATATGAGAGAATTTTAAGACGAAGTTCGAATACAGGT
Organism: Nephrotoma appendiculata; assembly: GCA_947310385.1. Classification (NCBI taxonomy): domain Eukaryota; kingdom Metazoa; phylum Arthropoda; class Insecta; order Diptera; family Tipulidae; genus Nephrotoma; species Nephrotoma appendiculata. The sequence goes on along the minus strand of OX371223.1, from coordinate 129,756,657 downwards.
GGGTTTAGAATTAAAACAATAAGCTAACCGCCAATGATTACATTAGGAATATTTGTGCCTCAAGTGGGTATTATAACACGTAGTTTCTTGACATTAAAAATCCCTTAAATCTTTAAAAATTATTTTGATTAATTTATTGAGCTTAAATTACATACTCTCTTAGTCACGGAATACATTTTTAGAAAACACCAAAATTTATCATCCTTTCATGAGCCAATAAGCGATAACATTAAAATATTCCCCAATATAGAAAATTCGATAACGTGTAAACAATAAATTTCAAATAAAAAATTCGCAGCAAAATTTTCACATAATTTCTATAACTGATGTAACCCAATTAAACTTCGACGCATAAAAAATATTTTCCGAAAACTAAATTTTGAATACATATTTAATAAATCCTGGCTATAGTAAACGGCTATACTTACACTCTTAAAGTTTCAACCGTAATTTATGTTAATGCGCTTTGTAGTGGTGTGCGGCACATTACCGAAAAAAAATCTAAATCCCGATCAATATACACACTCAGTATTTTTTTTACTACACACCGAATTAAACTATATAAAACAACAACAATTTTTTGGTTCACTATATATTTGATTAGCACGGGTTTGTTGCTCTAATTACGACTCTATTATGAATTGCGGTAGCCTACAAAAATTAGCCAAAAATTTTTGTTATTGGCGAGCTCAACACTGATACACTTATAAAGATCTAGGATTAATTTTTAATTAGTGGCAAAGCGTTAAAAATAATTTCAAAATTAAATTCTATAAAAAAATTTACACCAAATTAAAAAAAAATATTCAATATTTTTCTTTTCTTTTACGATTTTCCTGTTCTAATTCAGTTGAAATATTGGGACGGACTGAATTTTAATTTTGCCCGATTTTCTTTGTGAAAAATATATTCAGATTGCGATGAGTGGAACGCGTGCGCTTCCTTTGACATTATTTAATCAATAGCCGAATGGGTCTCCAGAATCGTAAATTTTATTGTGCTCATATATGAAAAGCAGAACAGTTTGTTATTTATTTTTCCGAAAAGCCATGTGACTATTTTATTATTTTGCTTTTCTGGCGTTTTATATCTTATTATTATGTGTCTTGTTGTGTATTTCTCTGGCCAACCTGTTAGTTTGTGTTTATATATTACGTGGCTTGTCTGTTTGTGGACAAAAGATGTTTATGTAATGGAATACGTATCTATAGAATATATAGCTAAATCCAGTTTTTTTGTTTCTTTTATTTCTCTCTGTGCAGAACTTTTAGAAACTAAGTTTATAAAATGGCCGAAAAATCAGAAGACAAATGTTCTGTGGAGGAAAAAATCACCCAGGCGAAGGAATTAATTGCACGGGGGACACGCAATTATTTTATTGATGCGTATGCCGATGCAGCCGATGACCTGAGTCAAGCCTGTTCAATATATGCAACCCTGTTTGGACAGAATGCTGACGAACTTGGCCGACCGTATTTATTGTATGCCAAATCATTGATAGCAGTTGCACAGGATGAGAATAAATTAATGGAAATACCAGAGGAGGATGAGGGTAATGAGGATGATGATGAAGAGGAGGAAAATGAAGGTATGCAATTAAACGTTTGGTTATTATTTGAAATATTTTGCAAAATAATTTCATTGTAGATGACGCTGAAAAAAATGCCGAACAAACTGGAAAAGAGGAATCGGATGAGCCGCAAAAATTAGAGTCGGACAAGGGTGCTGAATCAGAAAACAAAACAGACGAAGAAAAATGCGAAGTTGTATCAAATGGTCATGCAAATAAGTCAGAAGTTGATTCGTCCTCTGCGGCTTCTGAGCCGAAACCAGAATCATCTACAGCAAATGGAAACGAAACCTCAGAACCAGTTAAAGATGGTGAGAGTGCCGATGGAGAAGAAACAAAAGAAGATGAGGAAGATGATAGCGCCGCATCTCTACAAGTGGCGTGGGAAGTGCTCGAATTAGCTGTGAAAATTTTCGAAAAACAAGGTGATAGCGCGCTACCACATCTCGCTGATGCACACAACGAGCTGGCAAACATTTCCTTTGAAAACAGTTTCTTTACGGAGGCGATAAACGATTACACAAAATCGTACGAGATTTATCTCGATCTGCCGGAACCAAATCGTCGTATACTGGCGGAACTCCAATACAAAGTTGGTCTATGCCACGTCATGCTAAACGATTTCGAAAATTCTGTGAAATCATTAAAAAAATCATGTGAAATTTTTGATGAAGAAATTGCTGCGGAGAAGGCGAAAGAAATTCAAACGGATGATATCCAAAAAACGATCAAAGATTTGGAGGAAACAAAACAAGAGATTTTAAATAAAATAATCGATGTCGAGGAATCGAAGCAACAATCGACGGAAGAAGTAAAACGTGAACTCGCCAAAATAATTGCAACAAAGAATGGTATTGGTGATGGTGATGCTGGGCCATCATCTTCCTCGTCTTCGAGCGCGTTTGATACACCTTCAGTTGCGACTGGATTTGGTGGTGGTAATTCAAGTTCTGTTGCAACCTCGCCTGATGCAAATAAACCGAAACCATCAGATATTTCACATTTGATTAAACGAAAAAAACCATCCGAAGATAAACCTGCCGAACAAGGTGCTGCGGCATCTGCCGATGAGGCAACGCCACCACCAGCAAAAAAACCATCTTTGTAGATTCTTGGGGTTTAACATAATTTAAATTTTTTTTTAATTTTTATTTATTTTAATATGATTTTTGAATTTTTCAAAAATTTTTTCTTTTGATGAATTGATTTGTCATTCCAGCATTTCAGAAGATAAATAGAATTATTTGTTTTGTACAATGATTTTTTGGAAATTAATTTTCATTGAATAAATTGAAAAAGCATTTTATGCTGATTTCTTAGAATCGAATTGGTTGTTATTACAAAATACAAGGAACAAGTTTAATTTTGGCGAGGTAAGTGCAACTAACTAATAAATTTTAATATTTTTTTTGTCGAATGTTGGTGCTCGTTTTAAGGTTCTACTCCGCTAAAGTCTAATGTAATTATAAAAGAGGAACTATTCCATTTTTAAAATTAAAAAACAAGCCACATTTGAATGAGTTGGTGCAAATGGTTTAAAGATTTGAACAGTAGTTTTAAAACTGAAAATGCCTCACATTAAAACAGGCTAACAGTTTCAAAATCACGAACAGGAGAAATAATCTATATCACTAATGGGCGATACTTGGGAAGTAGCAGTTACGGGCTGCCTGGAGAACACAGTTAAAAGTTTTTGCTTTAATCAAAATGTTAACAATCTGCAGTTTAACCATTACTCCAAAGAGTGTACGTTCTGAACGGGTACCACTATGGAAGCGGCTGCTATAGGGCCACGTACCTTTGAGAAAACGGTTGCAATTTGGAATGTGAAAAAGATCTATGTTCGCGAGAACAATCTGGACATTCCACTGGATAAAGAAAAACTTCAGCTCTTTTGAGCTGAACTTGGCCTCTAAATGTTGGGTTGTTATTTAGTTGATGGTCTTATCTGCGAGACCAGCAACGATGTGGCTTAGGTAAAAGCCAGGTTTTGTGCTAACTTCACCGGAAGTCTTTTAACCCTTAAATGCATCAAGTCCGTTATAAATGACAACCAGGAAAATCGAAAAAAAGGTAAACAGAAAACCAATTTTAAGCAAATATTTGTGTGTATGTTTAAGTACAATTGTAATCTATATCTAAACAGTCAGTTGAAATTATTTGAGTATCGGTCAGTTAGTTGTCGATCGGCAAACAAATCATTTTGCTTGTTCAGTTAAAATTAAAAAGTGCGTTTTTTATATGCAATAAAACATTAGTAAGTACAAATAAGTGGCAAAGAAAAATCAAGTAAGTAAAAAATATCCTAAAATGTTGAAGTAAATCTGCTTGCACAATTGTACGTTTGCTAACGGAAAATGGTCGTCATTTTAAACGGACGATATGCAGTCCATACGTATGTAACACATCGCTCATTTTTATCAACATAATTTCGTTCTAGCGCGTTACAATCAGTCCGACGCCTCTAACATTTCGATGCCTTTTTTGTAGAACGATTTATCTTTATCTTCAAAATAAGCTTCAGTTTCGGCAATCACTTCTTCATTGGAGCAAAATCTCTTTCCCTGGAGTTTTTTTTGAGGTCTGCAAACAAGTAATAATCGCTGAGGGCTAAACCTGGCGAATACGGTGGATTCGGAAGCAATTCAATGTGGAATAATGAGTTGTCGTTTTTGATCAATTGTGAGCAAATGCGGTACAAACTTCGAACACAGCTTTCTCACGGACAAATGTTCGTGCAAAATAAGACCAACATGTTCCATTGATGTCTTTACAATGTCGTAGATTTTGTTAATGGTTTCTGGAGTCACGAGCGTCATTTTGGCGTCCAGAGCGTGGTGCATCACCGGTGGTTGTACGACCACGTTTAAATTCAGCATTCCAGTCAATATTGATTTTCCTGGTGCGGAGTCCGTATAACACTTATCAAGCCACTGCTTTGCTTGAACGTTATTTTTTGCCATCAAAAAAGAGGTGTTTAACCAACACACGAAATTCTTTTTTTCCATTGTTTTGAAATTAACAAAAGTAGCGTCACTAAAACATCTGTAACGTGTAAACTTAATGATCGAAATGTCATGAGTATCATTTGAAGGTTGGTAGAATTGAAAAATAATATGGGTTTTAAATTTGTGGCACCATGTATGTGTCAGACCGGGAACATTTCAAGCGGCGTAATACAAGTTATGTATACATTACTTTAGTGCATGATGTCCGTTTAAACGGACAACCAATTTTTCCAGATTTTCTGAAAATCTGGAAATACCTAATTGGAAAGGAGTTCGGATTCTTAATCTGGATCACAAAATACATGAAAAAATACTTTTCTTATTAACATCACAGATGTCATGCATTTAAGGGTTTAATATGTACTTCAGAAGGTCCATTTGTGGGTGTTTTCCGGGTTGTACATACTATTTCATTATTTTAAGCTGGTAATCAAATCACTTCCATGCATACTTTTAAATAGACTATTTTGCATAATACCAAAGCAGCAACTTTCAGCTTAGGTCGCTGCTAGCTGTTTGAACACGCTTTACCAACACACCACAAACACGATAGTCAAAGTATTATATTTAAAACTTATTGTACTCTAAATTTGTATTTATTAAAATTTCGTTCGTGTTTTTAAAGAATAATAAATATTTGTTCCAAACGCACGCATCGAACCCTAGCCCGCGACTTGAAATCAACACGCTTATCTCATTACACCATGGAGTACCATACATACGCTACTCTTATTAAAAATCTAAAACAATTTTTTTGGCTATTTTACATGTAAGCTATTACTGCGACATCTTAAGTCCAGGAACACAAGTAATTCAAAATGCAATCGATTTATTTTTATGTGCGCCTGTTATACGAAACAGGAAAATAACGGATCAGGAAAATAACACAATTATTTAGGACAGAAAACTAAAACAATACTCAACAGTAGAATCCGGGATATTTATTTCCAGGATTTTGTTTACTGGGTAAAATCCTGCTGGTTCTTTCTAGGGTTTTGTTTTGCGGGATTATGATACCTGGGATTTTAAATTTCCGATATTTTTAAATCCCGTGATTTTAATAATTCGGGATGTCAAGCGTCTCCCGAAATATTAACATATGGCTTGTTATCTATTCATCGTTGTAAGAAAATGTACTAATGGTATAATATTTGAGATTCAATTGGTTTTATTACATAAAGTTTGTTTCTAAACTAAACTTTATGAATATAAAAGCACTAAAAAGCTTTATGTTTGGTTTTACGCGAAACAACATAGAAAAAGGAAACATGGGTACTACTATTGCCATCTACCTCTTAGTAGTAAATGAAATAAAAATAGTTTAAAATTCTTTCGTTTAGTGTTTGCACACTTTTGTAATATGAGGCGCATTTGACAGTGAAATGAATTAAAATAACAGAATTAAATATTGGTGTAAGGAGTTAATATTGTACTTTCACATTTTTAATGTAAGATAAGTTTAATCTTATTTCGGTTTATAGGAAAATGAAACACAAATTTGAAGAATGGGCCGTCATGTACTACTACCAATCTATTAAAATGCGAACATTTATGAAAACGCAATGAGATTTTTTATTACACTTCGACATCCGTCTGTTGATGGGACAACCTATTCTTGTTGTCTTTGGTGGGTTGATTGGGATGTGTTGTTGATTCTGGACAGACATCCAGCTCACTCTTCGTGAAGCGACATTGTTTTTTGGTTTGTCCTTGGTGGTGCCTCTATTCGATCGTTGATGGTGTTGAACTTTTTTTCCTCAAGGTAGCTCAGTTTCAATCGTTCTAAGAAAATTTTGCATTTTTTGCCCCGAATTTGCAACGTACATTTTTCCTTCACGCACACACAATTACAGTATACCACCTGCACATTGTGCATGTCAACCTATGCACGGGCATAAGCGGTGGGTCGGCGTTGAATTCTATACTCCAACAGAGGGCCTTAGTTGTGTTTATTACCATCACTTCCTGCCTGTGACGGGATTCGAAATTCAGTACCTCCCGGTCCAAGTGCAGAAGCTTTAACCACTGCACCACTTGTAATCTGTCCTTATAAATACATGTGCGAACTGCGAACATGTATTTATTGCTTTAGAGATGAACACTTTATACTGGCGATGTCAAGATGGTGGAGATGATCGGATAAATTCGAAGTGCCACCTAAGTTGATTAACAAATTCCGGCTGATTTTGTTAATTCATTGATCTTCCAACAAGTTCTGCGGTAGTGGTTTTAAAATCTAAGAGATACGTAGTACAAAGACTTAATGAACTATACTGGTGGAAGACCTCCTATTGTTTGATTTGTTAGCATATGATGGCAGCTTCATACATACCCTATTATGTTAGCATATGATGGCAGCTTAGTGTGCGGTGCCTTCTCTCGATGAATCCATTCCATTTGGAGTTATATGGATTGATCTCTTACGTTCGAAGCCCAAATTTTTTGAAAATTCGTTAATAAGTCGGCCTCGAAATGCATTTCGTGATCCGTTAATAACTGATGGTACACCAAAACGTGAGATTCTTGTAATAATATTGTTGCGGCTACAGTTTCTGCTTTGATGTCGTCTGGAACAGGTACAGCTTCCGCCCATCTCGTAAAACGGTCTATAATGTTTACACGGTAATGCTCTCCTTTGGCCTCTGGTAATGGTCCGTTGATATCTAAATGAACTTAGATGAGAGACATTGTTCATTATTTGTTGAATCCTTTTTCGGATACATCTATTAATACTGCAAGCTCGGCTGTGGGTGCCAGAGCAACTACAACAACAACAACAACAACAACAACAACAACAACAACAACAACAACAACAGGGAGTTTTGGATGGTTGGCAAATACCCTGTATAACGATATACTTGGACTCTGTTTTTGCTATGGCTAATTTATCCGTGGATAAACGTCTAGTTTGCGATGTTTAGCGGCTGTATTCCCTTGAACGTCGAATGTAATCTTGAATTTCTCTAATGAAGGCAACACTCTGATGTCAATAGTGCTAGTGTTGATTACCCTTAATGTTAAAAGTTAGTTAATAATAAACCTGAGTATTTGAGGAAATCTGCTCCTATAATAGCCATCGGTACATCTGCTAAGAGGAATGTGGAACCAAAAGTTTGGACTGTTGATTCGTTAACTGCAAAAAGCTCGAGATTAATGTCGATGTTTTTCTTCTCATTATTTTGACAGATAGCTGTCGATATATCGACAGAAATGTCTGTCGATTGAAAAATTCGTTTTCGTTGTAGGATCAAAAACTTTAACGCGGAAACTCCATATTTGTCATTCACAAGTTGTCGTTTCTAAAGGTTCGTTTAATTTATGTTTTAAATTCACTCCATCGAGAGCAATTTGTTTTATAATTCTTGGCTTCGTCCTTAAACCGCCGATGGAAATAGCATACTAATGGATCTGATCAACTTGCTGAATTAGAATATCGTTAAATTTGATACCGGCATAACAAGCGATTTTGACATGGTCTCTATAGTAAACAATTTGCTAATTCTGCGAGTTTGGTTGTGTTTAATGAATCCATAGTTGGATCTAATATTTCTTTAGCACGAATTGGTAATCGTTTAACCAAATAATTTTGATGAATTCATCGCTTACATCATCCTCGCGGTCGTTTAATATACCGAGGATTCTGTATAAATTTTATCAAGGGAAAGTTGCGATTCGACAATGTGGTACTAAACCAACTACCTATGTATTGTTGGTTGCCCCTGACGACGATGTTGCAAATCTAGAATCATGGGGTTTACGTTGTCATCGTGTTAAGGTCACCTTACTATTGTGTACAGAAGTGTGCATCTTTTGCGTTGTAAATGTATACTTTGTTGCCGATAGGTGTTGGTTGATTATTGTCAATTGTTCTCTGTAATACTAGGTGATAAATGTAGGACACAAGCACGTAATAGATCTAACAAATTAAAATGTTCGTAAACTGTCAAGATAGCAGCTATTGGAAAACCTAAATGAGAATGTTTGGAATAGATGGTCAGTACGTAGCTCGGGAATTTCTCTCTACAAAACATCAAAATATAGAGTAGTGATAGCGCCAACCCAAGGCTAGATTATAATCTGCATGTTGGGAGCAGTAAGAGCAGAAACAACATTAAAGTACAATATACATATAATGATTTAGCTCCCAACCGGGAAACTATTTTGATAAAATTGACCAAATAATTTAATCAATGTTAAATGAAAGATTATAATGTACTTTAATCATACAATTTATTTGGGCAGAGCAGGACTATCTTGAGCATTGTGCTTGTCAGCTGGACATGATATACACAAACGGGACGCTGTTGTGTCCTACATAAAAGCATCGTACCTTGGTTTAAAAGAGCAGAAAAACATAATCGATGCCATAATAAAGGCGAAAAAAGTTCACCATTCGGTTTTGTTGGAACGATTGCCAACGAATTATTTGATGTATTTAAACAGTAGCCAGCGTAGAAAAATTGAATTTAAATCAACAATATTACCACAAATTACCACAACAACAGATGGCGACATTGGAGTAAACAATCAACTTAATTAAGCATAATTAGGAAGAAACCAATAACAAATTTTAGGCATTCAATGTTTCATGAAATGGTGAAACTTCGCAGAGGTTCTTCAAGGAATCAAGTCCAGGAACACATCCGAAAAATTTGTCGGCGTAATTTTACTTTACGTATACATCGAGAAAATCAGGTAAGGAGTATACATTTTGGAAATTTTTAAATGCAGAATTGGTTACTATCAGTTTTAAGAAGGGGAAGCTAAATTTTTCCGCAAAAATTTTTATTTTTTTTATTTTTCCAATATTTTTTTTTATTTTTATTAATAATAATTGCTTCGTCAACCTGGCAGACACAGATCAAAGAGTTTCTATCGCTCTTATCGCTTCTTCTAATAGTGCCACAAATGTTAAAAAAATCAATTTCTGTATTCAGTAGATTTCGTCTATAACGACCATTAAGGGGCCGAAATTGGTCGTTATATTCGAATTTCGTTATAAACGAATATTTTTTTTGATAAATTGATAAATATTAAATTGATAAAAAAAATAAAAAAATAAAATTGATAAATTGAATTTGATTTACCATTTTCTAAAGGCATTACCATGTTTCCTTTTTCTTCAATGGAATAAGATTTGCGTTTTGCCATTTTAATTATGGAGTTAAATAAATTGTTTATAAAGTCACAGATATTTTTTTTAAAACATTAAACTGTACCTCTGTTCTCGAATAAATGTACTTATTAACTGAAAATGTACAACAAAATCACAAACAATAAAAATAAAATGTGATTCCCCGAAAATAGTAAGGAAAAGCGAATATTTGGTCGCTATTCGCGATTTTCAACAAAGTAGCTGACATCTGGTGAACAAAACACAAAACGCAGTTTGCTATGAAGCAAGGGGGACCAAAACTGTCAAAACAATGGGGATTTACAATTATCGTCTCCTTTGTAGACGTAGAAACCAACGCTATCTATAGTCCTATTCAGATCTTAAAAAAAAAATTTTTTTAATTGTTCTGCGCAGCTTTCAGTGATGTAGAAAAAAAAATTATAGACATTTTGATGGGTCGCATTTATCTTAGATAGTAAACCTAAATAAAATAATAAATAACCATTAAAAATAATTATATTTCACTTTTAATTCACAAAACATTCAAAATGATCATGTATTTATGTTATTACAATGATATTTCAAGTGAAAATTAATACATCTATAAAAAAATTGCACGCCTTTGGAAACAATGTCAACATTTAATTTTGGTACGAACTAGGGAAAATAAATAACCAAATGTCATTCATATCGAACAAAACCACAACAACATGAAAAAGCAAAATAGGTTTTCAATTTAATGGAATTATGAATTAATTCGTTGCTTATCGAATTAAATATTAATTTCGAAAGTGTCAGTGATTCTTACAAAGTTAAATTATACAGTTAAGTAATAAAAATACAACATAAAATTGTAAACAATAAACTGGTATTATTATACTTAATACATCACTGCGTATCCGCCATATTTTGCCTGCGCGAGAACTGTCAGAATTCCAGCGAGATTTGAATACTACTATACATTCGATGGAAATCGCCAATAACCACTTTTTCAAAAATTAGAAAAAATTGGACGGTATATCCGAAATCGTCGTTATAGCCAGGTCGTAAACGAAACTTATAAACGAAACTTTTTATATTAAAAGAATGCTTTGATGCTTGGGACCAAAATTTGGTATCGTTGAAACCGGAAGTCGTTATATCTGTAGTCGCTATAAACGAAATTTGCTATATAATTTTTTTTAATGTAATTTTAATTCGTTGTATACCTTAGAGGATGGGGCTGCCGCTCCCACCTTTCCTGAATTTATACAATCTTTCAAGACGTGTCAAATTTTATTTATAATTTTAAACTAAGTGAAAAAAAAAAAAAAATTAAAAAATTTCGAAATTTCCCCGGAAAAATTACTTGTACTGTCGAAAAACTGTTAAAATACAGCTTCCTAATATCAAAGTTTTATAAATACATTATAGTTTTATAAACGCAATTTTTTTTAAGTGAAAATTTACCCCATTAAATTTCTGGAAAAATTTAGCTTCCTCCTCCTAAAAACTGTTGAAAAACAATCCTGCATTTAAAAATTTATATTCCTTTGATTTTCTCGATGTATTCGTAAAGTAAACTTTAGCCAATTTGTCATAGTCTGAAACCGAGTCAAGGCAAGGTTACCTTGGTTCAGAGAGCACGATTTATTTTATATCATGCTATACAAATTCCTACTATCCATCAGCTGGAGTACGTATATACATGAAACCAAATTCTAACTACCTGATAATTGCCCTACAATTACCACCCTCAATGGTGAGTACCACTGTGCAACACACCAATCCTTTATGGTAAGAAAAATAACACCACAGGCAATGGCAGCTCGACCAGCAGTTCCACTTACGGCTGCATAAGAGCTCGAGAATATTTTGAGAATAAAACATGCGGAATAATAATCAATCTGAAATTTTTCCGGACACCCAACACCAATGCAGTAAACATTAACGTTGATTCTATTTCCTGTAGAATATTTAGATTTTTGAAGTAAACAGAATAAAAGTAAAATTTTTATCATATTTAAATTAAACCGTGATGCATGCGTATACTTTATGCCATACGTAATTGTTTGTGCGGTTGCATGGTTAAATTGCGTAATGACCCTGTTCTTGATTTAACGGTGGTTAAACAAGATTGCTACTTGTCACGTGTCACAATAGGAAAAGCAGAGACGATCTATTACTTTTTTTTGTTCGTTTTATGATCGAGAATAATAAAATCAAAAATTACGTAATAAAAATTCAGTTTCGGTTTGATTTTAGACGAGTAATTACCTGAAGGGTAATCTATATCCTAATAATTATTATTATTGTGTTTAGTTTTTTTTGTGAATATTCAAATTTTGGTTATTTGATGTAATATCTAGTGAAAATCTAGTGTGAATCTAGTGAGAATCTATAGTGTGAGTTAACCTATAAGTTAATTTAAGTGTTAAAAAAATACGTGAAAAATATATAATTATATAATATTTAATTAAATTAGGTAAACAAGAAAAAAAACTATTTTCTATTGTGTGAGTGAGTGTTGAAGTGCGCGTCGTTCATGCCTTCATTCCTCGGTCGTTTTGTTTTTGGCGGATGGTAAACTGGTAGGGTGGCTTAAAAACTCTTTTTTTAAAAGTGCTGTGTTGAAATTGTTCCCGGTTGATCACAATTCATATGATGATCAAACATGGCATCCATGACCTTGCACATAAAATAACTGGAGTTGAAGTATCTTCATATTAAAGCTATGTGCCTGTTTTTTTTGTTTATTTGATATATGTATATTGTCTCTTAAATAACTTTGAATTTCAGGATTGTTGTGATTTTCTTTTATGTGTTGTAAATTTCCCGGTATTCCCATTTTATAGGTTATATAGGGGATTGTGTATTATTTAAAATACAGGTAACCCCCCTATAACACGACAGATAGGTTCCTATAATATGGCGTGTTATAAGGTTCTAAAGTCTACTAAAACAATTTTTTTTTTAAATTTTATATAAAGAACTTTATTTAATACATATTATTAATTTCACTTCAATCAATCTAACCATTATTTAATAATTCTTTTCATCATCACCGCTCAATACCACCAATCAAACGAGAACGTTTATTTAGTTAAACGACATGATTTTCACTTTCTGAATTTTTTCTGCATTTGAATTTTGTGCACTTTCTGCAATCTTTAAAAAATATGTAATCTGTTTCTGTGTCCTTATAAGGCCGTTGTACAGTTCATAATATGGTGGTGATAAACACTTTTGGATTTCCGACTTGAATTTGCGACTTCTTTAAGAGGAGAGATCTGTATTTAAGGAAAATGATTCTAATTTTTCGACTACATTCTTGTAATTTTTCTAGTGTAAAATTATTAACACTATTATCTTCTTCAGAGCTACAATCTTTGATTGTCCTCACTAGCCATATCCACAAAACCTTCTCCTCCGATCGATGTAGCAAGTTTTAATATACAATCTATTTCATTTCCTGCTGATTCTTGCACGTTTTCCATTTCAACTGATGCTGGCTATAAATTTTTCGAACATGCATCATTGTAATTTTCAGGTGTTTTAACGGTTTTGGGAGGAGTGGGAAGGATTTCGATAGAGTGCTTAATTGAAAATTGCTTCCAAGGTTCAGTTACATCAATAGATGTTGCGTTAGTTATGTCTAATGATCTTTTGATTTAATAAGTCTTAAAGGTATAACTAAAACTTTGCCGGAAAAATGGCTGGACTAATGAAATCGTGTTAGGTGGTAGACACACTATTTTGACGTAAGGATGACTTTATGGATGACCTGGCGCATTATCTAGTAGTAATAGCACTTTGAAGTCTAAATTTTTCTGCGTTCAAAAAGTTTGCACCTCTGGCACAAAGCAATTTACTAACCAATTTCTAAATAAATCAGCTGTTACTCATGCTTTTGAATTAGCTGCCCAATATACATCATCAATAATTTTTTTAATTTTTTCTAGATATGACCTGGCAGCTTTATGATCTGCCGATGCAATTTCTCCTTGAATTTTTATGTTATGTAGTGAAAAACGTTTTTTGAACTTCAAGAACCAACCTTTTCTTGCTAAAAAGTCTGGGTTTACAGATGATACTACGTTTTTTAAGGTAAATACAATAGAATCCGTTTTTGTCAGTTATTTTCAATTCAAATGCTGAGTGCTTTTCCATTTTTTCTGCTGCTTATTTTACGGATATCGAAGATCCTGCAAGAACAGCTCTCTAATTTCAGTTTTATGAATGATTCACTCATCGCATTTTGTCAATATGTTTGTATTTTGTGTTGTGTGTAATAGCATATAATATAGAGATATGTATAGTTTTAGTTTTCTAGTAAAACCGTTTTGTCGGATACCGTGTTGTAAGAGGTTTTCCATAATTTTTCAATCGTGTTGGAGCGAAACCGTGTTGCTAGATACCGCGTTGTAGTTGGGTTACTGTAAAAACATTTACTTTCAAACAACATGTTTTTTTTATTTATTTTTAACAAATGTGACCTTGTCTATGAAAAGAGGGCGGGGATCAAAAAATTATTTTCAAGTTTTTTGCTGATTCGGATAGAGTTTGAGACGCTCTTTCACCTGATGAAAACCAGAAAGTCATAATTTGTGGAAAAGTTTACTAAAAATGAAGAGGAAGCAGAGTACCAACAGAAACGATTACATTAACGAGAAAGACGGCCAGCATCAATGATAACATTTGTAAACTCAACGCGATTAACTACGATAACATTCCGAGCAGAAACAATACTTAACGTCCTTGAATATAGTTAGACACCAGGCAACGCAGATAAAAGGGAACAACTAACGCGACACTGACGCAACTAATTTTTTTACTTTTAACAGATGTTTTCTCGATAACTTGTTTTCGCGCGTAAGTCCCCTTTTCATACATCAGTGGCCCTATTCTGGTAATTCCCGTTGAATGGGAATTTTAAATTTTATAGCAGTTTTATTCCCTTTTCCCCAAAAGTGTATTCTGGCTTTTGAGGAAAATTTTTATTGGGAAAAAATTATTCCCCATTATAGCAGTTTTGACGTTTATTATTCCATACCTATTTTAGGAAAGAACTAACTGGGAATAGAATTTAACGGAAATTTATTGTATTTTATACTTATAGCAATATTATGACTGTAAACTTATACTAAAAACAGGTAATATTAATTAGAAATATCAATATTCAACTTTTACTTTAATAAACAAAATTATTTTTGAAGTAAAATTCGATTGAAATATCAACAAAAACCAATTAAACATAGTAAAGTATTTTTAGACTTTTGTTTTCTTGTTTTATTGCGATCGCGTATCGACCGCAGATAATTAAATTATTTTCCCGTAAATTTATTCCCCAATCGCCAGAATTAACTTTTGGAAAACAGGGAATTGGGAAAAATGTCTGGGGAATAGCTGTTACAAAAATCAATTATTCCCTATTCCCGGGGAATTACCAGAATAGGGCCACAGGTCACAAATATTTTTTACACCTTGTTTTCCGATTACCATTTTGCGATAAAAAAGTATATCACTGCTTTAACCAAATGAATTTTCGTAGTAACAACAAAAAAAAAATGATAATTACGAGATTAACAATTTATAACATTTTGACCATACGTATACGTTGCAGATTGATATGATGACAAGTGTATTACGGTCTTATGTGATGACATCACAGTATTCCGCGCTTAGTGAAAACGTGTAGGTATTATTATTACTCTTCTTTCCTGTCCTTGTATTTTTGATTGGTGGTGGTACAGGTGTCGTTGCTCTTTCTGATGGAGTAACACGTGTTATTTCTGAACGATCGGGAATTGTTAACACTTTCGGTATTACTTGCTCTTCAGTTTCACTTGGAATGAAAGCTGCCCAGATGATGAATAGAAATGTTTAATCCTTTATTGTTGATTTTTACAACAAAATATTTTTCGAAACGCTTCACTACTTCATATGGGCCTGTAAATGGACTTACTTTGAAATGGGGCACGTACGCCATCCGTTCTCACAAATTCGTATGAGCAGTTTGAAAGTTCTTTTTGTACAAAAAATTTCGTGTTGTCGTGATGAGTAACAAAGTAGGCCGAATAGTAGTCATCATTCTCTGATTTTTTTTTACCAATTTAGATTCAGTTTTTCCATTTTTCGTTAGAACAGAAATAGTCTCCTGGAATACGTAGGGTATGACGAAGTCATTTTTGTATACGAACCATAGTCCCAACAAAATCAATGGCACCAAGTTCGATCAGTCATCGTTTTGATGATATTTAATGGCAATTTTTAAAGTCCTGTGCCAACGTTCAATTATCCTGTGATAAGATGTCTTTTTTATGTTTTAATCTATGCAATTTGTTTCGGGGCCGAAGCACTCCCAACTCTTCGACGTAGCTTCATGCCAGTCTATACTATATTTGATCGGTGATAAGATGTCTGTTTCTGCTGTAATATTCTCCAATGGAATCATTAAATGTATCGAACTTATCTTGGACAACAAATCGGCGACATTATTCTCCGAACCAGCAACGGATGTCGGTGGTAATACAAAACTCGCTTCCTTCTATCAAATGCCCAAAATATTTTACGGCTTGGTAAATCGCAGTCCATTCTCTGTCATAATTATGACGCATTTGCTTAGTATTATATAATTTCTTCGAATAAAATCCTAATGGTTGGAATTCATTACCATTATTTTATTGATTGATTAAGGACTGCGCCGACTGCTTTGTCTGATGTATCTGTAAACAAGAACAAATTTCCGTTGCTTGCCGGATGAGCCAATAAGGTGGTATTGATCATTTCAATTTTACAATTTTGGAAAGCGGATTCTGCCACTTCCGTCCAGTTGATTGGAGTTTGGTCGATCTTCTTGTTACCATTTATTAGTTTTTGCAAAACTGATTGATTGTTGACTCCCCAACGTATAAATCTCCCGTAAAAATTTATCATAGCCAGAAAACGTTTCAATTCCACAGTTGTTGACGGTCATTCCTCTTTTGCTCTGATTCTTTTTGGCAATGGTTTTAAACCACTTGGAGTAATTAAATGTCCTACCAAATTCCCACTTTGCAACGTTTATATTGAGGCCCTATTGTCGTAAACGTCCAAATACGATGATAAGATGTTTTTTATGTTCTTCGATGTTTTTTGACGCAATAGCAATGTCGTCCATGAAAAGGAACACAACCTCATTTATTAAGCGTTTCTGGGTCTGTGCCGCGTTACAGAGTCCGAACGGAGTAAAAAAGGAACTTAAATAAACCAAACGACGTTGTGATCGCGGTTTTTGTATATCCGCTGGTTTCACTGGTGGTTGGTGGTATGCCCATTGAAGATCGATGGTAGAGCATATTGTACAACCATGCAATATGTTTCAAAAATCCTAAATGAACGGAATCGGGTAACGATCCGGAACAGTAATTGCATTCATCCGCCTTTTTCACAATATGCTGCGGAGATGCCCAGTTACTTTTGGATGGCTGGCAAATTCCCTTTTTCAACAAATATTCAAATTCGGTACGGACAATTTCTAATTTATCCGGTTTTGCCGTGCAAACACTGTGGATGGCCGGCCTGTCGTAATTGTGTGATGAGTGCTATTCACTTGTGATAGGTTTCTGCGATCGTGTATCACTGTGATATCTTTATGTTCCCGTAGAATATCCGCTATTGGATTCGTGACATCGAAGGTCGTTATAAAATTTGGACAAGCTGTCTATCAAGCGATTTCCTTTCATGTCGATTGTCATTCTGTGGTGTTTAATAAAATTCCCCCGATGATAGCTTGATTTACCCCAGCCACGATAAATGTCCACGAAAATATCCGTCGCAATCCTAAATCAATTGACCTTCTCCTTTTACGGTACGTGGCAATGAACTTGCCGTTTGCAGCGAGAACTTAGGAAGAAATTCGACGCTTAGTAGTGCTAGCAGTTGTAACTCATGTAGGTTTATGTTACTCAGGTACTTTTGTTTTAGTGACATGACTGTCACTTTGTTACATTCGAAAAGTAGGTGATTGACGTCTTCTACTTCTGAACCGCATAAACAATGACATTGGTTTGTTATCTGACATCTCTGTAGGTAGACTTTATATATACCATGACCAGAGATGACTTGGCTCATAGAGCTCGTTAGCTGTAATTTCATTTTTATTCGTGCTTTAATATCTTGAATGAAGCCAAATGTATGTCTTCCATTGGCTGATTCATTCCACTTTCTTTGCCATAGGCCAATCGCCATTTCTTCTATTTCCCTTTTATTATTAAATTGATCGTTAAGTTGATCATGCCTACTATCTGCAGCATGCACTTGGTCACCTATATTATTTTGGGCTCTACTTCTTAGGTGGTACATGATCGCTCACTTTTTGATTAGAATATCTACAGGGAGCACGCCGGCCAGAACTACAACACCATCTTTAGACACTGCGTTCGGTATAGGCCTTTGTTATTCCTAGCAGGATATTGCTCTGAACACTTTCCAATGATTTGGTATGGTGACAGTTTAACCTGTCGTATCACCCAGCCGCTGCACACGCGAAAAGCGCCCCCGCCATACCTTTGTAAATTAATACAAGTGTTTTATGGTTAGGTCCCCATCCCTCTCTAGACACTCTCGAGGAGTGGAATAGTTTCTTGGCGTTTTCACAGACTCTTAATACGTGAGGTGCTACTCCCATACGTTCATCGAGGTCAACTTCTAAATATCCCACGCACTTGGTTATTTTCATGTTTCGACCGTTTGACCGTTTAACGATATTGTTGGAGGTCGACTAGAGTCAAATTTGCCTTTAAACTGCAGCACCACTGTTTTTTCTGCAGATAGTGACATTTTATTTATATCACACCATTGTAACATATTATTAATTGCGATTTGAACCTGGCTCTAAAGTTCGAGTCTCGAATTGCCGTGCACCAGAATGACTTTATCATCTGCGAACGCTATTTCGTCCATGTTATTCATCTTGCTTGTGTTAAACACGATGTTCCAGACTAGGGGACCTTCCATCCTAGAGGATTGAGCCCTGAGGACATCCCAGAACCATATATGTCTCTGATTACTGCGGATCATTCGCTAAAGTAGCTCTTTAAAACATTAATAGTGTTTTTGGGGAGATTATAGACTGATCAACTTGCGATGACATATTTTGAACTTTGGGTTTTGATAGTGTTTGTTAGGGGGACTATCGCATCCTCAGTAGACATGCTACGTCGGAAGCCGAATTGTTTGTCCGAGAACAGTCCGCTCTGTTCGATTCGTGGCAAAATACGAACTGCTAGTAACCTTTCTGAGTTTCTTTATGACAGGTAGCAACATGATTGGTCTATAAGACTTCGGAGAAAGTGTGGATCTCTATCCTCAGGTTTCCTGATTATATGCATTTCACTCTTTTTGCACACCTTAAGGAAGTCGCCAAATTTCAAGCAGCTGTTTAATAATTTTACTATGGTAGTCCCTATGAAAGGCCAAGCCAGTTGGATTATTTCAGCATTCAAGTTGTCAAGTCTAGGCGACTTGTTACGCTTAAAGCAAGTAAGAGCACTGGTGACCTCCTCCCACGTGAATGGGAAGCCTTCACCATCTGATGACCAACTGCTGTTGGTGCCGATCTCGTGCATTTCTACTTGGTATCAGTGGCATTTGTCTTCCTAATGGTGCTCAAAACTTCACGTGTCCTTGCTTTGCCAGCGGAAAATTTGTATACAAGGCCTCATGGGTCATTATTACCGTGTTCCGTGACGTACCTTTGGAAACTATTTTACTTTGTGTAACGAAACGCGGGTGGCATGAGTAGGATTACTAGAAAAAAAAAACAAGTTCCAAAACAAAATGCCGTTCGTTACTGAATTATTTCGGTGAATTATACAGAGCGTCGGACAGTGGTCAATGCTACCAGCTATGGCTCAGGGATCGGGTGTGGGGTTTTCCGAAGTTGTAAAATTTCTAAAAATGACCACTATAGGGAAATGTACAAAAAAAAATTTTGGTTAATGACAAACTAAAAAGGAAAGGACCAAGGCATAAACCAACTTACCATCGAGTCATGTGATCACACTTACCATCCTTCATCCTCAATATAAAATGTTTAGATTCTCATTTTTATCACTATAACGTACTGAAGTGAAATGACGACAACGAAAAAACCAAAAACCATGATCGAGAATAAAATCAATCAATTCAAAAAAGTAAATAAAAAGATTCAAAAATTGTAATTTAAGTTTTTAAGAATTAATAACATCATTTATTACGTTAAATGTTAAGCAAAGCAAAATTGTACAAAAAGAAATTGTGAGTAAAAACTAACTGGAATCTCCTATTGAGGACGTCATGATATTTTCTAACTAGCTTAAATAATAGTTATAAAAAAAAATAACGAAATAAGTTTATAACCCACCACCAGAACTAAATAATTAAATTTATATAAAATTATAAAAAAAAATTAAACTTAAAAGCTAAAATTTAAATGAAAAATATATAAAAAAAAATTCGGTACTTGTATACTGTAAGTGTTACGTCGCGTTGCGGCCGATAATCCATGAGATTGTTAATAACAACTTTATCGTAGACATTTTATAACGTTTTTATTTATTTGTTTTTTTAAACAACTTTGTTTTTTTTTTTGTTATACGGATTGATTTTAGAGTTAACACTAAAACGTTTTTATACACAAAATTTAGCATCGATTGCTTTAAATGCACTAATTTGCATGGTTTATTAGTGGCATCACTTAAACGTAAACTTTTTCGTTTACCAAAAAAAAAGGTTCTTTACATGTGTTTATTCTTGATTACTAATCATCATTTTCTGCTAAAAGTCCATAACACACATATTCACAATCAACGGGATAATTATAATAATCACTAACTTTATTAAAATCGGTAATGGTGAAATTTAGTGCATATACAGCAAAACCGTTTTATGACATAGGTGGTCGTTCTGTTTGCAAATATTTTTTTTTTATTATGTCCATTTGCACAGAATTTGATTTGCGTATTGCACACACTTTGCACTAGTTTGTATCGAGGTTTTAGTTCGTAGTTTATAATAAAACTTTATGTATACCACCTCGTGTGAGCAATTGACTATAGTCACTTAACACTATTTTCTGACGGTTTTACTAATAACGTTTATCACATTGCACTTATCATTCGGTTTTATTAATTTTTTTTTTATATTACACAATTGTATTATTTCGTCCATTAAAAGTCACGTAATTTATAATTATTTAATATAAATTTACAATTTCATACTATTTATAAACTTAAATAATTAATGTTTATTTATTCACAAATTAGTTTTATCAATATGAGCAAATTTATTTAGCAACAGAACTTAATTCTTATGAATTAATTAACTTTAATTTATCGATACATAAATCGAAAAGTTCACGACAAAACTCAAAAAAAATTATCAAAAATTATTACCGAAATCAAAAACTCAACTGACCGCACATCCAAAATTTGCAAATTTTATATCTTCCGAGATCAACTTCCCCCACCATTAACGAACGTAGAAAAGCAATACTATTAGATCGCATACCGGTTAGTAATTCATTTCCCCAGATCAAGTACATAATTAATTTGTGTGTTGTATTTTCCCGCTTTCTATTAATGTATATGTGTTAACGAAATAGAGGTATTAAACCTTGAAACGAGGGACATTGATCGTTTCATTTGCTTTAAATACTCCATGGAAGTATGTACTTATTTCTTGCCTCTCTAAAAAAAGACAGTTTCAACTCTAATGGTTCTTGGTTCCTTTCCTTCTGGTATGATCTTCTGAACTTGTGTATAGAGGATCCAAGTTTCCTTAGATTAGAGTTTCACCAACTATTTCGTCTCTTAGCCGCTCTCTTCTTAGGAATTAAGTTGTCGCAGACACTGGTTAACTGCGTTGAGATCAGCTCCACACGATCATCAATTTCGTCTATCGCGTTAATTTCAGGAAGTGCATCTACACTGTCCCAAGAGCCGACCAGGTGTCTAGCAAATATATCCCTATCAGCTACGGCAAATCTCGGAGTTTTGCTACTTACAAGCGCATTTCTGTGGCGCGTCTGATAACTCAAACGTGATGTCTCTATGGTCACTAGATGTCCAATTTTCTTTTACACACCACCCAACTATCGAGCCCAGAAAGACTCCGTTGACTATTGTTAGGTTAATATTGGAGTTCCCATTAGCCGAGAACGTCGTTGGGTGTCGCTGAAGGTCATCATGAAAAGGTCACTCCTATGGACACGAAGTCCTCTACTTTTCTTCCGTTTTTAAGAGTTAAATGGTCATGACACATTTTACTTCTCGCATTGAAGTCTTTGCCGATCATTTTACCTTTTTTTGTGGACTTGACAGAGAGCTTAGGATCGTTTCGATTTTGCGCAGGTGGTACTCGATCGATCGCTATATTGGGCATATATTGAAAGTAGGTAGAATGAACCAACTTCCCACGATATTTCAACGCATGTGCAGACGTGGTTATCACAATGCTGAGTTAGCTTTACCAGGTCCATGCCAACACTATGAATACTAATTACAGTTTTGCGATTCTCAGAGCATCCGGTTGCTACTCTGGCATGCCGCTGATTTGACCATTAACCGAGAGTGGTTCTTATATACATAGAATATGATGTATGTCGTGGGTGGAAATCTTTTCATCTATCTCTGATCCGACTAATTTAGCCGCCTTCATATTGAGGTGGGCGATACGTAGCTTGCTGTTGCAATTTCTTTGATTGTGACTAATCATTATGTTTATTATTAAATCTTAGGCGTTGCACAGTACTTTTATATGCGTTACATGGAATGCGACCTACTTTGTGGACAGTGAGAGCAGCTCTGTGCGCGCCCTAAAATTCTTTGCAATGTGAAAGTATCGCTGACACCTAAAGTACCTAGTTGGGGTCACAAAATGTCTCACACATCGAACCCGGTCCACGTGCAATCTTCCACACTTTAGCAACATGTCTCTGGTTGCTGGTTCTACTTCTATACCACCCAGTGAGCGGTCTCTTTATTTTTCGCACCAATTCTAAATAGAACCTTAAAATCTTTTTGATCCAGGCAGTTTTGTTTAATAAGGCAGTTTGTTACCATGTCACCATCCAGCTCCGAGCTCACATCAAAGATAAATACCTTAGGCAATCTCTTTATAGGCACTGGTTCGGCAGCCATTAGACCTACGCCTTCCAACTCTTTGTTTTCCGTTAAAACCTTCAAGTCAGAGGAAGCAACAATATATTCGATTCACTAGAACGTATAACTTCCTTGATTTTTTTTGTTATTTCGGGGGTTGGAAGCCTGGATTCATTATCCATTGCTGAGATAATTATCCATTTTGTTGCCTCTTTTTGCCAACGCTTTCTGTTTCTGCATTTTTTGCGTTTTTTTACCGACCACTTGCCAATTTCCTCCAGTTTCTTTTGGTTCAGTTTTTTGTTTTTCTAGTTTTGTCCGATCTCTGGTGTCTTTTCCCAGGTTTCTGGCTGCAAGTGCACCAGATTAGTTTCCGCAACCACCTCGAGAATATGAATTTTTATATTGTATTTTTAATTTTAATTGACAATTCACGAAACTTAGGCTCAGTATGTTTCGTGTTCTTAGTTTGCTCTAGCATCGTTTCGAAAGAAACGAGTTCCATCATAAGGCGAAAGACCCCGTTTTCGCTTTTTGCTGCTTGACCAATATTGCTTGGCGAAGTGTTTAAACTTCAGCCGTGTCCTCATCATTGCATCATCATCGGCATCAGAGTTTGAATCATTTAGATTATCGTCATACTTCACCTTTTTAGAGGCTCGTTGACAGTCAGCTTCTTCCGAAGGCTAAAAAAACTTAATTATTTAATAAAACTCACGGTGATGCTATTGTAGTAAATAAGGTGGAGGTTGACGCTACTGGTTTTTCAACTAAATTAATTTAGAAAAAATCACCCAACTTTATTAATTTGTCCGCCATTTATGCCAGCTTCGATAAATTGTCGTTGTTCGTTGAAATAATCATTCGAATCGGTAATCGTTGTATCCAAATTCGTTTAAGCATTTCGTCTCCAACTTTTGATCCGCCGAGTTTCGCTGGTTTAAAATACGTTTTTATCGCCTAACTGTACTTCTTCCAGCAATATTAGAGCCCACATTTTGAACTACTTTTTGTATTTTACCTCCTAAAAAGCTCAATGTTAGTAACTGTGTTTAAAACTGCTTGCGCTATCGTCCGGAATACAAAACTTTCACGCACTACTGACGAAAACAATCTTAATAACACAAAAAATATCCAAATCGAAATCACCATGGCGAGTGATAAGTTGATCGATCCCGAATAAATTTTATGTATTTGGTTTATGTTAAGTTTGACTTTGAGATTAAAAAAAATCTCGTCAAATAATATTTGTATTTGAAAGTACATAAAAGCTATATAGTATATGTACAACTAAATTTCATACACATCACGAGATGCAAAGCGGTATAAATAATCAAATAAACCATCAGCATTTTACGTATACATACGAGGATAGTCAATGCGGTAGACACACAATATGGACTCGCTGAATAAAAATTAAAACCTACCCAACAGCAAAAATTTAACAAAAAAAAGTTTATTTTAAAGCTTTCAACTTTGTTGAGCTTTATTTATTTATTTTAATTTATCCATCTCCATATGTGCAGTTAGTTTCGTTTGCAATGTTTATGACTCTATATAGATACGCGGCCTCTAAAATATGCATACATATTCAGTGTGTATATGAAGTACGCGCGTGTGTGTGTGTATGGAAAGTTGATTATCACTCGGATGAAAAAAGCTCGATTTTATTTTGGTACGCTTTTCTGGGCAATTCATACAAAATTAAGTTTCATATGCAAAGCGTGCGAATTGCTTTTGTTGCTTTATCGTATGTCTTGTGGTGCTTTTCTTTGTGCCGTCGTCTCGTTGCGATGTGTTGTTATGGCATATACGCGATTGTGTGCAGTGGGATGTTGTTTACGATAAAATGTGTGCAATATTAAATGCTTTTGTCTGGAAATCTGAATCTTTTTCTCCTATTTACAGTCAGTCTACTCAATTTAATTTTTTTTTGTTTGGTTTTTATTTTGCTTGCCCGTATACGTTGGTTGAATGTTATACTAATAATTTACAGGGTCTCCGCTGAGTGCTAAACATAAAGTGGCGAAAGTTTGTTTTGCAGGCGGGCGATACCCAGATGCCTAAATATATGAAAGCAAACTTTGGTCATTGTTATACAGCATTCTGATTTTTTTCCCACCCTGTATCATGTACTAGAATCAATGTCCTTTCAACATTTTTATATTCATATATGCGATATACCAATGGAGATACTCGTATTTCAACAAAAAGTATAGAAAATTAGTTTTTCATAATTGTGTATTTGGTTTGGTTATTATGGATGTAGTGCTGCAGTTAATTAATTTTTATGACATAAACAAAAAGGAATTGAATTAATTTATTTATTAAAAGTGGGTCGCAAACAACATTTTTGTTAGTAATTTATTATATAGGGTTATTCATTAGAGGTTGCTTTAATTTTAGCGATGTGCTTAGATTTAGATGATTATAGCAGACTATGGTATAATGTAATTAAATATCAATAATTGATTTTCTAAAAAGATTATGAACCGCCATTCGTTGAACGTTAACCTTTACATAAGTATACTGTGATGATTTATTGCGATGGCATCAGGCATACCCTTACAAGTTTTATTTAGAGTGTGAATGTATCTCTTGCACAGTGTTGTTCCGCATTGTCTACGGTGGGTAGTTAATTAATATTTTACATAAGTAGGCAATGTAATTATGTAAACATTAGTTGTTTTCCAATCGACCACTGCAAGTACTTATAAGCACTTGTAACGAACAAGCCTCCATCAAGGCGACTGGTTGTTAACAGATTTTTTTTCATCAACACATTTTTTTATACTATCGCGGTTTTTCTGCCAGCTGCTTAGCCTGGAGTCGGTCTAACTGTTGAAATTTGTCGATGCTTAGGAAAGCGCAAAAACAAAAATAAAAAAATAGAAGAAGAAAGGAAAACTTGCAACAACCCAACTTACGCGACATACGAAGGCTGCCTTTTATATTTCGGGATTAGAGAACAAAAACAAATATTAATCCTCGAAAATCGCTTTATTATTTTTCAAAATATTCCCCATGAAGATCTATACACTTTTGCATGCGTTTGAACCAATTGTCGAAGCACTTTTTCCACTCTGATTGAGGTATCTCCAAAACATGCATTCTGAACGCAGCAACCGCTTCTTCAGGTGTCGAAAAACGTTGACCACTCAGTTTGTTTTTTACGTACGGGAATAAAAAGAAGTCATTTGGTGACAAGTCAGGACTATACGGCGGATGACTCATCAAATCGATGTTTTGAGTGCTCAAAAATGCAGTTGTTTGAGCCGATGTGTGAGAGCTCGCATTGTCGTGGTGAAGAGTGATCCGTCTTCTGCAGTTGGTTTTCCTGATTTCTTGGAAGATAACTGGCAAACAAATGGTTGTGCATCACTCAGAATTGACTGCTCTGCGTTGTTCTAGTGGTACGGTTGCGACATGTCCATTTTTTCCGGAAAAACAGGCGATCATTTGCTTGCAAGTGCTTCGTGCGCGAATAACTTTTGTTGGATTCGGCTCATCTTGAAACACCCATACAGTCGACTGCTGTTTACTTTCGGGCTCATACGCGTAAATCCACGATTCATCACCTGTCACTATGTCATAGACGTGTTTTGAAGCACCGCGATCGTATTTTTTGAGCTTTTCTTTCGACCAATCGACACAAGCCTTTTTTTGAGCGATTGATAAATTGTGTGGGATCCAACGCGAACAAATTTTTTTGACATTCAAATGTTTATGCAATATTGAATGTATGCTGGTCCCACTAATGCCTAAGGTTGTCTCAATCTCACGATGGGTCACATGACGATCTTGCAATATCAGTTCGCGCACAGCATCAATGGTTTCTGGAACATCAACTGATTCTGGACAACCTTCACGAAATTCGTCTTGGAGTGAACTACGACCTCGATTGAATTCACAATACCATCGATAAACACTGGTCCTTGATGGAGCTTCATCGCCAAAAATTGAATTAAGTTCATCCATGCACTCTTGCTGCCTTAATCCACGTCGAAAGTTGTAAAAAATAATCGCACGAAAATGTTCACGATTTAATTCCATTTTTTCGCCGAGATGTTGAGTTAATGAGTACTGTAAAGTGTAAACAACACAAATAGCGTTCGAATGTCAAAACGTTCTGAGTACGTATACTCCCAAAAATGTCAAACTTTACGATAGAGCTGTCAGTTGCCAGATTGCAACACTAGGGTTGTCCAATCCCGAAATATAAAAGGCAACCCTCGTACTTACACTATTTGAGTTCGCATGTGGTTTTCAAATTACGACATTTTTGATTTAAACATTTAAACAAACGCAAAAGTTTTCATACTGATAATTAACATAATATATAATGATTTTTATTGAAATTATTTAAATTGAATTAATTGAATAAAATTAAAACATGCCATAACAATTTAAATAAAGAAATATCAAACTAAAAACCTTATCATGTGCATTTTCTATCTAAATACTATACAAAAATTTATATATTATTATTAAATATAATACTCAAATATTATTAATAAATTTCAAAAAAACTTTACTAAATATGTATTATACTTAATAAACACATTTTTTATTAATCACATGTTTTTTGTTTCGCAGTTATTTTGAATAATTTTCAAAAAGTTTAAAAAATCACTCGATCGATTTCGACTTGTTAGGTCATCATCAGGAGTATCTACTGATTTGTATTAGTAAAAATTTTGTTATATAGCAGAAAAAAGCAAAATATAAATAAAAGAAGGAGGGACAGAAAATAAGCAATAAAAATTAATCTACGGATCGCGCAGGTAGGCGATGAGTCATAGGTTGAGTAACAAAATTCAAGGTATATTATTGCGTACGTGAGAATAGAAAAGGGCGGGATCTGTAATTGGTGAGAACCGGATTTCTCTCTGTTCGTTAAGGATATTTTGGTTAAGATATATTGATTTTCTAATTTCGTAAGATTCTAAGGTATCTAAACGTCTGCCTTTGGGTTGTATATGTAATATGTCTAAATAGCTTACGTCGTGAACTGAAGTTAGTTTTTGAGACTTGTATTAAACAAAATTATCTCTGTTTTGATAATACATATTTCAAATTCGCTGATGGTCTACCCATGGGCTCTCCTCTGTCACCTTTGTTGGCTGAAATTTTCATGAATTTCTTCGAACAAATGATCATATCAAATAACAATCCTTATTTTCGTCATATAATCTTTTGGTACAGATATGTTGATGACATATTATGTCTATGGAATGGAACTGATAGACTGTTAGACTCTTTCCTTACTTGGTTAAATTCTCAATATCCCACCATTGATTTTACGTTAGAAAAAGAAGAAAATAAATGTATTAATTTTCTGGATATAACAATAACCAGGATTAATTCATCTTTAGACTTCAAAATTTATCGGAAACCCACGTATACAGACGCTGTTATCCCTAGTTCTTCAAACCATCCTCATAATATTAAAATGTCAGCTTTCCACTCACTCATAGACAGACTAATAAACATCCCTTTGACAAATTCAAATTACAACACTGAGCTTAACATAATTCTTCAAATAGCAACGAATAACGGATATGCAACTAGGACTATATTAAAGTTATTGAATAAAAAGCTAAAGCGTAAAACTCTAACGGGTATTTATCCACCGGATAGTCCAATGCGGGAAAATTGGCGTCGCTTAGAGTATATAGGAAAAACGAGCCAACGGATTAGCAACATCGTGTCCAATTATACCAATATTAGTTTTGCTTTTTATAATAATAACACAATAAAGAAAATGATTTTTAACAATAAACCTAGAGTTGATCGCCTTTCCAAATCTGGTGTCTATAGGATCAATTGCAATGATTGTAGTTTCTCCTATATTGGTCAGACTGGGCGCAATTTTGGAGTTAGAGCTAAAGAACATTTATCTGGTTGCAATCAATCAACTTTCCATAACCATTTAACTTCAGAAAATCATACAGCTAGCTTGAACAATTTAGACATATTACATATACAACCCAAAGGCAGACGTTTAGATACCTTAGAATCTTAAGAAATTAGAAAATCAATATATCTTAACCAAAATATCCTTAACGAACAGAGAGAAATCCGGTTCTCACCAATTACAGATCCCGCCCTTTTCTATTCTCACGTACGCAATAATATACCTTGAATTTTGTTACTCAACCTATGACTCATCGCCTACCTGCGCGATCCGTAGATTAATTTTTATTGCTTATTTTCTGTCCCTCCTTCTTTTATTTATATTTTGCTTTTTTCTGCTATATAACAAAATTTTTACTAATACAAATCAGTAGATACTCCTGATGATGACCTAACAAGTCGAAATCGATCGAGTGATTTTTTAAACTTTTTGAAAATTATTCAAAATAACTGCGAAACAAAAAACAAGTGATTAATAAAAAATGTGTTTATTAAGTATAAGTATGTTTCGCCAAGTGCCTACGGCAAATAGCGTAAAAAGTAAATATGTATTAATAAGTTTAGAAAAAACAAGATATACACATATTCGCGTATAAATATTCGAATAACGATTACTTAAATTTACCTCAAATTAATCGGATATTCGAATACATATTCGATTATTCGGATTTGAATGCACTAGTATTTATTTAGAGTTAAGGCCAAAATGCAAATGAGTATCGAGTTTTTTTTCCTGTACACTACAAATACCCTTAACTGAAAATAATTTAATACTTCAAATATTTACATGCACGAAGTGAATATAAAAATTGAATTTTTAAAATTATTTACTTTTATGTACGCTGCTAATGTTAGTAAGATAATTTATAGTAAACCGTGCTTTTAGTACTAAAATGGTAAATACGTTGGCTACCAGAACGCAATTGGAGGCGTTACAATCGTGGGGACGATCCATCTGAGAGATGTCTCAAATAAGCCTGGCAAAATTAAAGCAGACTACTTAGGTAAAAAATTTAATTTAAATGTTTATATCTATAACTTGATAATGGTTTTTCCAATTTCGTTAATTAGCTCGCTCGTAAGCAACATTTCCAACTTCTTTTAAAACATAGGCTCTTCCAAATCTGCGAGCTAGTTTTGCTGAGAATTTTTTAGTTGCATTTGCAAATTCCTTACATAAACGATAAACCGATAAACCTTCTAACGAATTTCAAATATTCTAGGACGGCTACGTATATTATAAACTGGCGTATTTTTTACGTCTATCAGCATTATTTGATATTACCACGTCTTTTCGTCATACATTACAAATTAAATGAATTAACTCATAATACGAACTCTGACCGACCTGATGTTCTCCCTCAACAACGAAATGTGGAGACATTTTTGTGCTTTGGTGTACGGTATTTCAAAGTACAAGAGCAATAGAACTAATGTGAAGATCACATTCACGGTGATTCTCCAATATATATGAACGAATGTTTGATAATATTGAGCGTTTCACTCGTTCAGACATATTAGTTTGAGGAGAATATTTTGGTGTTTTAACATGACTTAAATAAAGGCGTTTGAAACAAATTGGGCTCCATTATCGCTAAACAGATACACATAGGAACTGAATACAGATCAAACACACGTTCCTTCAAGAATTTTATGACGTTTCTGGCTGTGGCCTCTCTCATAGGCTGCGTTGCAAAACAAATCGGGTGTATTGGTGTAAAACCACGAAAAGAAAAGAATTTCCGGACTTTCAGCGATTAGATGGCCCTAGAAAGTCTACGTACACTTTTTGGCAAGTATGCGTTGCTTCGAAATATTTTCCCATTCTGGGACATGTTGTATAATTCACAGGCTTCGACAGTTTACAAACCTCACAGTTTTTAACACGTTGCCGCACACTTTCAAATGTGTGTTTTGATAACTTTTGTAATTGCAATGATATTTCGTTGCGGAAAGGAATGTGTTGTTGAGAATTGAAAAATATGCCGGTATTCCTTAAAAAACGAAAAAATTGTATGACTGCTATAGCCGTTATTTGTGCTAATGAGTTAAAAAACGAAAAAGTTGTATGACGGCTATAGCCGTCATTTGCGCGAATGCGTTAAAGAATTCGGTTACATCCTTACACATCGACCCCCAATAGTAATGCCTCCGGAAACATTCCGAAGTTTTTTCCACTCCAACATGAGCAGATAATGGCGGACAATGGGCATCAATGATGAGCGATGTCACTAAGGGTTCCAGGATATATAATTTACAATTAGAATTATCTGTCTCAATATTGTAAGTACCAAGGGAAGGATTATAAAATATTCGATGGTTAAATATTTTAAAATTTAATAGAATTTCTGGATGTCGTTGCAAAGTGTCTCATAACTTTTGATGATGTTCGTTGAAGAAATTTTTTAAAGATTGTAAATCAACACACCACGCTTCAATACTGTGATTGATAATGCTTCAGCGTTTTTGCGGAATAGGAAAATTTTTTTCTGACACTTTTCTATACTCGATGAGAAAGTTGAACAATCGCAGTTTTAAACACCAACGTGCGAGCCGCCCTATTAATTCTTTTTGGCTCATGAGCCAGGTTAAACTAGCATGACCAGATATAACAAAAAATTCGAAACCTTCTATGTAATGTCGAAACTTTTTAATACTGACAACTGCCGCGTAACACTCTAACTCGGTGATGCTGTAGTTCCGCTGAGCGGAGTTAAGCTTTACCGAGACGTAAGCAATTGGCCGTTCCTCATTCGAATCGGATTTTTGGAAAAGTGCACCCCAATTCTCGTGTTTGATGCACCACACTGAATCTAAAATTTCCGCGTAAAGTCTGGGTGGCATAGAACTGGTGATGACGCTAAAACTTCTTTAAGTTTTTGAAAGAACGTTTGAGCTGAATCATTCCAAAGAAATTTCTTTAATTTTTTTAGGAGGTCGGTAAGCAGACCAGTTAAATCAGAATAATTCTTGATGAAGCGTCTGTACTACCACATTATTCCTTAAACTCTCCTTAGCTGGCGAACAATTTTTGGTAGAGGGTATTTAGTAATAGCTGTCACTTTACTCAGATCAGGTTTAAGCACTCCATTCTAGACGATGTAACCCAAATATCGAATTTCGCTTAACACAAAGTTACATTTCTCTACATTAATTGTGATTTGTGCTATTGAGATTAGTTCTGCAGTTTTGGTTAACAACGCAAGATGTTCTTCGAAAGATTCTGTAGTAATCAGTAAATCGTCCAGATAGACAAATACTTGATGATGGAGCTCGTGCGGTATAACCCTGTCCATTAACCTACACATGGTTTGGGGCGCATTACAAAGCCCGAAAGGCGTGATTGTAAACTGATAGGGTCTACCGGGTATGGAGAACGCTGTCTTATCTATTGATCCCTCGTCTAACGTGATCTAAGCGACCAATCAAGCCATCGATGAGAGGTAAGATATAAGGAGCTTTCACCGTAACTGCATTTACCTCCCTCGCGTCAAGATACAATCGAATTTTGCCAGGGGAACCCAAGCCCTATAACTCTCCTCTATTACCCCTAAGGCAAGCATGCCGTATAGCTC
Organism: Nephrotoma appendiculata; assembly: GCA_947310385.1. NCBI lineage: Eukaryota > Metazoa > Arthropoda > Insecta > Diptera > Tipulidae > Nephrotoma > Nephrotoma appendiculata. The sequence continues at coordinate 129,724,372 of OX371223.1, read as the reverse complement.
GTTCTATAGTTCTAATTGTACCACCGGTGATGTGGGATAATGTCTATGTCTCTGTTTTATCGGTTTTGTGTCTCCGATATCAGAGGAATGTGTTAATATATTTGTCTTGCCTAAACCCAGAAGAGAACAAGACGGAAATTTTTGTTTCACAACATCAAGTTGGAATTTTTGTAACGGAATAAGGTGATGGAATATTTTGTGAGATTTGTTTTCATGTGTTATAATATAAATATCAATATCATCAACATCATCATCATCATCACATCATACAAATATCAAGTAAGCCAATCCATTAGTTTCCAAATATTTCAACCTTGGCATATGGCCGTCCGTCTTGTGCGTCGACTCGGCCAAAAGATGTTTAATTTGTCTGCGGTTTCTCCACTATTCTTCATTTCTTCTTAATGTAGGGGTTATTCCTGACAATCTTGATGTAACTGAGTTGTACTGAGATTTAAGTGAATTATAATTTGATTTATATTTAACTGCTGCGTTTCATTACGGAATTCGGTTTGGATTCTTGATTGCGTGTGGTTTGCGGTACTAAATTGATCTGTTGCCATTTCCCGGTTTTAGGTTACAACGACTACAAGAATAGTTTAAAACTCCAGATGCACCATATCCGAAATAAAATCTGAGGGCCAAAGTTTTTGCACAATTTTTATACATGTCATCTAGTCTGCCATAATTCCGACATACTTCTGAGATTCTAGAACTTTGTCACTTTTGAAAAAGTTTGGTAATCAGATTGTGGAGTTTTGTTTGGGAACCTTACGTTACCTAACGTTGCGAATCTTTGAATCTGAGAACTAGACCGGGTTTGAGAAATTACTGAGGATGTAGCAGACGTGTCATCAGAATCTAACTCTGAATCTTATCTATTGACGATAATTCTTCTCTATCGTTTTATTATGAATCTCGATCAGTGGTATCTAGTAAATTTTCCACATCACCAGAAATAACAGTGTTAATAAGTACAGTGATGAGAACGGACGTAGTTGCTTTTCATCAATAATAACAAAAAGGCATTCTTTACTAACCGTTTGAGTCCCAAGCAGCGCGATCATCAAAGTCATCAAAGATTGCCTTTCCATCTCATTCATTTCATCTTCTTCTCTCATTTACAGAAAGCGCGGTTGCGCTGTTTGGGATTCTTCGACAGTGTTTTTTAAATACCCCCTGGGACTCAAACGGTTAAAGAATGCATGTATTTTAACTTAACTTTTAAATTTAGATGTTTGCCCTTGTAATCAAGTTTAGCCGATTCGTATAACTACATACAGTCATTACAAAGCAAAGTCCTCCGTGGGATTGTTAATGCACCGTGGCACAAGAAATGACAACCTCCATATATGTAGATTTGAAGATGGAATTCGTCTAAAAAAATAATAAAGAAACACGTGAGAAACCACATACAACGTATTAGTCTACATCAAAATGCTGAGATTCGTCGCATATTGAAACGAGTTGATCTACTAATCAAAAAAATAATCTGATTATAATCAGAAATAATATTAGTAAGTGCGGTTTGAATTTCGCATTGCAGCAGCTAGCGCGTCACTTAATTCAATCGTTTAGGTCAACTCAAACCAGTATGATTTCTCTTCTAGACGTCATTTTAATTTACCAATAAATCAAATCGAAATTAATTTAATTAATTACATTAAAAATCAGAACAATAAAATTCCCATAACTCTAATTTTGAATTAAAATTATTTTAAATATATTAATTAGACATAAATTGTACTGTACAAAAAAATTCAATTCTAAACTATTTAATAAAATTCCTCATTAGTCAAATGAAAATACAAACGAGAAGCAAAAAAAAAAATGTTCGCTCAACAAAGGCGAACATTCCAAGTTAATTGATTCATAAATGTTTTAGCACAAAACACCAATAACAATAAAAAAAAACGGAAAATTTTTACCCATTTTCGTAAAAACATAAAACATCATTTTCATATAATTTCCTTTGTGTAATTGGGACCACCCCATCCACTGCGTACGCACCTCCCCCAATTTATTGTTAAAAATATCTATTAGGACCATTTTATCCATTTACCATAAATATTTTACTAAACCAACATTATGAATACAATAATTATTATAATTTAAATAGGAAATTCTTTAGTTAAAAATTTTTTAGAAAATTTTCATAAATCCCTAAAGGATTTTTGAACGGGACATAATACGTGCGTATATATTTAGTCACAAAGAACATCACCCTCCTTTTTTAATTACAGTGTTCTTGTTTTGTTTCCGTTTTCATGATTTGAGTTTTTCTTTAAAGGGTTAAGATTTTCGCTAAAACCACTCTGCTTTATTCAAAATTTACGAATCAGAGCAACATTAAGCTCACACACTATGTTGGTCTGGATTGAATTCTCTCAAGAAACTCTACCACGAAAAGAATAAAGTGTATTTTTTTAGAGTCCTTATATTCAGCTCTAGAGAAGTTTCACTCTACGTTTTGGACTTTGGTGTAATGCAATTCTACATCCCTGCTTATCAAGGAATTCTAATACAAACAGGCAATTTTGAGTAAAAACGTTGAACAAGTTTGATCACAAATTTGATGAGAATTGATTTACGATATTTAGGACATCAAGATGACTGAGAAATAATGAGAAAATTATATTTTGGAAGGACGATCTCGGCTGGAAGTTGAAAAATGTTTCAAAATATAACTTCGATTACCGAAAAGCGACACTATGCCGTCGTAATTTAAACGCACGTCGTTTTAAAATGTTAATCTGCAATGTCGGCCTAACCGGCCTAACCGGTTCAAACCACATTTACAAATATTAATTTTGATTATAATTTTTGATTTATAAACATTTTTGACTGAAATGGAGTGTTAAATACGATAAAAAACCGTTATGAATGCTTTAATTGACAAATTTTTCAAACAAACCCCATTTCAACAATTCTGTGTTTCTGAGCTTCGTAAAAGGAATTAAAGTGCTTGGATGCACAATATGAGAAACGTGATAATTAGTTAATCTTTCTGATTTTGAATAAGCTTGATGTTCAGACTAAAGAGTAGCGGGCAAAATTTTCGGTATAGATACAGGCACCTCTACGTTTTTAAAAATCCTACACAAACGATGTGACACGTTTGAATCGTATGTACCCAGCAAAACAGTAAATAGTAACCATCCTTCAAAGACTCCAACAAAAGATAATTTGAACACACAACCACTGACAACTGTATATGGATTTATATTGCAACAAAAGTAACCATTCACTTTACAAATGCTTTAAGTTTAAGAAATTAAATATTTCCAGCCGTATTAAAGTCGCGAAGGACATTAAAATGTGATTTAATTTCACCATGTAATTTCACTATTGAATGCGCTCAGGGTTTCTAATTCTTCCCTGACCTTAATACCAACTGCCTTAATCTTGCCACAGGGTACCAGAGGATCTTATCAAAAATTTAGAGCCTTATTAGACTCCGCAGCAGAAACCAGTTTGATCACGGAAAATGTGTTCAATCTCCTAATCTTCCCCGTAACCATGTCTGTGTAAATATTAAAGGTATCTGTTCCACAAGCGCTGATGAAACCAAATGATCTCGATCATTTCTCTTTATCTGTGAGGCTCTTATAATGAAAAAATAAACTTCTGATCTTCCCTCGATCACGATGAAGTTAACAAAATACGAAAAGTTGCAGTCACTACATATAACTGATCAAAACTTCCACTATTCGAGCGCGGTAGATCATTGCTTGGAGAAGACATTTTTATGAAATTACTGCGCCCGGAAAAATATCAACTGGATGATGATCTTTTTGCTCAAAACACATGTTTCGGTTACGTCATCTCTGGTAAAGCAACTCTTGAAGTTGTCAAAAAACCATTTCACTCGTTATCCATGGCAATCCGGAGACTTCACCATGACGCGTTGATTTAAGAAGTCTGCAGAATTAAAAGCAGAGTACACAAAGTTCATGCGAGAATATTTAACACTGGATACTATATCTCTTATTCCACATTCAGCAATCAATAGCTGGACTCATTCCAAAACATATTTATCTGCCACACTACGCGAAGGTTCATCAAAATCTTCATCAGATGTGCCACTTAATGATAAATTGGATGCCGGACCGCCGATACTACAGGAATTATTTTTTATTCTAGATGGTTTCCGGAAACGCAAAATTGCGTTTGCGTTAAAAAAATGTTCCGACAGGATCCGTTGGTGAATTACCAGCGGGTTAATAGTGGCGTGAGGACACAATCTGCCGACACTACATTTAAATACCATTACATAGGGCGCAACCTGCGCAATATTTTTAGTTTCGCGAAATCTCCGTCAAATTGCACACGATTTACCTCCAAATCTCTCGGACATTAAGAACATTAAAAAATCTGACTTATATGTCGATGATTTGGTTTCAGATGGGGCGAGCGCTATGAATGCCAAATAAGTTCAATCAAAAATAGTTGAAGGATTGCGACTAGGTGGATTTAGATTAAGAAAATGTTTATCCAACAGCCATGAACGAACTGCTAAGCTCTAACCAAACCATAAACAGGAACCGCTTATTGAAATTTCCAGTTACGAGGCTTTCGCAAAAAACAGTATGCTTCAAAATTAATAAGACAGATTATGCCTCTAGTATCAAATGAAACTTTCTATCCGTAGCCGGTCGTTTCTTCGATCCGTTCGGATTTCTCTCGCCATGTATGGCTCTGACGAAAATCCGTTTTCAAAGGCTAAATGACTTAAACCAGATTTTGTCTAATTGCTTCCATTTAAAGAATGTTACGAACAAATATTCTAGCGATAAAGCTCACTTTCACTTCAGTTCACTTCTTTTAAAATATCCGCCTACCGCAGACACCATTTTAAGGTACTAAAAAAAGTGCTGGTATAATTAAGCCTGGGTCGACTGAACTTCAGGGCTTAAAATCGTTCTTAGCCATTTTTCGCTTTTAAATAAATTAATTTGTTCTCTGAGTATACAGCGAATTGGTTGTCTTAGTGGATGCTAAGTTCATTTAAAACCTCGTAGCTACATAAAAAGTAGCATTTTCTGCTTGTTATCATCCTTTACCTTATAGCTTAATCTAGTAGGTTGCGGCCAGATTTGAAGAAAGAATCTATTCAGGCGAAAAGTCGCGGAGACCCATCTGTCTCAAAAACCTTAGGTTATCTTTATAAGAGTTCCATTTTCATCCCAGAAATGAAGCCCTGTGGGCCCAGAGTTTTATTTTTATTTTCTCAGTTCATGCGGCTTTGATATAATTTGCGGGTCATATAAACACACGAGTCGTATAAACAACGGCCGTTAATTTTGGGAAATTTTGAGGTCCTTCAGTGGTTAGCGGGTTCGTTATTTTTAATTTTTATTTTCTCAGCTCAATTCTTTTGATGAAAACTGCTGAAATGGCCCAACGAGTACTATAGGATTCGATTGCAATGGGCTTTGATTTCGAAAAAAAATCGTTTAGGGGTCCTCAAAACGATTTTGATTAAATGGTGAAATGGGATTTTGATTTTCAAGAGAACTGTTTAGAGAGTCTTAAGGAGGGGGACCGGCTGAGTTCATCATTTTAAAGTGTTTTCCTCAATACCAACCGCTTTGGTAAAAACTGTAGAAATGCTCAGAAATGCATTGCTATTAAACGAATTTAAGCTCGGCGTTGGATTTTTTAATTACCGCGAGCAGAACCCAAATCGAAAATCGTTTCAAAACGACTGTCTCCTCTCCCCGCTCCAAAACTAGATTTATTGAGATACAGGTCAGAATATTTAAGCGACTAAGTGAACAAAAGAGCTTTGTAAGCGTTGACCAAGCAAGGCATTGTAAAACTCGACTCTGTATCATATGTACAACATCAGGGTAGAAAAGATCGTTTAAATTTTATTATTAGTTGCCAGCGGCGACGCGTGTTCTGCTGCGAAGCCGCAATCTGACTCACGTTGGAAATAGTTGAAATGTAAAACAAAACACTCGCAAATAGAAATATTGTTAGACGCTATCCATTTGTCGCAGATTTAAAGGCATTCCCAACCTTCTATTCCGATTGCTAATAGAAACTAATAATCGCTTCAGCCAACTAAAACATTTTTTGTGTAACGCGTATGTGTTGGCCATACACATCCAGGAGACCGACCAGCTATTGAAGTTTTCGTTAGCGTTAAGTTCGGCCTAGCTAGAGAATACATAATCGTTTACGAAATTTAATTGACGTGAGTGCGTATTAAATTAATCGATTCAACAAACTTATACAGCATATTATTTCTCTTTTCCGATCACAAATAACACCTACGGCCGTGTAGACAACACAGCCTACCTTCCGTTTTTACAAAATAGTTTAACAAGCCTCCTTTGGGTAAATTTAGGTTAGGGGTAATAAATGCTTCATTAAAGATATTAAATTGAGAAGATTTTTTTAGGCCACCTCGCTCTTCACAAAGCATTAGGATTTCTTTTAATGCTATAGCAGAACCCAACTTTTAAATTAGAATTCTAGGTGCTTATAATTATACCGAGCATTTTCGTAGCCAATAATGAGCTTTACATCTTTACAGTGTTCTATAATGTTCTGCTCGATGGATTCCATCGGCTGAATTAAACTTTAATGTTACCTTCTCGGATTAGTCATTGAGAGATCTGTGGGAATCCGCTGTTTTTGTTATGGGCTGCTGTGAGCCAATAGTACTTTTTCAGATAACAAGTGCTCTAATGTCAATGGTCTATCAATAGTAACAGAGTTATACGGTGATTTGGGTGCTTGCTCTGTAGCTAAAGCCGGTTCACGACTGGTGTTCGCGGTTGTTTACTGTTTTGCAGCATAATTGGAATGATATTTCTCGTTACCGCAATAATAATCTTTCCATTGGTAAACTTAATGTGACGTCCAGTAAATATTATCTACATATAAGCTCCACCACCAGTTCCGTAAGTTGTCTTCGTTTCTTTTACCGGTCATGGTTATTTTAAGAGACATTTATTCCGCTTGAACTTAGCTCCAGAAGTGTGAAAATTGCTTGAAGACGAAGATACACAGCAATAATTTTGTTTGCTATAATCCAATGTGAGGTGTTTAATAATCGGCCATTTTATGAATGTATTTCAACTTCTTACTACATACCTTGCTTCAAGCTTATGCAGTTCGTTAAAGCTGTTTAGTTATCGCTATTATTTCATGGTCGCATTGGGTGTGGAAGCTATGTGCGTTCCCACCAATTAAATCAAAACAAACTAGACTTTGCTAAAGGACTATCAGCATCAAGAGTATTTCTAAAATGAGCACTTTTGCCTCACGATTCTATAATTACTTGGCATTATACCGCAGTATCACAACTACAGTGAGGGCCATCTGTTGGTCCTTTCCTCAATCGATGAATTTTAGTATTTAATGTTATCGAGTACTAAATATTTAACGAACTACATTTCGACGCATGTTTCATGTTGATCTTCATTTGCATGTTATTCACGAATCATCCTCCAAGAGTCACTGTTTGGTGTGGTTTATGGGCTGGTGGCATCATTGGGCCGTTTATTTTTGAAAACAAACAAGAAAATGCCCTTACAGTGAATGGGGATCGTTATCGTAACATGTTAACTTGTTTTTTGTGGCCCAAATTGAATAAATTGCGTGTCAACGACCTTTGGTTTCAACAAGACAGAGGGACATGTCACGCAAGTGCTCCAATAATCCATTTATTGTAAACAAAATTTGCTGATCACCTAATTTCAAGAAATTGTGAAGTCCCTTGGCTACCAAGATGCCCGGATTTAACACCAGTTGATTATTTTTTATGGGGTTGTTTAAAAGGTAAGGTGTATGCTACTCATCCACAAACAATTCAATAACTTGAAAATAACATTCGAGCTGAAGTTGAGATCATTGATCCGTTTTTATTGGAAAAGTCATCGAAAATTTTAATGTTTGGATGCAGGCCTGTAGACGAAGCCGTGTTATTCATATAAACGTTATTGTTTTTCATACATAAATGACCTGTGAGTGTCAATAAAAATTTGTTCACTTTTCATCCCAAAATGTGTGTTTTATTTACAAATGACAAAAGGACTGACAGATGGCCCACCCTGTATCTAAACAGGGAATATGTTTCAAGTGGTACATCTCCCAGATTATTCGGTGTAACCCTGATTTTTTGGTATGTAAATAATTTATTTTTCACAAGAACAGAATCTGATTTTTCCAGGCCTAGTACTGAATACTGATACAATTCTATTTTAATTCGTTCTGAGGCCATACAAGATCTTTTCTTATTTAGTTTTGTAATGCTTAACTCATTCACTCGCGAGTCATTCGGTAGCATACATTTTACTTATCCTCGTCTTGTTGTTGTATGGGCCTAGCTTGTCGTTTTGCTCAAATAATTCACTATTGTCAGTATAGCTACCCCCTGGCTTGGAAAGATAAGCTTCGTCTTTCTTCGAGTATAAGACATTCTCCACACAAATCATATATCTAAGTTTGACGATATGTTTAGTACAGTTGATAACAATAAACCAGGAAGTACGGTACCACAGGTATTGTCTATTATTCGTTATGCCCTTTTTGGACCATGGACGAAACAAATCGAATTCCTATAAAAACGATTGTTTATTTATTATTTTTGTATGCCATGGAATTTATATTGTGTCTCATTAAAATCGACATTGCCATTGTTGTTGGTGATGCCTCTTGTCGTTATTATTGCGTTCTGTCCATAAATGAGAAGAATTTCCCATTTTTATTCTGTTTTTATTTTTCTCTATTGAATTAGATCGGGATTTTTTTTTGTGAAATAATATTAAAGCATCCGCATACGTATACCGTACCGGATGGGATGTAAAAAATAATGGATATGAATTTTATAGATGACATTTGAATATTCCGATACGACGAATATTTATGGTTTGTTAATTAAATTTTCTGCTAATGGAATTTCATGTTCTATATCCATACCTCGTCGCTCCCTTACATACTCATATAGGTGAACCTATATTGAAAGGATACACGCAGAGTGTATGTAAAATGTTTACAAAACTATAAATAAATCAATTATCGAGGTATAATGGTGACTAAACCGTAAATACATTAAGCGCACGTCACATAAAAGGTGGTGGTATACTACTCGTAAATGGTGACACTGTCGCATCGTTAAATGTTATCGATTTTTTATTTTATTTTTTATGTTTTTGATTGATTTGATTCCATATCGAAAATTTAAATTATTTTTTAATACGATTATTATGTGTATGTTCCATCAATATCAAATCTGAAGGATAATTATTTATTTAATGTTTATTAATATCTTATGTATACTTTGGAACATAATTTAATTAGCGGGGATTTCTGACTCGCTATATACGTACAGCAATGTATTTTCAGTTAACCCTCCGATATAACTCTCCGGCATATTTTTGGCAGATTGGTAAAACACCTTTACAGCTGATACGGACTGCCTGATGGGGATGAAACTTCATACTTAAGGCTTTTCCCTAAATTGAGATGGTATTTACGAGAAAACGATTAGAAATAGAAATATTGTAACTTAAATTTCAAAGAAAATTAGTTCAGATCATTTTTTAAACTTTACCGGAAATGACGAGGTTTGATAAATAAAAAATATTTACCAAAATTGGGGATCTCTACAGCAGTTCAGGCGGATTGTCAGAGAAGGCCGATCTAGTTAGTTTCCAGAAATTTAAGAGTCCGGTAAGCTAAATTTTTCGCTTTTAAAATCAGGTGTGGTGTGTGTCGAGATTTATGTGTACATTCGTATATTAAAATAAAGTCAGGTGTTGATCACAATATATTCAACCTTCCAATTTTTTATTCTTCAGCAACCTGATTATTATAGAAAAAAGCGAATTACGGCTGAATTATTTGACTTACCAAAACAAAATTTCTATGCAGTTTTGCGTTAAAAAAATAACCAATTTTTAGCAACACTTAGGAACATCTCCATGGCAAATCTCGGAAATGGTGACCATAATTTTGATAGCGTCGAATACTTTTAATACCTCGGGTTAGTTATAACATCGTTGAGTGATATGCAGGCAGAAATAAAAATCCGAATCGCTGCCGGATAACGAGTTTTCTACGCCCAATCAAAATTCTTGAGATCTAAACACCTATCGCAGTCGTGCAAGTTCGAATTTAAAAAAATGTTATGGACACTCACGTACATACAGATACACATTTTTGTTTTAAATTATGAAAGTATTCAATAGTTTAAAAGTATCTAGAAACGTCAGACCGATCATACAAGACTGTCTTTAACTCGGTATGAAGAACTGTAAACCACCTCGTTTTATAATCGTTCGTACGAGTATATACTATAGTTAAAACTACTCTTATCCTAAAGTAACATTGCGTAGGAAGTACAAATCTACACAATTCAGCAACTATTTAAAATTTAATCAGCACTAAATAATTTCTTTAAGAGGTAATGTGATAACAACTAAACCATCTCAACGTCAAGAATCCGTTGAAAACGAAATCATTCCCCCCTTTCCGACATGCCGGTATGTCTCATCCAGCAGTAGTGCGTGTAGTTTCCAGCAAACCTGGCGAGGATTCAATGGGCCAATCTTTCACCATTTTATTATTTGTTAATATTGGATTTCCCGCCGCCATCATCGGTACTATCACTAAAGAGAAATTTTTGCTATGTAACTATCAGCGGAAATTGTTTATTCATTATGGATCTCTTTTTGTACTAAATAAAACACCTCAGCGGAATAAAATATTAAAAGTGTCCCTTAAAATGGGAAATTGATTGATCTCCGAAGTAAAGGAACTCGATAAATGAAATCTTGAAATATAACAATATCCCGTCTTTCCGCTATTTCTTAACGCATTACGATGAAATTTGGATAGTAATATTGATCAGAGATTTTAAACTATGTTTTGAACAAAATTCTAGGATATGTTCGTGCTGGACTAAACTTGGCCATTTCATTGGCAACAAATATCGTACCAATATTTGATGGTTTTTTGTCAAGCAGGAGGTACATTGACGAGATTTTGTCCGAAGATATTGTTCCAATTGCATATTAATGTAAAAACTTCTAAGGCTGTATGCCAAACTTAAGATAAATCGTTTACTACGGTAAAAAACCGGTTTTTTTAAAATAATTGAATTTATCGAAAAATTTACTTAAAATTGACTTTTACCTTAAGTTTGGCACACAGCCTTAATAATATATGACAATGGAAGCCCTCAGACTACATGCATTGTTGGTGTAAATCCATACAATATAAATATAACCCTTTAATTTGAACCGCTCGAAGCCTGGACCTAAATAAATTCTTATACTAATGGAATATCAATGAAAGGCAGCTGCGAAACCGTCAACCTCCCCAGGTTTTTCTAAGCAATGACCAATAAATATACCGAATTTTGGAATGAACTGGTCCAAGATTTAATTAAAAAACTAAATTAATACACTCATTATTAAGTCAAAATCGTTCAAAATTACGATAACTTCACACATTCAGATTTACAATAAGGGATCTTAGGTGATTTACGGGTGTTGCTCGCCCTGGGCGGGTTCGTTAAAATCTCCGAAGCAATGTATTAGAAGCCGGTTACGTGTAATACACCTGGTTTCAAAAAAAAATAAATGCACACTAAGTTCCCAGGTAGCCATCACCAATCTCGATCAAATTTAATATTTCATGTTATTCTTTGTAGTTTAATCCCAAAAAAAATGATACAAGAAGATACGCGCGAGAATTAAGATAAATGTACGTGAGATGTTTGTGAGATGTTTACAATAGATACGAGAACATACAACTAAAAAAAAAATTCTACAACAAAAAAAATGTGGGGCTAAATTCGTGGCTATCAACTACTAGTAGAAACTTAATTACGAAAAATAGTTTATAGAGTGATAAATATTACCGTTAAATATTAAAAATAAAAAAAAATATACCTTTAGAAAATGTCTCGGTCATGAGAGATATCCATTTCCGCTTACTTGATACATCCATACCGTCCAACAAGGGTTATGGTGCACCGTATTTCCGTTGAGTCCAAAAGGTACACTATAAGAATCTGCCGTAATTTGTTGTTGGATACAATAGGTGACGAGTTATTTTCGATGACCAAATCACTAAAATCACCACTCGACCATAAATTCAGGAACCCCGATGATCCTTACGATATACGTATAACAGTGGAATGTTATTTTGTGGATGGAGAACGTGATGTGTAATTGAAACACTATGTAGTTACGTTATTCTTCGTTTACCAGATATTTTTTTTTATAGGTAATTTTTATTGCGAAAATATCTTGGTTAAAATTTATTAGGTTTTCATAAAAGTTTTTTTTTTTTTTATCTTGAACACTTAATATTACTAACAAAATTTTAGTTCTTATTATTTTATTACAATTTTTAGGACAATCTTATAATTGCATCAACACAATAGCAAAGTTTATAATTTTTACGTGCATTAATACAGCTAATTTGCTACGAATTTGCCACTCATTAACAGCTGGTTTATTAACCACCAATTTCAGTTATAAATTGTTTTCTGAGAGATTTTAATTTTACAAAATCTGTCACTATTTACTATGACACTTAATTAACTATAGTTTTAAATTTAAAACTTTAATTTTTATACATCTTATCTTTTAGTTATTTTAATTTATTCTTTTCCACCACACAATTTTACAATATCGTTATTAAATGTTGACCAGTACATACTACCGGTCAAGCAAAAACTGACTTTCAATATCAAAAAAAATTCCTCCCCGTTTAATTCGATCGCACCACCTTTTATAGCCAAACAAATTTAAAGGGGAAATGTTAACCGGTTGATTATCTCAATAAAAAATTAAATTTATGGTCATCTCTCTCATCATCACGTCACCGAACATTTTTTTATATTACCGAGTGCCCCAGTAAATCGTTACATAATACTGTTACGAATTTGGCCTATTAATTCGACTCTATTACATCGCTTTAGGAATATTCCTGAAAATACTGAAAATAATCTCACTTTTTATAATTCATCGCACTGTTCATTTTTTGCTTTTAAACTATCGCGTACCAAAAATCCTGATCAAATGACTCATGTTCACCTGCATCCGTATTTATGTACCGCGCTTAATATTTCAGATTTTACTCGAACTTTCGATTCTTTTCCACTCTAATCTGCTATACAAGTAAACTGTTATAAAACTACTTCTAATGCTTAAATTGAGATGTCATTTTTAAGTAAATGTCATTAAACTCTTAACCCTTGATAGTCCAATTTACGCTGAACTAAACGTCCGAGCAAGAATCCCAACTATCACCTCTGAATAGTTTAAGCCGTTCCAAATTCACTACTTTGGGGTTCTTTTGCTGTCGTTTCTTTATTCTGTAAACTACGTCGTTTAGCGTATAGGGAATTCGAAAATTGTTCTGGCTTGTGTAACCTCGGTGGAGTCGTGTACTGCTGATCGATACGCCATCAAGAACAATTGTAGCAATCAATCCCAAATATTTTTCCAGTGTATTAAATCTTTCCACCGTACCATTTGATTGAGGATGCAAAGAAGTGTTTCTTGTCTTTTTTTGCCCGAATAACTGGCAAATTTCCTGGTATATCACCGATTCAATTTTTTATTCCTTTCCGCGGCTAATGCAGTTTTAATTATGGCATCAACGGTGGTTGTTGTTTCCGGAATGGGTTAAAATTGAATTTTTTGTTTATAAAAGTTCTTTGATTTTCGTGTTCTTATGTCGACTTCCATCACTGTTCTTAACTGGTTGTGCAACATCATAATATTTCCACGATTTTTTTGAATGAGTTTACATTGTGTGGAGAGTCATTGCTATAGTCATTGATTTTGTTTAAGTATGTGTTAGTGGTTATTGTTAAATTTTCCGCTCTTCCAATTTGTTAGTTAATTTTTGGCCATACTATAGTACGGCTTGAGACCATTTGTGCCTGACAGATCAGTAGAGGTCTTTGTTGTCTGTTGACGCAATTTTTTTCTTAAACTGCGCCTTCATTTTGCCTACTCGGTTAAACGTTTGCTTAAATACACCACGGTTCTTCGAAAGTATTTTAATTTTATTAATTTTAATTATTGTTACCATTATAGTTTAGCAGTTTATCGGTGCTAGTTCGTTTGTGCTCCATCTTGATTGGTGATTCAATTAATTTTTCTACAGTGATAGACATTCGTATAAACGCACTAATTTTTCCCTGTTAACCATTTATTTCTTCGCTGTTCTTTCTCGATCAATTTTTTTTTATTATATAGTTTATTGTTTGTCGAACGGGAACTGTTTGCACTAAAACAAGATAACAGTACGGCGAAATATACAAAATATAACAAAAAATCTTCTAGCAGTCAGTATTTGTAGAGATATTCGTTTAAAAGCAGTACGTGAAAAGTAATTTTTTTTTATTTAAGTTTTAATTTGTTTCTAATTTTTTCATACATATTCCAAGGTAATCACATACAATAATTTGATATTTTGTTAAAAAAGTCATTTTAAGGAATGTTTTTTAGCAATGCCTAAATATAATCATTTAACTGAAGCGGAACAGTTGTCGATAAAAATATATCCACTTGAATTCCAGGAGGAAGGATATTCCAACCGGCAAACTGCAAGAAAAATTGGGCGATCTGAAAGCGTCATCCGGAATTTTTTTAAAAGGTTTAAATTATGGTGTAAAAGCTCCAACAAAAGAACGAACGAAGATCTCAGCACGTCAAATTAGTCAAATTCGACATGAGGCTACTCGAAATCGGCTGTTGCAAAGAGATAAAGGAGAAATTGGACTTTCCTGTGACGACTCGACACATTGCCCGTATTTTGAGAAGTTCACCAAACATTAAATGGAGTAAATTGAGCAGAAAACTGCGTTTAACTGCCGTGCATAATGAGAGCCGCCTCAAATTTGCTCGTAAATACATATCGTGGACAACAGATTGGCGGAAGATGATATTTTCGGACGAGAAAAAGTTTAACCTCGATGGTCCTGACTGCTACAGTGGCTACTGGCATAATTCCCTTTGGGGTATCCTGGCTGGCAAGGTCTCTGCAAATGGTCGGGAATTTGATAATGTTAATGACTTGAAAAGTTCAATCCGTGATTGTTGGGTGAAAATTGATCTAGAAACACTGAACAAATTAGTAGATTCAATGCCAAATCGAGTTTTCGATGTAATACAAAATGGTGGAGGTCATACAAAATATTAAATAAATAAAAAACCAAAGTTTTTCTTACTGGTGTTTTAATTATCTCGAATGCGTTTATACAAATGTCTACCTAAATTTTAAGTTTTTCAATTTTATTAAAGTGAAATATTATAATTGTCATTAATTTGTTATCTTAACTATTTATCTCAGATGAAATAGACAGTTTAAGTTAATTGGAAATAATTAGATAGGTCTGGTTCTAGAAATATAATTAAAAAACATGGTGCGTTTATACGAATGTCTATCGGTGTAGTTGTGGTTGAAGAATAAATTACTGTTTATTCTTAAAAAATTTAAACGTTACTGTAATGGATGTGTAACGGATGTAATAATCACCCTTATTGTGGTTGTCGTGTCGATCGACAAACGACACGACTTTTCCTTGTCGTGTCGATGTTTATTTTGTATTGCGTAACTATCACGAATCGACTAAAGAGTGTTGCCACGTTCCAATTGAAAAAATCTGAGTTAATGTGAATTTTTCGGTTAACTTAGCAATCGTAACTTAGGTTTGTTGTTATGTTTTGTCAAGAAGCTGTCAGTTTGTATGTCAGATAAATTAAATTGAATTTTATTTACTATATTAGGATGGATATTTCGCTCAAATTTTAAATTACAGGTTTTACAAATAGGAAAAGAAAAAACTTATGTACATAACACGTGTGTACGTAAGAATTTATTTACCAAGAATAGTGCATCAGTATGAATTTCAATCTTAAAATTTACAATAAATTTAGAATTGCTTCTGGTTGTAGAAACGCATACAAATTTATTGTTGAATTACAATTAATTTAAATAAAATTAGTATGTGTTTATTAATTACTTGTTGATTTTAATAAATGATTTTATAACAAAATTAATTTTCCTAACTTTTTTCTATAGTTTTTTATTGATTACGGCTCACAAATTTATAAGTCGCGAACAAAAATGTTATCGACAAAAAATGGCGTTCTTACGACAAACGTCGATTGATAGCGATATTCATAATATCAATTTTAACGGGTGTGAAGTTTGTCCTAAATTTGTCCTAACTTTTTATATTGAGAATGTATTAGTTAATCTCTCGCTATAATGAATTTTAATGTTCGTAATAATTGTAAATACAGGGTTATGCAATTCGAGGTTGATAAAGTAAACAAAAAAAAAAACACACAAAATATTCGGAATGTATTGTAATTTTTATTTCATTTTACAGATTGATCCTTGCCATTTTTAGTTAAACAAGATATCATTCAAATGTCCTCCACGGGACTTCTTACAGGCCTTGATTCTTTTGAGGTAATTTTCAATGACTTTTCGGGCGGTATCTCGGCCATTACCTTAAGAATATTAGTTTTCAATTCGTCAAGAGTTTGAGGATTGTTTGCGTAAACACGATCTTTCGCGTAGCCCCACAAAAAGAAATCCAAAGGCGTTAAATCACAGGATCTTGGAGGCCAATTGACATCAGCCAATCGCGAAATCAAACGTCCAGGAAATTTCTCTTGCAAAAGATCTCGATTTGCTCGTGTTACGTGACTGGTTGCTCCATCCTGCTGGAACCACATATCGTCAAGATCATAATCTTCGATTTTCGTAAAAAAATAATCGGTTAACATGCGGCCATAGCGCTCAGAATTGACGGTAACGGTTCGTCCATGGTTGTTCTCAAAAAAATACGGCCCAATCACACCACCAGACCACAATGCGCACCAAACAGTGACTTTTTCCGGGTGTAATGGCTTCTCTACAATCAATTGTGGATTTTCTGAGCCCCAAATTCTACAGTTCTGCTTATTAATGTATCCACTAAGCGAAAAATGAGCTTCATCACTGAAGAAAATTTTGTTCGAAAAATCAGCATCGACGGCCTGTTTTTCCGCGTTTAATTTTAACGCGTTGGTCGATTGTTAAATGCTCCATATTCTTAAATGGCAGAATGTCAACTAAATAAATGACAGCGTACTTGACGTTTATCTTTGACAGATGTCGGTATACAGATTTCTACTTTATCAACCTCAAATTGGATAATACCCTGTATTAATAGAAAATACAGAAGCAGTTAAGGAAAGTAAAATAACAAAAATTATCAGAAATAGACTCAACGAAAAAATAATGGTTTGTGAAGAATAAAACCGTTCAGTTGATCCTTGTAATTAGCAGCAAGTCGTGGGTTAGTAAAATTCCAGCAAACTAAAACAAAAATTTTATTCAACGTTAAAGCAAATTAACGAGCACTTGTCATATGTCGTTGGATTCGTCTAAGTGTCTACTACTACTTTTATGTTTATCAAGCAAATTCTATGATGTTGAAAGGAAACATGGTGATTTGAGTACTACCGTATAAGCGATTATTTGTGTAGTACTTCAAATCACCATATTTCCTTTCAACATCATAGAATTTGCTTGATAATCAAAAAATTAGTAGAAGACACTTAGATGAATCCAATGACATATGACAAGTGCTCGTTAATCGCCTCTAACATAGAAATTTTGAATTAATTCTTCGTTATACAATACACACCCATGAATCGCATATACGGTAATACTTCAAATCAGCATATTTCCTTTCAACATCATAGAATTTGCTTGATAATCATAAAAGTAGTAGTAGACACTTAGACGAATCCAACGACATATGACAAGTGCTCGTTAATCGTCTCTAACATAGACATTTTGGATTAAATGTTCGTTCGTAATACACACCCATGAATCACTTATATGATAATACAATATGACCTTGAAATGAAATAAATCGCCATATTTCCTTTCAAGGTCATATAATTTTCTTTTGGTTTTCACTAGTAGTAGAAGATACTTAAACCAATCCATCGACTTATGATTAAGTTCTCGTTTATTGTCTTCAACATAGATATTTGGAATTATTTCTTCGTTACACAAGGGCGTGATACCTAGCATCTTAACAATTTTTTTTTACGTTTTTAAACAATAATCTATAAGTTAAAAACTTAAACGAGTTAATATAACGTACCTTTAAAAATGTATTATTGAAAGGCCAATAATACAAAACGTATGGGTACATACACCCTCATGATAGCTTAAAATAAATAAGTTGTTGTCTGAAGCAGTTTTAAGAAATAAATTTCACAATCATTCAATAACATCAATCATTTAATTTGAACAATGAAAATAATTACCTAAATATATTTAAAAATTCATTATAACGAGTAAATAATTTACCTTTATTGGTTTATCCGAAAAAAAGTATATTATATTCACTTATACATATACAGTCTTTTAGGATTTAAGACAAACTTCACGGATTTGTAGAGAAGCGTGAAGTTTGTCCTAAATTTGTTTTTGTAATTTTAGGACAAAATTAGGACATACTTCACGGGAATCCTCAGATTCGAAGGAATACGCCAAGTCGCCATTGCGGAATATTCTTGCTAAATATGAGATTAAATTATCAAGCTAGTTCAGGAAGCGAGATGAACAGACCAAAAAAATGAATGTAAATGGAACGGCTCATGTTCTTGAAAAAGCAGAACATTCACACGAAAAGTACTTCTTTCTATTAATTTGATTGTAGAACAAATGGAAATTTTAGGAGTGTACGGCTATGAGTCAGACTCATCGACGACCATTTCAACTTATACGTCGACGCCCAACACATCCTTCGAAGAGACCACGATATAAAAATCAAAAGAAGCTGTTGACTTAGATTAGTTAATATAATTAGCAAAAAACGCCTTTCGCCCACTGACAGATCCCGAAGTACTGATACGACGAGATTTGCAGCTGAGAATTGATATTTTGGAACTTGCCGTTGAGAAACTATAACGGAAATAAAACATTTACTGTTTTTTAAAAGAAACTTTATTTGCATAAATGATATTTTATTTTCTAATTGTTAAATAAACTTTTAATATATGCCTTATTGAAAACCTTATTCAGCCATGCTACCGCTCAACCTTCTCCCACAAACTAATTGATTTTGTTCATCATAGTGAAAATTGTGGAAAACGATGGATGCTCGAACAATTTTCTCTGCATTTTCTTTAAACATGTTTAGAGCATTTGCCAATACCACAGAATATATATCAGAAGTGACATAACTCCATTCTTATGTGAATGTTTTTCGGCTCGAATATTTGAATTTTTGAATCGAAATAGGAGTGGTAAAATTGTTTAAATGATAGATAATAGATAGCGCTAGTAGTTTTCAAAAAAAAATAAAATCGATTATAAAAATCTTCGCAGTGTACAACTAAAATTTCCTCTCAATTGGCTCTCTCAATAACAAATGTCACTTATTTTGGCTACATCACAGCAATACGTGTAAATAAATTAAATAAAATTAAATTACTTACTGAAATGAAGAATATCGTCGAATGGATTATAGCACAGAATATAAATTCTGTGATTATAGTAAGTGGTGTATATATATTATAAATATTATAAAGGGAAATTACAACAAATGATGATGTTCCAGCACAAGTGAGTTTTAATAATTTATTACAAATGAATTATCTATTATAATATTGTTTTATTTCTAGTTATCTGTGCCGTTTGGATGGAACTATGCGGCAAATCGGTAATTCGGATTGCGAAATTGTGATTTAGGGAGCTGTTATCCGAAGTATTTTTAATTTCTTGCGATAAACTGTGAAATGTTGTGAAATGGTGCCACGATTTATGTAAAATGCTCGCATTGTATTGACATGCTCGTGGATGGGATGTATACTGTAATTGCATCCACTTTATTAACAAATAACGAGGTTATTTGTCCCATTCAATAGATAGCCTTTTAAAATCTAGAATAAATTATTTAGAATAAAATAAATTGTTTAATAATAAATTTTTTCGAGATGTGCTTACTTGATAATAAAAATTTACAACTTTCTTCACTCACTGTTTGACAAATATCCCCCGTGTGGAGATGCCAAACTTCCATCCATCATAGGGGAATGCTCTTTAACCGGCTTGCCGGAGGGTAGGTGGGAAATAAAATACCATCCGCGGACCAAAACTGGCTAAGGGAAGGAACCCCGAACAATAAACCAACCATGGCAGATCAGAAGAAGATTAATGCTACGGTGCAGGGATTAGGATGCCCAGTACCGGCGACTTCGGAAAGTGAGCGAGCGGGCTTCCAGTCGTCGATATCCAGCGACCGCAATGCTTTAGTAGTGGCAAGCTTAGCTACTTTAGCAGATAGAAGTATAAGCCCCATTTCTCCATTAGAACTCATGCATTCTCCAACATTAACGAAAAGACACCGTATGCTTCAAGGCGGCAATGAAATCACATCAAAATTAGCCTCGCTTGAGCGCCGGAATAATGAACTAAGGACAAAATGCCAGCAATATGAGTTACAATGTAATAAATACCAAGATATTTTGGTAAACTTACAAAACAGAATCGAATCACTAGAAAGGCAAATTAAACCTTCTACGTCTACTAATGGTAGAAGTCAGAGCCTACAAAGTCTAACCAATGACTACTTTACGGATGAAGAGGAACTTGAGAAAGAAACCCAATCTAGACAAAATAAACTAAATGTTCATAAAAAGAGGAGACTCTCCAAAACGCCATCACCAAGGGTAACTCTACCGCAAGATAACGAAATACCAAAACAACCACAACAAGCACACAAAAAGGAGCCCTTACCACCACCAATCAATGTCAGCAACGTTAGAGATTTTAATATACTCAGAGCTGAAGTATTGGCAGTGACAGAGAAACCTGCTCAGTTTAAAGCAATATCCAATAACGACATCAAAATAACAACGCAGTCTGAAAATGACTACCGTAAAATTAAAAAACTACTTAGCGATATAAAAGACACTGAATCCAATAACAAGGATAGTACACTATATAAGATGGAATACCATACTTATCAGCTCAAAAGTGAAAAATGGTATAGAATCGTAATACGAGGTTTACCGTCATCTACCAATCGCGAAGAGATCAGAGCGGCAATCGAGGACCATGGTCATAAAGTAACCAACATTATTAACGTTCATAAAAAGTTGACAATTAATAATGAGAAAATTATTAGACACTTCCCATTGTTTTATGTAGACCTGTTACAGGGGGAAAACAATAAGGACATATACGAAATTAAGAACCTGCTATATTGCAAGGTGTCTATTGAACCACCTAAAAAGGTAATAGGTATACCTCAGTGTACAAATTGCCAACAGTTAGGACACACGAAGAACTTCTGCAATAGGCAAGCCAAATGTGTCAAATGTGCTGAGAATCATCAAACAAAACAATGTCAAAAGCCGCGAAATGTTATACCAACTTGTGCACTGTGCGGAGAAAAAGGTCATCCGGCTAACTATAAAGGATGCCTGGTGTATCAGAAAAAACTAAATGCTCAGCTACCGAGAAAAATTACAGTAGCAGAGCGCCTACAGCAAAAGCCAAACCAACAATATGATACAATTAGAGAGGGGGTTTCCTACGCCCAGGTGACCAAAACCTCAAATAACAATTCAAATCAAGTAAGCAGGCAGAAGCCTGTGCCAAACGAGCCAACCATTAGTAATATAATGAAAATGCTCACCGAATTTCAGGCAGAAATGAGACAAAATTTCAGCCAGCTTACTAACAGGGTGGATAAACTGGAAGATAATTCCAAACCACCAAACAAACCGCTAAAACATAAAAAGTAAATGACTGTAACATTCCTACGTATAATTACCTGGAATGCTAACGGGCTTAATGCAAGAGCTCAAGAACTAGAAGTATTTCTAAGAACCAACAACATAGATGTAGCTTTAATATCAGAGACGCACTTTACGGAGAAAAACTTTATCAAAATTACAGGATATAGAGCCTATTGGACATTGCATCCTAGTGGTCGTGCTCGAGGAGGGACAGCAATCTTAATCAAACAAAATATCCTACATTTCCAACAAGAAGAAATTAAGGAACCATTTATGCAAGCAACCGTAATAACGATTAACCATGGTGGTGCTGAACTAAGTTTAGGGGCGATCTACTGCCCACCAAGACATAATATCGTAAGAAATCAATATGTCAACATTTTTAATAAACTTGGACCAAGGTTTATTATAGGAGGTGACTACAACGTGAAACATACTGCGTGGGGATCTCGACTCATAACACCAGGAAAAGGAAAAGAACTCCTAAGTGCAATAGAAATATCAGGATGTGAATATCACTCATCGCGTAAACCTACCTATTGGCCCACAGACATAAGCAAAATTCCTGATTTGATTGACTTTTATATCTCGAAAGGAATAGCCTCAAATTACATTGAAGTTGAAGGCATTGACGACCTTACTTCCGATCATACACCGGTCTTAATGACTCTGAGTACATTAGTCATAAGAAAGAAAACCAAACTTAACCTTACTAATAAATTTACTGATTGGGAATTATTTAGAGAGAAACTGGATACTCTAATTGAGTTAAAAGTTAGTCTTAAAACTAAACAAGAACTTGAATTACAAACTAAACATTTTATTAACTCCATGCGTGATGCAGCTAAAGAGGCTACACCCGTACTAGGTGAGAAAGTCGTACAAGAGATCAACTACCCCCTGGCGATTCGGGAACTGATAAAAGAAAGGCGTAGGAAAAGGCGCGTATGGCATAGAACTAGAAACATTAATGACAAAAGAGAATTTAATCGGGTAAGTAATAAAGTTAACCGATTAATTAAAGAACATAAAGAAGCTTGTACTGAATATTATTTGAAAGGACTGGGTCCTGAAGCTGACAAAAATTATTCTCTTTGGAAAGCTACTAAAAGAAACAAAAGACCAATAATCCAAGTGCCACCTATAAGGAACATAAATGGAGAATGGGTGCGACGTAACGAAGAAAAAGCAGAACTATTTGCACAACATTTGGCATCAGTATTTCAACCACACGACATACAATCTAGGATTGATCCTAAACCAGTCTATAGATCTCCATCAAATATCAGAAGTGTCACCTCACTTGAAATTGCACAAGAAATTGACATGAATCTGAATCCCAAAAAGTCACCTGGAATTGATGACATTTCGCCAAGGATGTTTAAGGAGTTATCAAAGAGAGCAGTGACTATGTTAACATATATATATATATATAACGCTTGCTTTCGACTTACATATGTGCCTGAGTGTTTCAAGGTTGCACAAATCATCATGATAAAAAACCAGACAAACCAGCCGAGCAAATGGGCTCATACAGGCCCATCTCTTTGTTACCTACTATTTCAAAATTGTTTGAGAAGTTGTTATTGAAACGACTAAGACCAATGATCATTATACCTGACTTCCAGTTTGGATTCAGGAATAAACATTCGACAATTGATCAAGTTCATCGCGTGACTGCAAAGATAGAACAAGCACTTGAAGAGAAGAAATATTGCTCTGCCGTATTTCTAGATGTATCACAGGCTTTCGATAGAGTGTGGCATGAGGGTCTTATCTACAAGATAAGTAAATTAGTGCCAAAAAATTACTGCCAATTGCTCGAGTCGTATCTCTCCAAACGAATATTTAGAGTATCACATGAAGTAACATACTCCAACTTTTACCCAGCCGTAGCAGGAGTCCCCCAGGGTATCGTAGTAGGACCCATCCTATATCTACTTTACACTTCTGATATACCGACAACGGAAACAACCTTCATTGGAACTTTTGCTGATGATACCGCAGTATTGGCATCAAGCGAATCGCAGAACCAAGCAGTAGAATACTTACAGCACGCACTCGATAAAATCAGCCAATGGACCAGGGATTGGAAAATAAAGCTTAACGAGCTGAAATCAGTCCATGTAACATACACGTTGCGGCACAAAAATAGCAACAATAATTAAACCAATTTGGACGTATGGTATCCAGCTCTGGGGCTGTACTAAACAATCAAATCGTTTAATTATTCAACGTTATCAAAACAAATTTCTACGTACAATAACGAATGCTTACCGCTGCGTAACCAACGAGGAATTACACAAAGACCTAAATGTCAAATGGATTGATGAAGTGATCCAGGAATTTGCAATCAAACATGAAAGAAGGTTACTGCAACATACCAACAGTGAAGCAATACAACTTCTTGACATAACACAAGAACTGAGACGCCTTAAAAGAATTAAACCGCATGAGCTAGTCATCTAATAAATAAAGTTTCATTATTGGGAGCAGAATATTGATTTCTGTAAACCCACACTCGCTCCACTTATTAGTTTCAAATAAGTGCGTTATTATCTTTAGTAATAAATTATCATTTGATAAGATTGTACTATTTAAATAAATAAAAAAAAAAAAAAAACTGTTTGACAAATGATGACATATGACACAAAAAATTTGACAGATAGTTGAAGAGAGAGAATTTATTTTTACACTCTAAAACTTTTAATGTTTTCAAAATATTTTTTTTTCTAGTTTAGACCCATCTATTGGTGAACGTGGGAACTATTTTAGGAGTATTGTCAAAAAAAAGGTTTCTTACTGTCGTTTCTGATATATATTCTGTGCCAATACTCTAAACTTTGCAGAAAAGATTCCAAATGAATTTTCTATTTCAACTGTGGCTCGTGACAATTTTTTGTTAAATATTTCTTTATCCTTGGTTAGTAATCGTCATGGATATGGACGCATTACTTGTTTCCTCTCAAAGCAGCATGACCAATAAAGTAGCAAGAATCAACACGAAAACGCTTTGTTTTAAAATGCCACCACCACTCTAATTCACATACGGCCCAACATCAACGACAGAAAGAGTGTGATTGTTGTCGCATATGGCTTACATAATGATACTATGGAGCCAGCGTGCGGTGGTCATTTTATCCGAATATGTTTCCTCTCAAACCACAACCCGCTGTTAACATAAAAATCCTCGGCAATTTTTTTCCATTCATTTCCCTTGAATTAGTCAAAAGAATTTTTTTTAAAATTAAACGCTGATTAAACTACTTCTAATGCTTAAATCTAGATGTCACTATTCTTATGAATGCCAGTAAACTCTTAACCAGTGTTGTGCGTCTACGCGTAATTTGGAATTTTCGACATGTTGGTGTTGACACTAGCATAGATGATTCATTTTTGTGTATACAATGTCGACGATTTGTAACGTATGTAGGATATTCGTAGACAATGTTTATGTGATGAAATTCGTATTTGTAGCGATTCCATTCTTGTAAATTGACTTATTTGTTTTACACTCGTTTGATGCAAATCGGTTTGTACACCGGTACCTCCCTTAACATTAAACCCAGGTGTTTAGCACGATCCTGAAACATTTGATGATGTTATTTGTAGTATCAATACTATACACAGTCATCGATGTACTCCATCGAGTAATTAATTAAGGAACTCAGAAAATAGGAGCTAGTTGAAATTTAATTCATCAAAATATATTTTAACGAGACCAAATGAAATGTCGAATCCTTTATTCATCTTTAATCATCATCAATGCTGCACAATGCTAAGTTTGCGCCTAAATGAACGAAATTCTATTTGTATATTGCCGGCTGATTATTCGTTTCAAGGATGTAAATACTTTTATTTACATCCTCGAAACGAATATTGCATCAAATACCCAAGTTTAACATTCATCTCTTAAGCAAATGGCGTACAGCTCTGGCGGCCACATGAAAATAGGTTGTGTGTACAATGAAATTTTGTTGCCTGCTAGGTTTACAAGTTTCATATAAATATTGTAGTGTTTGAGTGGTTTTACCGGAAAAAAATTAATTCTACGTAGCTTTGTTCATTGAAATACAGTGTATACAATATGGGACAACACTGCTCTTAACCCTTGATTGATTAATTTTCACTCAAACAGGCTGGTTACCTAACCTAACCCAATCTAAGCTGATTTCATGCCAATAGGCGGATAATAATTGATTTGATTTGATCATTTTAGAAAAGCGTCCGAGCGTTTCGTTTTTGCTCGTGATTTTGCTTGGTTTAGAGGCCTCATTTTAAAAGCAATAGTAGCATTGACCTGACGTTTTTTGTATCCATTATACGGAAGGCCCTGGTTTTACATGAACCGGATGTTATTAAATTTGTTTTTAGATATAACTAATTTCAGAATCAGTACTATACATTAAGTAAGAAAAGTGGTTCAGTTCGCACAAAACCAGAGTGTAGGAAGTTATGGATATTAGATTATTTTCAAAATTTAGTGCTATACTCAATGAGAAAAATTTTTAAAATACAAAATAATTTCCATACTTCGATAAAACCAGTTCATTGATAACAAAAATGCAAAAATCGAATAGACGAAGTAGCAAATAAATAAAGAAAACACTACGAGAGGTTTATCAACAAAATTTCGCTTGGGGATAAGGTAATTTGTTGTACTTTCGGATTGGTATGGGATTCTATACCGTTTCTACTCTAAAAAATTTTCAATTTCTAATGATTTATTTATCCAAGAAGATATGGTTGGTGGATATATTCTATATACACCCTTTTGTAAATAATTTTATTTTGATTGATTTATATAAATCTATCTCCAATAACATCTAAACAAAAACGAGAAATTCTAAATATACAAAAAAAGGAATTTCAGAAGAAATCATTCAATCAAACCAAAATTATGTTTCTTAAATTAAATTCTAAAAATAAGCATTTATGTATGTACGTACAGTACATATATAGACGTCATGATTATGCAAAGAAGTTCTGTCTTCACATATTTGGTCTACATATATATCTCTGTAAAAGTGCTTGGGTACATAATAGATGAGGTAGGAACATATAGAGACTACCTAAGTAAATATTTTCCAAAATGTTAACACTTATGGTAAAATTTTTGTATACAAAATAATTCGGTTTTGATTTATGTTCTATTTGCCTAAACATGTTTGCATGTTATAAGGAAATGTATGGTAAATTGTTTTCACCAGTTTAAGTAAGCAAAAAACCAACAACTGGTACTGTCCTAAATAACTACTAATTATATTGTTTCTACAAATAAAATTAGACACTTACAACAAGAATCGAAAATGTATCAAATTACTTGTTAATTAAACTCGTACTATTAATATTATAATAAATGAGCTGGAATCCAAGGGGTTCCGCACTCAATACCGTGCTGTGCTCATGATGCAAAAAGTGGGTTAGGTTACAGATCTTTGGTAAGAGATTTGAACACGAAAGGTTGCGATCGTATGCGGTTGAACGCATCATTTTCGAAACAGTTACCAACTACCGGACACCCTAATACCCTCGACAGACACAAACTATAGCTAATTGCGAATTCAAGATTAAGTTCTTATTTTTTTCAATCTGTCTGCATACGATTTTATCAAAACAGGATTACTATACGTTTCTTAACTTAGTAACTCATTAACTGTGAAATGAAAGAATGAGACAACGAATGCGTAAGTGTGTGCCAGGAATTTTATTTCAAATGGCATTATAAGTTTTGCAATTTCTAGTAAACTTTTCCTGTTGGACCTTCTAAATACTATGACTGGTTTCAAACACATGAAACCAGACGGAATGCAAATGCCGTGTCGAATGAAGTTTGATGAAATTTATAAACCACGTTTGCGGTGTATCACTAATATTTGAAGATCGCGATCGCAAAAATTTAAATTGAAATCGTGATCAGTGATTATCATTTTTGTATCTGTCGAAGGTATAAATTAGCTCAATATGAAGTAAATATTCGTGGCAGTGACTGTGATCGGTTTTAAATCGCAACCAGAATCCGTTATAGTTGTTTCTTACTCTTACTCAGTGATGTGGGTGCTTGTCTAAATTGTCTTTTACTTTGCATTCTAACATTCTAACCAAATACCATCGTTTTGTTTGTTTACATTTTACGTTTTGAACCGTAAATATTTTTTCATCAGAAAATATCAAATTCTTAGGCAAGTATTTTAACACCTTTGCTCTTGCTAGGTGAACTGCCTTTTGTGCAGGTCTTAAATTTTGCACTTTTTGTATTTTGTAGAGCCTTTTAAAATCAGCCATAGCTTAGTTTTTATAATATGCGCCCATGCTACGAGCAGACACATTTAGATTTTTTGCCAATTAAACTGCGCCTTGTCGTGGATTACGTTGAACTCTGGCTCTCATCTTTCGAACAATTTCTAGCGATGTTGATGTTTCTGAACATCCACATATATGGCGTTTTTTGGTGCTACCAGTATCATTATAACGTGTAATGGTGCGATACACAAATATTTTGTTCATATAACAATATGCTTCCGTAGGCTTGTAAACAACATAACAAGCTAACTCTTATCAAAAAATAAGCGCCCTGTCTTTAGCCGTTTGGTTGCTACAGCATCATGAAGTTGGTAACACTTCGAGCGCCGACCCCTGTTGTTGCATTTAGGCTATGTCCGACCTTGTGGTCAATTTTCGTTCACTAGCAGAAAACTGAGGTGAGCTGCCAGGTGTACGATATCCTGAACGTAACTACAATTAAACTGCGGGTGGACTGGCAACCCTCAGCCCGGAGGATGTATAATTAAATTAAATGACAAAGTGAAATTTTCGAGAAACTTAACTACATATTTGTATTGCATTAGGAATTCATATTTTTATACGAATTATGGAGTTATCCCACGACTCGTGGTAATTTCTTATCAACAGAGAATTTTTTAAGTAATAGCACTTCGTGCTATCTACAACCCGAGTTTAAATATTTTTGACTTAGATAAGGCTTAAAATTAAATGTTTTGCCATCAGTGCACTTATCATGAGTCGGGGCTATTTCACTAATTCTAACGTATATAGGCTTTCAGTTAACCGTCCAATGATGCGGCACTTCCGCCGGTATATTTATAATGGCCTCTTGGTAGGCCGTCGAAGACACACGTTATCGACACGACCGGTACAACAGATCTCCCGACCAATACAATCAGGGAAAACGCTTTACCCGCAGATGGAAAATTCGGCATCAAACACCGAGCCGTCAGATCTACGTTAGTTCAAACCGACCTAACTTTACCTTGCACGTTAGATGACAAATTATTACTAAGTAAACCTTCGACCAATTGCAAATTAAAAAAACCTACTCCTAATGATACGAACCACTCTGACGTGACCATTACTAAATTCTTAACACCTAAAAATAAAAGACGGCAACGAGCTATTCGTTATTTTAAATTCCGTAAAGCTCTTAAACTAGCCTGTGACGAAACAATTTATCAAACCCAACTGACCCACGTCCATATATTACAGTAAACCTTTTTGGTCAACATATTCGAGGTCTACTTGATAGTGGGGCGTCAATCAGTATTCTCGGACATGATTCCTTAAATCTACTCAAAAACTTAGGTTTAACGTATAAGAAGCTGACTTCTGAAGTCAGAACGGCGGATGGAACGAAGAACAAGATTATAGGCTATATTGAGACCCCCGTGACATATAACAGTATACATAACACCATTCGATTCTATTTGGTTCCGACCTTGCACGGTCAAATGTAGGAGTCGATTTCTGGAGTGCTTTTAGCATCGCTCCTCATCTGACAGATTCCTTAGATGTTAGTTCCCTTGATGATACCCAGAAACACGTATTATCTCCACTACAACAACAAGAATTGGATCGAATAATCGCCGAATACCCGTCATTTGAACGTCATGGATTAGGTCATACATCTTTAATAGAGCATCAAATCGATGTCGGAAACTGCGCACCAACAAAACAACGCCACTACTCGGTATCCCCAGCTATTCAAGCGCTAATTTATAAGGAGCTCGAGCGAATGCTTGAAATGGGGGTCATTGAAGAGAGTTCCAGTGCTTGGTCTTCACCAATAGTTTTAGTTCGAAAGCCTAATAAGGTTAGATTATGTTTAGATTCGAGAAAAGTTAATGCTGTGACGGTAAAGGATGCGTATCCTCTTCCGCTAATTAATGGCATACTCGGGCGACTAAACAATACGACAGTCATTTCCAGCATTGATCTCAAGGACGCCTTCTGGCAAATCCCCTTAAAAAAGGAGTCGCGAGATAAAACTGCCTTCACGGTGCCAGGACGCCCACTTTACCATTTCCGGGTCATGCCGTTCGGGCTTTGTAACTCTCCCCAAACGTTATGCCGGTTAATGGATAAAGTGGTGCCGTACCCTTTACATACCAGAATTTTTGTATATCTCGACGATCTGCTAGTAACCTCATCTTCCATTTCTGAACATTTTGCTTTGTTGAAACTCGTGGGTCAACGCCTAAAACAAGCGGGATTAACTATTAACATTCCGAAAAGTAAGTTCTTCATGAAAGAAGTCAAATATTTAGGATTTATTGTAGGCAATGGAGAACTAAAAACGGATCCGGCTAAGGTTGAGGCAATATACAGTTTTCCAACACCGACTTCCCTTAAACAGACCCGGCGGCTATTAGGAATGACCGGATGGTATCAACGGTTTATTCCGAACTATGCCGAAATTACCACTCCTATCACGAACCTTCTCAAGAAGAACACAAAATTCACGTGAACTCGAGAAGCTCAACTGGCTTTCGAAAAACTTAAATACCTTCTCACGACAGCGCCCGTACTTGTCAACCCAAACTACTTGAAACCGTTCTTCATTAGGTGTGATGCCTGTAAATCTGGTGTTGGCAGTGTATTATACCAAAAAGACGAAGAGGGCCATGAACGACCTATCACTTTTATGTCGAAAAAGTTAAGCCAAGCCCAATCAAATTATTCAACCACTGAGCTAAAGTGTTTAGCTGCCGTTCTGTCAGTGAAGAAATTTCGTCCTTATATTGAGGGTTATCGTTTTACGATTATTACGGACCACTCTAGTCTTAAGTGGCTGATGTCGCAGTCGGACTTGAATGGAAGATTAGCCCGCTGGAGTCTAAAGCTTCAAGCTTTTGATTTTGAGATTCAGCACCAGCGCGGTTCTCAAAATATAGTACCTGATACTCTATCACGAGTGTATAGTGAATCCACCTCGGCATTAGTATCCGAAATAGATCTTGGAAGTGTAGCCTTCAACGACTCGGAATACGTACAGCTACGGAATAAAGTATTGGACGATCCTTCTCGTTTTCCAGCGTTTAAAGTCAGAAATAACCGAATCTTTATTAAGCTCTGGGCAAAAATAGACCCAGCATTAACTGATATTCCTGAGTGGAAAATATGGATTCCAAGAAGCATGGCGGATGACATAATAAGACAAAGTCACGAGGAGCCCTTGTCAGCTCATGGTGGTATCACCAAAACATTAGAACGTATACGTCGCTTGTACTATTGGCCAGGCATGCGGAAAACAAACTTATAATTTCGTTATTAACTGCTCTATGTGCAAAATATCAAAAAGCGCAAACACATTGTTGTTTTCGCGCAAAGACCATGGGAAAAGGTATATATCGACTTGATGGGCCCTTACCCCAGATCACGAGCTGAAAATTCTTTCATCTTAGTTATTCTTGACCAGTTTACCAAATTCGTCTTGTTAAAGCCGCTCAGTTCCAGTACCACCAATAAAATCATCTCTTATCTGCGAAATGAAGTTTTCCTGGTATTCGGGATTCCAGAACAAATTCATTCCTATAATGGATCTCAGTTTGTTAGTAAAGCCTTTTAACAATTGTTGGCAGAATTTAATGTCCAACACTGTAAAACTGCTCTTTATTCCCCTCAGGCAAACGCCTCGGAAAGGGTTAACAGATCCGTGATATCCGCAATTCGAGCCTATGTAAAGTCTGACCATAAAACATGGGATGTGCATTTAAAAGAGATAGCTTGTGCCTTACGAACGGCTGTACATCAATCCACACAATATTCTCCATACTTCTTGCTGTTTGGTTACAATATGTTGACTGATGGGAAATCATACCACCTCTTGCGGGAAATGAAGTCGTTGACAGAAGAAATGGAACAGTTGCCCATGAATGATCGGTTGTCTGTCATACATAACTCTGTAGTAAAAAATTTACGTGACGCCTACAATTCGTATGCCCGAAAATACAACCTAAGAACTAGGCCAATCTCCTACTCACCTGGACAAACCGTATATATACGTCAACATTCTCTTAGCGATGCATCTAAAAATTTCTGCGTAATGTAAATTATAAATGTAATGATGAATCAGGAAAGCTTTTGGGAATCATTCATGCGAAAGACATCAAACTCTAAAGTACAGTAACGAAGGAAACTCAGTTTCGTCGCAATCTTTAGCATAATTGTAAAATTTCGACGAATCTGTCCTGTAACGATTTACTGGGGCACTCGGTAATATAAAAAAATGTTCGGTGACGTGATGATGAGAGAGATAACCATAAATTTAATTTTTTTATTGAGATAATCAACCGGTTAACGTTTCCCCTTTAAATTTGTTTGGCTATAAAAGGTGGTGCGATCGTATTAAACGGGGAGAAATTTTTTTGATATTGAAAGTCAGTTTTAGTTGGACTGGGTGTGATGGTCCGAAAATTATTAAGTGGTCGATTGCAAAAATTGTGTTGTGCATCTAAAATATTATAAAATTTTGTGCCATTTTAAGTTGTTATAGAATTTAAATTATTGAAAATACTTTGTACGAACTAGAAAAAAAAAAAAAATAACTGAGTTCGTTTTGGGGATAACGGTAAAGTGAATTACTTACAATATTATGAAAAAAAAATATTATTATTGTTATTACCATAATTATTAATATTGTTATAAAAAAAATATATAAAAAAACTATCTGTTAAGATCGGTGTTGGGTGAATACGATATTAGTTAATAAATTCAAGGCAAATTCGTGGTGATATAAAAAAAAAAAAACTTTAAAATAAAATTATGTATGAGTCTGTATATGTATAGAAAAATTTATAAGAATACGTAACAAAATGTATGGTGAACAATTATAAACCTTGTGAATAAAATTTGCTATACTAATAAAGTTAATGAAATTATAAAATTAATAAAAGTTATGAATAATAAAAATCCACGCTTAATTATTTGCTAGTGATAATAAATCGTATATTGCCCTCACTGAGACCAATTTGAACAATGATTTCAACAGTAATGAATTTTTTACCTCGGATTTTAACGTCTTCCGGAAAGATGGTTCTTATTGTCCAGACACGAGTTTAACAGGTAGAGGGGTTCTTATTGCAGTGCACATCAATTTTGATAGTCAAATTGTTATCATTCCCAACACTGATAATATCGAACTAGTGTGTGTCAAAATTAAAAATAATAAAAATAATATTTTTATTTTATGTTGCTATATTCGCCCACTAAGTCAGATTGTAAGCTATCAGCTTCATACTAATGCTGTTGACTTTGTCATTGACCTGATGAATACTCAAGATGACATCTTTGTTGTGGGTGATTTCAATCTCCCCGGGCTTAAGTGGAATTATTCAGACGATAACACTCATTATGTTGCTTCGAATGCACTAACCGCCAAAGAAACTTTATTCACTGACAATATGTTGAACTCTGGACTATTTCAGATTAGTAACGTTAAGAATAGTTTGAACAGGCAGCTCGATTTGGTGTTTTCCTCTGTTATCGACAATAGCGTCGAATCTGAATCCAATCTAATCCTCTGTGCCATAGATGTATACCACCCTCCCATTTTGATCACTTTTGGTCTGGAACAAGACAATCCCAATGTCAACTATATAACTCCATTACGTTTCAATTTTCGTAAGGCCGACTTTGTGAAGCTTAAACAATTATTGGCTAACGTTGACTTTAACATAATTTTAAATGATCATAACGATATAGAAACACAAACAGTCAATTTTTACTCTGCAGTTTTTGAATGTTTTAAACATTCCATTCCGTATACCCGCCAAAAAACTGTATCGCCATCACCTCCGTGGTATAATAAGGAATTACGAACGTTACGTAACCTAAGAAACAAACGTTGGCAAAGATTCATGAAAACTAAATCTGACTCTGATTACTCTAATTATTTAAATAGTTATAATGATTTCAGTAGTTTGTCTGACGAACTTTATGGGAATTATATCAGACTCATGCAATCCAATCTAATCGCTGAGCCTAAGTGTTTCTGGCGCTTTATCAATATGAAAAAAGTCTGACGGATACCCTTCCACTTTCAAATATAAGGATCATTCCTCTAATGATCCTAAAGTCATAGCAAATCATTTTGCTAACTTCTTCAGTTTGGCTTTCACAAATAGCGGTTTTGAGCCCGATGAAGGTTACTTTACACATATGAATAACTGTACTCAAACAACCTTAACTTCTATTCAAATCGATTATGAATCCGTGGTACATAAGATTTCCATACTTAAAGATGATTTTTCATCCGGTCCTGACGGACTACCATCCATCGTCCTAAAAAACTGTAGTGATATTCTTGCTCAGCCACTGACTACACTTTTCCAAAAGTCGCTTTCACTTGGCATTTTTCCATCTATTTGGAAAAGTTCGTTTATAGTTCCCATTCATAAGAACGGTTGCAAGTCAGACATTTGTAATTACAGACCGATTGCGAAATTATCTAGTATTCCTAAGCTGTTTGAAAGTATTGTGTATGACTCACTGTACTTTCATTGTAAACCGTTGTTTTCCGACAGTCAGCATGGCTTTCTCAAAGCACGGTCCACGACAACAAACCTTATTGAATTCACATCACAAACTTTAGATACGTTGGAGGCAGGGAATGAGGTTGATGTCATTTTCACGGATTTTAGCAAGGCGTTCGACAGGATTTCTCATGAAGTCATCTTGTTCAAGCTTAAGGCCCTTGGTTTTCCTCCCCAAATTCTCCGTTGGATCGGCTCTTATCTAAAAGAGCGTATATACCATGTACTGTTCAGGTCATCAGTATCAGCTCGTATCTCAGCAACATCTGGAGTGCCCCAAGGCAGCCATCTGGGTCCATTTTTTTTCATTTTGTCAATTAACGACGTTGAATGTCTGATTAAAAATTCATCCATATCTATATACGCCGATGACATGAAGATTTACAAACTGATTTCAAACACAACGGATAAGAGCCTATTACAATGCGACCTCAACAACTTCTCCACTTGGTGTGCTAAGAACAACCTCGATTTGAACGTGGGTAAATGCAAAACAATCACCTACTCTCGAAAACGTGCACAGTCTATCTCTCGCGACTATTACATTAACAGCGACGCCGTTACCAGAGCCAGTTCTGTTCGAGATTTGGGGGTCATTTGCGACAGTGAATTGAATTTTAGACATCACATCGATCGTATTATCAGCCAAGCCAATTCTGCGCTCGGTTTCATCAAGCGTTGGTCGAAAGAATTCGACGATCCTTATGTTACGAAGGCTCTCTATTCAACATTCGTTCGTCCCCTGCTCGAATATGCTAGCCAGGTGTGGTCGCCTTATCATGAGGTTCACATTAAAAGGATTGAAGCAGTCCAGCGTAGATTTCTTCGCTTTGCTTTACGCGGACTACCATGGGTGGACATGTTTAACCTGCCTCCATATCAAGATCGTCTGCAGCTAATTAATTTACAATCACTTAGAAAGCGCCGAGTTGTTGCGGACGTGGCTTTCATCCATCAAATACTAACTGGGGGTATCGATTCTTCTGCTCTGTTAGGTAAAATCAATCTAAATATAAATTCTCGGGATTTAAGATCAGTACCTATGTTTAGAATCGACCCTCATCGAACTGATTACGGAAAGAATGAGCCCGTCTCTAGAATGTTGTACGAAGCTAATCAGCACTGCCATCTTATCGATTACAATATGACAAAACGTACGTTGAAAAAACGTCTTTATTTTTCTTGACTATAGTTTGATATTTTATTTAACTTATTTGTTTTTTGTTTTTTTGTGTCATTTTATTTTGCTTGACTTTATCTTTTACTATTTAAATTTTTTAAAATCTATCAAATCTATTTGTACTAAGCAGACTCGACTTCCGTTTTCCTGCCGTCTGCGACGGGTATCATCTTGCTTAACTATTCATTTAGCTATCTATTTATAATCACATTTGACTTTTTTTTTTTTTTTGCCGCTTTAAAATCCAATTTTTTAATTTCTCTGGTTAAGCATCTCGATATCCTTGTTTATAATTCACTTGAATTATACTCAAAAAAATAATAATAATACAGATGGAGACTCCCCGCGCGCGGTTGGGAGGGGTAATAGGTCGTCGGGATAATTTATTATTATTATTTATTATTATTATTATATTCTAAACCCCACCACGTGCAATACCGAGGAAAGCATAGTATTCCAGACCCTATACTTAACCCCAATACCCCAAAACCATCATCGTCATAAGTTACGGAAAATAAATCAACGGTATAGTGCATTAATTGCGGAATAGTTTGTAATGTGGATTTGTCATCAATAATAAAATCTACCCAAATACGGTATACTATTGTGAACGAAGGTCAACCTGCGTCTACCTTATGGATACCGCCAGCTGAATTGGATACTCCGCAAGAACGAGAATACTGTGTAAAGGTAAACAAATTCTGATTAATTATAACTTTAAGTTTAAGATACCACCTATCATCGTAGTCAATTTATATAATTATTAGAAACCACGAATATGAGCCAACGTATCTTTTTACAATAAGTATTTTTTTTATTAGTATGTATGTATTTATTATGTAAGCATAACACAATCAAGTAATCAGGTGCGCGCACATATACGTATACAATTCGAGCGCATGTCTTTTCCTTTCATTCCTTGTGAAAAAAAAAAAAAGAAATTAGTAATGTAATGTCTTAAATTTTGGTTGGAATTAGTGATGATACCTGGAAACTTAGCGTGTATATAATTTTTAGAAACCAGGTATATTATTGGTAACCGGCTCTACTAAATTGTTTCGGAAATTTGTACGAACCCGCCTAAGACGAGCAACACCCGAAAATAGAACCTGGTATCCGAAACAAGCGTGCGGTTACAACTCTAATTAAGTTAAAAGTTAGTCTTAAAACTAAACAACAACTTGAATTACAAACTAAACATTTTATTAACTCCATGCGTGAAGCAGCTAAAGATTTTACACCCGTACCAGGTGTGAAAGTCGTACAAGAGATCAACTACTCCCTGGCGATTCGAAAACTGATAAAAGAAATGCGTAGGAAAAGACGCATATGGCATAGAACCGGAAACATTATTGGCAAAAAAGAATTTAATCGGGTAAGTAATAAAGTTAACCGATTAAATAAAGAACATAAAGAAGCTTGTACTGAAAATTATTTGAAAGGACTGGTTCCTGAAGCTGACAAAAATTATTCTCTTTGGAAAGCGACTAAAAGATAAAAGAGGCCAATAATCCAAGTGTCACCTAGAAAAAGCAGAACAGTGTGCACAACATCTGGCATCAATATTTCATCCACACGACATACAATCTAGGATTGATCCTAAATCAGTCTATAAATCTCCATCAAATATCAGAAGTGTCACTCCACTAGAAATTGTACAAGAAATAGACATGGATTTGAGTCCCAAAAAGATACCTGGATGGATGGATAGGATGTTTAACGAGTTATCAAAGAGAGCAGTCATATGTTAACATATGAATATAACGCTTGCTTTCGACTTACATATGTGCCTGAGTGTTTCAAGGTTGCACAAATAATCATGATATAAAACCAGACAAACCAGTCGAGAAAATGGGATCATACAGGCCGATCTCTTTGTTACCTACTATTTCAAAGTTGTTTGAGAAGTTGTTATTGAAACGACTTATACCAATGATCATTATACCTGACTTCCAGTTTGGATTCAAGAATAAACATTCGACAGTTGATCAAGTTCATTGCGTGACTACAAAGATAGAACAAGCACTTGAAAAGAAGAAATATTGCCCTGCCGTAGTTTGCGGCATGAGGGTCTTATCTACAAGATAAGTAAATTAGTGCAAGAAAATTTATGGCAATTGCTCGAGTCGTATCTCTCCAAACGAATATTTAGAGTGTCACACGAAGAAACATATTCCTACTTTTACCCAGCCATAGTGGGGGTGCCCCAGGGTAGGACCCTGAAATGGTTGTTTCTGTTTGAACCGTTACTCCAGTTCCCTCCTTTTTTATTTCTCTTTCGTAGAGCTGGACTTTTTGGTCATCGTTTAGGGTGACTGGCGGAAACCCTGATGGTCTTGGCATCGGATATGATTATCACAATCTTAGCCTCTGGCGCTCTGTCGTCTCGAGAAAACTCGCTCTTATTGCTTTCGGAAGCCCAAGGCTATCCAGTTTTTTCCTCAACTACTGTGATATATAAGTGTGTTTCAGGCGCGGATCCAGAAAAGGTCCCAGGGGGGGGGGGGGGGGGGCGAATATTAAAAAAAAAACACAAAATTTTCAATAACTAAAAAAATAATATTACATTTTATTTAAAAAAATAAAAACTCGGTGCAAAATTATACATAAATCAATAGAAACCTTAATTTTATTAAGTTCATAATAAAAACTCAATTCTTCTGTTCGATTGCCTTCCGTATCGATCAATGATATTCGATGGCTTTAATTCCTGAGCAATATCTCTGTGAATATGGAGAAGGGCTAGTCCAACTAAGCGAGATTCAGTCATAGTAGACCGAATCCACGTTTTCAACCGTCTTATTGTTGAAAAACTCCTCTCAGCACTTGCAACGCTAACCGGTAGGCTTGCTAAAATAATTAATATCATTTGAATCGCGGGAAAAACTTCTACATCACAATGGTCCAGTGAGTTTATGGCATCGGTGGGAATAATACCTTTATTTTCTTGTTCTCGTAACCATTTGTTGTGCCAGATAATTATTTCGCCTATTACTGTTTCAAAAGAAATGTTCTTTTTCTGGAAATAAAATTTTAATTTAGTGAAAATTGCTTCACTTGTAGATTGAAGAGTCTTTGCTGATAGTTTTATAATGTTAGATGGAATGACTGCACCTAACTCTAATAGATTTAAACTATCGTTTCCAAATCTTGTTTTGATATCCTCAATTACAGAATCCAGCATGGGAATATAAATTGTAATTCTGTAATAATCGATAGGTGCTGCAACATCAGGATTCTCTCTATTTGTTTGTCGTTTAACGAGCCGCGGCAAAGATATATCTATGTCTAATTCTCTCATCAAATCACTCGCTTCTTTAAAAATTGTAGAAAACACTTCCTCGCTATGCGTTCTTTGAAATTCCAGCGCTTTTAAACAATCTAGAAATGAATTATTAGCAGATAGTTTATCTAAATTTATTTTTTGCAACAATTTACTGAATGGTAGAGAAATGGCTAAGCTATGGGATAAACAAAACAAGGCAATTATGAATTCGGAATTGCAAATGCATAAACTAAATAATTTTGCGTTTCGAGATGATTCAGATTCTTGCCACTTAGATATTAAAGTTAAAGCTTCGATAATTTGTGAAAACGAGGATTTAAAAAGGATTACGGAATCATGACGCTCTACCCAACAGGTTTCACATAAGGAATGTAGCTGCCGCTTTAAAATACTTTTTAAAACAAAATTTCGTTTAGGTGATGCATTAAAAAAATTAATTATTTCCTTCATTGTTCCCACTGCATTTCTAATAGCTTGTACATTAGAAGATTTGGAAATACTTAGATTAAGTGCATGATTATTACAATAACACTGTACAGTATGTGATAACTCTTTCTGTATTTCGGAAAAGGTACCCTTCTGAACTGAAATCATTACACTGCAACCATCAGTGCACACTCCTACACAATTAGAAACATCGAAAAAATTGTCCTTTAAAAAATTTACAACGGTTTGTCCTATTATCTTACCACTGAGTATTGGTTCTTCGGAAGTTAAATTATTACTATAATTTGCATTATGACAATCTAGAAATGCAACAAAATCTTCCCGGATACCACCATTATACACGTAACGAAACACGATTGACATTTGCGATGTGTGGGATATATCGATCGTTTCGTCGAAAATTAAACTATAATATTTTGTTTGCTCCATTCTTTCCTTAATAACAGAAAGTATTTCGGCACCACAACATTGTATGAGTTCATTTTGCGTTGTTTTACTGATATAAGTTGATCTTGAACTGGAATTTTTAAGCTGTTCTTCTAACTCTTTATCACCAGCGTGAACTCGGTATCTTCGAATCTCACGAAAATTTCCTTCGTTTTCTCTTTCCTGATTTTGTAATAAAGCACCATCATCTCTATGACCGCGAAAAGCAATATTTTGACGACCTAGAAGAATAATGGTCTCAATTATGGGGATAAGTCTCTTTCTGTTTTCTAAAATTTGTTTATTTCGATGAGAATCAATTTGATTTCTTATGTCAATGGTCGGAGTTTCATAACTATTCAAGAAAAACTTGCCAGATTGAACTGCTTCACAATGATATTGCGCTTGATTATGATTGTTTAAAATGCCATCTTTTCCTAGTAATTTTGCCAATGAAGTAACAGGTTCAGTGACCAGTGCTTTAAGTGAAACAGTTTTATGTTTTCCACCAAGGTTTGAATGGGTAAATAATGGGCAGTATTTACAAAATAATCCTTTTTGCATGTCTGAAAAAACTAACCAATGGAAAGCAGTTAGATGATTATGGGAAACATATCGCTTTTCGATTTGCCCATTTTTTTTGTGTTGGGAATAGGGAAACTTATAATTTCTCGGTGGTATCCACGGATTTTTAATTAAATTATATTTTGTATACTCGTCAACATTTAATATTGTCTTGTTTTTGATATACAGGCCAATATCAAATTGGTGGTTAATTTCTTCATTTGAGGCGTTTTGAATATTTACATTGATAATAGAAACAGAATTGTTTTCAGTTACAGTATCGTCACTGACATGCGCAGATGCCGGTGTACATTGAATATTAACTTTAGTAAAAAAGGAATCAATTTTTGCATTTCCCAACTTTCGTTTACTCATTATTTCTAATTTTCGACAAACACAACCTGTTGTGTGTGGTGCCTATAATAAACAAAAACTTTCAATACTTTTTGAAAACTTATTACACAAATAATTATTAAAATGGTTAACGATTTTACAATTAAACCCTTGGCACTAG
The DNA here is from genome assembly GCA_947310385.1 of Nephrotoma appendiculata. Taxonomy (NCBI): domain Eukaryota; kingdom Metazoa; phylum Arthropoda; class Insecta; order Diptera; family Tipulidae; genus Nephrotoma; species Nephrotoma appendiculata. Next base: position 129,683,325 of record OX371223.1, on the reverse strand, counting down.
AATATGACGTTTAAATAAAATGTTAGGTTGTGTTTGACACTACTACTATCAAACATTATTGCATATTATATTTTATTTTAAATACGGAACACAAGTTATTTTTTTACCGCTTAGGTTGGGAACACAATATCATTTTTTACCGCTTACGTTGTTAACATAATGACATTTTTTATCGTGTACGTTGTGCATAAATTTGTTGCGTGGAAATAACAAAATATGTAACATACAATTTTGCGTAAATTGGGGGATCGCCCCCACCCCCCCCCCCCCTCTGTGTCCGCGCTTGGTGGATTTATAGGTTTCTCTTACGAATTTCTCGTGTTCGATATAGATTCTTACTCGATTTTGCTAATAAAATACACAGCGATTTAAGAAGTTACAATCTTTATTTTCCAACACTTTTAATTTCTGCAGGAATTCTCTAATTTTCACTCGCTTACTTGCTCACTAACTTTTACTTTTCCCACTATCTACTACTGTGGGCAAAAAAAACGTAAGACTTCGTTCATAATTTCAAAATTCTTTATTTATTTATCCAAATCTATTTTGTCTCCCTCAAAGTAATCCCCCAGCCTCAATACACTTGTGCCAACGTTTTTTCCAACCCTCGAAACAGTTGTTAAAGTCAATTTCCGAAATAGCCTCCAATGCGCGTAGCGATTCATGTTTAATGTTTTCAATTGACTCAAAACTATTTTTCCGGACAGCCGTTTGAGTTTCCTGAATAGCCAGAAGTCACACAGAGCTAAATCAGCTGAATACGGTGGTTGCGGAACGATATGGGTGGAATTTTTGGCTAAAAAATCACGTAAAACCAAAGCAGTATGAGAAGGTGCATAATCGTGGTGCAAAAACCAAGGGTTTTCACTGATCCTTCTGATATTTCAACGGTGCCAGTAAGGTCTCTGACTGTTAATCGTCGATTGATCGAGCACCAATTCCTTGATTTTATTAACGTGTTGATCATTAGTTGATGTTGACGGTCGTCCTAGACGTGGTTCATCGTCAACACGTTCTCGACCTTCTTTGAACAATTTTTACCATTTAAAAATACTTGTTTCGGCACCACAAAATTGATTCCACATACAAAATTTAATGGAACTTCTTTGTTGAATAATTACACTTATTACGTAAAAATCACCGAATGCACTTTTTGTACTTCAGAAAGACAAGCGTATACTAAACACTAATGATTATTTTGATGTGACATTTGGCACAGATGTCACTGACAGTCATACCAACATAGAAAATAAATGTTTCGACGAATGGTTTTCCGCGTGAAATTTAAATTAAAAAGTCTTACGTTTTTTTGCCCACAGTAGTACTTTTGACTTTTTGACTTCTACTGTTCACTGCTCAAGTTAGTGCTGGGGAAAAAAAATTGGGCAAACATGTTTTATTGCAAATTGGAGTCTTTTTTTGCTAAAATTACAAAACTTTTGAACGCAATTGGCTTATTGTTTCAATTTTAAATACATGTATCACGTAATTTTTTGTAAAAAAATGTACCTACAATTTAGGGGAAAACCCCAAAAAATGCCAAAATATTCAAAATACGTTGATTGGAGTTAAAGTAATAGAATAAATTAAACACCTATTTTTTTTTTGTTTTTTATTGATTTATCGAAGTTCTATCTTTAATATTAATATATTTTGGTGGACCGCCATTTGCCTTTAAGTGGTTTTCGTAAAAGTCTTATTTATCTACTTGAGTTTATCAACCACCGGAAACACCTTTTTTGTTTTAAGATGTTTTTCTCATTCGGATCCTTTTTGCAAACCCTCTTTAAAACGACCTATGTAAATCCCAGAACTCTGTTTTACGAGTCTTCATGGTTTTATTGAGAATATTTCATATCTGTTTTCTAACTCACTAGTACACTAGTTTATCCTAGTTCTTCTTTTGGGTTTTCTAATAAATCAGTTTGTGTCGTATGAGACGATTATTGTATTTCAGAGTACCTCCTTAATGAAGTTGACAAAGACTGCTGAGGAGAGAATCTGGAGGAAATGGAAATATAACGATGGCTAATTTACTTTAACCCTGCCTGGCGTGCAAATAGAATATTTTAAATTGTATTTTCTTGCATGGAACGTATCATTTAAATCACTAAAATATTAAGAAATATGTTGGATAATGTTACGTACATAAACTTCTTTTCTCTCATTTATCTATAAGTTAAACAGGTTGCATAAAATTGATATCCCAACAAATTTTGCAATTCAAGTAATTTGAGGCGACATATTTTTTAGGTATAAGACAAATTTTCCAGTACATTACATAAACGTTTTTCTTCATATTCCATACATCAGTAGTTAAATAATAATATCCCATACAAAAATTAGCGTATATTTTAAAAACTTTTTTGCTATTTTCCATCCCATATTACCCCGTTGTTTAGGCACATAAAAGGGTATACCTCTCGTATTTTTCACCATTAGGAAAAGATTTTATATATTTTTTTTTTTTTTTGTAAACTTAGACACAGATGAATCATTCATATTGCAGAACAAAAAGCTTACAATCCCTATGTAGTAACATATAAACTTTTTCATCCATAACAAATAAAATAATAACAACAAACAATCATAATAACAGTAAAACCAAATCTAAAGACGCGAGTAAAGAGGCAGCCCTGGTATTAGAGTAGAAGCATATAGTTACATTCTGTAACCCAGCATACCAACAACAACAACAATAACATAAAAAAATATTTCCATTTTCTTCATTTTCCGAACATAAAAAAATATAAAACGCTTAAAAAACTTTAAGACGTACAACTGAACACAAAAAATAAACAGAAAAAGATTTTACCACAAAAGTTAAAAAATGAAATATAAATTTTTAACTTTCCAGAGCTTCTGAACGTACGAGGATATACAAACACACATACATTCTACCTCCTCTTGGAACACACAACAACAAATATTTTATTGTGTACAGCATATAGAGGCGGTGTGTTTAGGGTGGTAAACGATGTATACTAGTATGTGAGAAACGCATAAGCCTTAAATTTCCATATGTGATTCGTGAAAAAAAAATCAAGCACAAAAAAAGTTCTCATCTATTTACACCCTGATGATGCGGGAATGGAAAAAATCGACGCTCGAATTACATTTCATGTGCGTATGTATCTAGAATTTTAAGTATGATATGATTTATCATTCCGTTATAACAAAAAATATAAAAAAAAAATCGGGGAAAAAACATAACAAACTGATAAGAAAGTTTGATACTTTTCTTTATTTATCTATATATGTACGTTTGAATATAAATTTTAGAATTGTTCTCTAACACATACACACACACATGCACACGTCTAAACACAAAGTTGGTTTTGGATTTTTTTTTTAGTTTAAATCTAAACGAATAGGTTTAAGATAAATAAAAAGATCAATGTTCGAGGTTATTGGGATTTTTTTTTGAATACTTTACAGAAAAGCTTAAAATCGTTTAGAATGAAACTTTCCCTCAACGTACCTAATCTTCTTATTTGTTTCAGCAAAATATAAGCCCAACAAAAAAAAACACAATACACGATAAATTGTTTTCGTTTTGATTTGTACATTGTATTGTGATATACGATGTACTGTAGTAGTGCGAAAAGGTTTTGTGTGGGCTGATTAAGGAAAACAGATTTATTGCCAATTAGGGATGTTAACGAGTTTCACTTATGGTGATTAAAGGCAAATGGTAAACGATAGCGGGCAGATATTTCAGATTTACTTCAACGGTACTATTGACTAATGCGTGCAGTGTGCACAAAACCGATTGTTGCGTTTGCTGTGTGACAAATTGCGCCTCCCTGTTGAAATCAAATGCCACGTGCTTCTCTTGAGATTTGGGAAACAAAAACTCGTTTACCATGGCTCGGTAACACTCCGTATTGACTGTAAGGACGACTCCTTGCTCGTTTTCGAAAAAAATGTACCAATGTTTTCGCCAGTCCAA